>OZ024740.1:11937120-11947120 GCA_964016885.1 Eledone cirrhosa
GTGTGTGTATGAGAGGTTGTCTCACTGAGTGTGTGTGTGTGTATGAGAGGGTGTCTCACTGAGTGTGTGTGTATGAGAGGGTGTCTCACTGAGTGTGTGTGTATGAGAGGGTGTCTCACTGAGTGTGTGTGTGTGTGTGTGTGTGTGTGTGTGTGTGTGTGTGTGTGTGTGTGTGTGTGTGTGTGTGAGAGGGTGTCTCACTGAGTGTGTGTGTGTGTGTGTGTGAGAGGTGTCTCACTGAGTGTGTGTGTGTGTGTGAGAGAGGGTTCCTCAATGAGTGTGCGGGAGAGGTGTCTCACTGAAAATAATAGGACTGACTGATGAAGAGAGGGAGAAGGGGAGGACTGACTGATGAAGAGGAGGGAGAAGGGGAGGACTGACTGATGAAGACTAACTGATGAAGAGGAGGGAGAAGGGGAGGACTGACTGATGAAGGGGAGGGAGAAGGGGAGGACTGACTGATGAAGAGGAGGGAGAAGGGGAAGACTAACTGATGAAGAGGAGGGAGAAGAGGAGGACTGACTGATGAAGGGGAGGGAGAAGGGGAAGACTGACTGATGAAGAGGAGGGAGAAGGGGAAGACTAACTGATGAAGAGGAGGAAGAAGGGGAGGACTGACTGATGAAGGGGAGGACTGACTGATGAAGAGGGAGAAGGGGAGGACTGACTGATGAAGAGGAGGGAGAAGGGGAAGACTAACTGATGAAGAGGGAGAAGGGGAGGACTGACTGATGAAGAGGAGGGGAAGACTGATTGATGAAGAGGAGGGAGAAGGGGAAAGCTCAGCTTCAGGAGAGGTGGAGGAGAGCAATGACAGTTGTGATGAGGGGGGGGGGGGGGCACTAGAGAAAAGAAATATCCGTTTTCCCTGACATCTTGCATCCCTGTGATGTGAATCACACTCAACAACTGTCTTGTAGTAGTAGTGGTGGTGATAGTAGTAGTAGTAGTGGTGGTGGTAGTAGTGGTAGTGGTAGTAGTGGTGGTGGTGGTAGTGGTAGTAGTAGTAGTGGTGGTAGTGGTGGTGGTGGTGGTGGTAGTGGTGGTAGTAGTGGTGGTGGTGGTAGTGGTAGCGGTGGTGGTGATAGTGGTGGTGGTGGTAGTAGTAGCGGTGGTGGTAGTGGTAGTAGTAGTAGTAGTGGTGGTGATAGTGGTGGTAGTGGTGGTGATAGTGGTGGTAGTGGTGGCGATAGTGGTGGTAGTGGTGGTAGTAGTGATAGTGGTGGTGCTAGTAGTAGTGGTGGTGCTAGTAGTGGCGGTGGTGGCAGCAGTAGTAGTAGTGGCAGTAGTAGTGGCAGTAGTAGTAGCAGCAGTAGCAGTAGTAGTAGTGACAGTAGTAGCAGCAGCAACAGGGTTCCAGCTTATTTCATGTTCACTAACAGCAGTTTACCCATCATGTTCACTAACAGCAGCAGTTTACCCATCATGTTCACTAACAGCAGCAGTTTACCCATCATGTTCACTAACAACAGCAGTTTACCCATCATGTTCACTAACAGCAGCAGTTTACCCATCATGTTCACTAACAACAGCAGTTTACCCATCATGTTCACTAACAGCAGCAGTTTACCCATCATGTTCACTAACAACAGCAGTTTACCCATCATGTTCACTAACAGCAGCAGTTTACCCATCATGTTCACTAACAACAGCAGTTTACCCATCATGTTCACTAACAACAGCAGTTTACCCATCATGTTCACTAACAGCAGCAGTTTACCCATCATGTTCACTAACAGCAGCAGTTTACCCATCATGTTCACTAACAACAGCAGTTTACCCATCATGTTCACTAACAGCAGCAGTTTACCCATCATGTTCACTAACAACAGCAGTTTACCCATCATGTTCACTAACAACAGCAGTTTACCCATCATGTTCACTAACAACAGCAGTTTACCCATCATGTTCACTAACAGCAGCAGTTTACCCATCATGTTCACTAACAACAGCAGTTTACCCATCATGTTCACTAACAACAGCAGTTTACCCATCATGTTCACTAACAGCAGCAGTTTACCCATCATGTTCACTAACAACAGCAGTTTACCCATCATGTTCACTAACAACAGCAGTTTACCCATCATGTTCACTAACAACAGCAGTTTACCCATCATGTTCACTAACAGCAGCAGTTTACCCATCATTTTCACTAACAACAGCAGTTTACCCATCATGTTCACTAACAACAGCAGTTTACCCATCATGTTCACTAACAACAGCAGTTTACCCATCATGTTCACTAACAGCAGCAGTTTACCCATCATGTTCACTAACAACAGCAGTTTACCCATCATGTTCACTAACAACAGCAGTTTACCCATCATGTTCACTAACAACAGCAGTTTACCCATCATGTTCACTAACAACAGCAGTTTACCCATCATGTTCACTAACAACAGCAGTTTACCCATCATGTTCACTAACAACAGCAGTTTACCCATCATGTTCACTAACAACAGCAGTTTACACATCATGTTCACTAACAACAGCAGTTTACCCATCATGTTCACTAACAGCAGTTTACCCATCATGTTCACTAACAACAGCAGTTTACCCATCATGTTCACTAACAACAGCAGTTTACCCATCATGTTCACTAACAGCAGTTTACCCATCATGTTCACTAACAACAGCAGTTTACCCATCATGTTCACTAACAACAGCAGTTTACCCATCATGTTCACTAACAGCAGTTTACCCATCATGTTCACTAACAACAGCAGTTTACCCATCATGTTCACTAACAGCAGTTTACCCATCATGTTCACTAACAGCAGTTTACCCATCATGTTCACTAACAGCAGTTTACCCATCATGTTCACTAACAGCAGTTTACCCATCATGTTCACTAACAACAGCAGTTTACCCATCATGTTCACTAACAGCAGTTTACCCATCATGTTCACTAACAACAGCAGTTTACCCATCATGTTCACTAACAGCAGTTTACCCATCATGTTCACTAACAACAGCAGTTTACCCATCATGTTCACTAACAGCAGTTTACCCATCATGTTCACTAACAACAGCAGTTTACCCATCATGTTCACTAACAACAGCAGTTTACCCATCATGTTCACTAACAGCAGTTTACCCATCATGTTCACTAACAACAGTTTACCCATCATGTTCACTAACAACAGCAGTTTACCCATCATGTTCACTAACAACAGCAGTTTACCCATCATGTTCACTAACAACAGCAGTTTACCCATCATGTTCACTAACAACAGCAGTTTACCCATCATGTTCACTAACAACAGCAGTTTACCCATCATGTTCACTAACAGCAGCAGTTTACCCATCATGTTCACTAACAACAGCAGTTTACCCATCATGTTCCCTAACAACAGCAGTTTACCCATCATGTTCCCTAACAACAGCAGTTTACCCATCATGTTCACTAACAACAGCAGTTTACCCATCATGTTCACTAACAGCAGCAGTTTACCCATCATGTTCACTAACAGCAGCAGTTTACCCATCATGTTCCCTAACAACAGCAGTTTACCCATCATGTTCACTAACAACAGCAGTTTACCCATCATGTTCACTAACAGCAGCAGTTTACCCATCATGTTCACTAACAACAGCAGTTTACCCATCATGTTCACTAACAACAGCAGTTTACCCATCATGTTCACTAACAACAGCAGTTTACCCATCATGTTCACTAACAGCAGCAGTTTACCCATCATGTTCACTAACAACAGCAGTTTACCCATCATGTTCACTAACAACAGCAGTTTACCCATCATGTTCACTAACAACAGCAGTTTACCCATCATGTTCACTAACAACAGCAGTTTACCCATCATGTTCACTAACAACAGCAGTTTACCCATCATGTTCACTAACAGCAGCAGTTTACCCATCATGTTCACTAACAACAGCAGTTTACCCATCATGTTCACTAACAACAGCAGTTTACCCATCATGTTCACTAACAACAGCAGTTTACCCATCATGTTCACTAACAACAGCAGTTTACCCATCATGTTCACTAACAACAGCAGTTTACCCATCATGTTCACTAACAACAGCAGTTTACCCATCATGTTCACTAACAACAGCAGTTTACCCATCATGTTCACTAACAACAGCAGTTTACCCATCATGTTCACTAACAACAGCAGTTTACCCATCATGTTCACTAACAACAGCAGTTTACCCATCATGTTCACTAACAGCAGCAGTTTACCCATCATGTTCACTAACAGCAGCAGTTTACCCATCATGTTCACTAACAACAGCAGTTTACCCATCATGTTCACTAACAACAGCAGTTTACCCATCATGTTCACTAACAACAGCAGTTTACCCATCATGTTCACTAACAACAGCAGTTTACCCATCATGTTCACTAACAACAGCAGTTTACCCATCATGTTCACTAACAACAGCAGTTTACCCATCATGTTCACTAACAACAGCAGTTTACCCATCATGTTCACTAACAACAGCAGTTTACCCATCATGTTCACTAACAACAGCAGTTTACCCATCATGTTCACTAACAACAGCAGTTTACCCATCATGTTCACTAACAGCAGCAGTTTACCCATCATGTTCACTAACAACAGCAGTTTACCCATCATGTTCACTAACAACAGCAGTTTACCCATCATGTTCACTAACAACAGCAGTTTACCCATCATGTTCACTAACAACAGCAGTTTACCCATCATGTTCACTAACAGCAGTTTACCCATCATGTTCACTAACAACAGCAGTTTACCCATCATGTTCACTAACAGCAGTTTACCCATCATGTTCACTAACAGCAGTTTACCCATCATGTTCACTAACAACAGCTGTTATTGAACAGATTAAAATAAATTACAGAGGGAAACAATTATGTAATAATAATTGTTTCTACTTTTAGGCACAAGGCCAGCAAATACCCAGTACATTACTGGTACTTTATTTTATCGACGCCGTAAGGATGAATGGCATAGTTAACCTCGGCGGGATTATGGTTTCTACTATAGACAAGACCAGCGATTTGAAGGTGAGGGGGAAAGTCGATTAAATCGACCCAGTACATTTCTGGTATTTTATTTTATCAATCCCGTAAGGATGAAAGTCAAAGTTAACCTCAGCGGGATTTGAACTCAGACCATAAAGAGCAGTAACTATGTCACAAAACACAGTGTCCGACACTACCGATACTGCCATAACAATAAGTGTAATATTAACACATGTGGCTGGGTAATCCAGTCATGTACCCGTAATGTCATTGATGGAGAAATACAATGGTATAATACAATGTGTGACCTAGCTGGCTCTGAATTACACATTCAGTTTATCCAACAGGCTTCCACACAGTTTCTGTCTACCCAATTTCACTTACAAGACTGTGTCAAGACTGCCTATAATAAAAGACACTCGCCCAATGTTTATCATTGATTGACTAACAGTTAAAAATATAAATATAATTTATCAAAGTTCTTTCGTCACACATTTCTGTGACATTGTCAGTGATTATCACTGTTTCCTCCCATTATGTATCTATAAGGTTTTTTGGAGTTGTCTCTGTTTGCACATGCATTTGTGTGCGTGTATTCTGTTTAGTGTGTGCTCATGTGTTTGTTTCAGCATATGTTTATGCGTTAATATTCTATCTTTGGACACTAGTGTATGTTTGTCTTATGATTTTTAATTAGTTTAGAAAATAATCAAGAATTTGAGGGATTTAGTAATAGAACTTTCTCATTATTAAGCTGGTGTTTTGATACAACAGGTTCTTATGGTGGAAGGTTTTTTAGATAAATATGAATACTTTAATTTGAATAGTTTTGTATTTTAGAACAAGTGGCAGTTCCATGCAAATTGGTATGAAAAAGGATTAGATGTTATGTAAATATTATTTTTAAAGGTAAAAATGCATTTTAGGGATTACTAAAAAGGGCAGAAAAAATTGCCAATGGTTAAAAGAAAAATACAAGACATGATACACCATATTAGAAAGACAAAAATAGGTGGGGCAGAGCATGTGACATGAACAAACAACAGATGGCCAAGACTACATACAGAATGGAGACAGAAGGGAAGAGGTTAACATAGGAAGAGAGAGGATGAGATAGCAGGATGAAAAGGCTACGTTTATGAATGTTAAATGGATGAGAGAGGCAGGGGATAGGATGAATTGGTAACAACTTGGGGGCACTATTGCTGAGAACGCTGATAAACATGATAAAGAATGAAGAAGTGTTCAAAACTTACTGTAAATGTGGTGTGAAAATCAATTTTACAGAACAGAAATAAAAACTATTTCAGCAGAGTAATATGATGTTTAACTTAAAAATGAATAAGAGTGAACCTGGCTGTTTAAATAAGGTATTAATGAGAGGGGGGGGGGGCAGAGAGATAGAGGGTGACAGAGGGAGAGACAGCGAGAGGGAGAGAGAGAGAGGGAGAGGGGGGAGAGAGAGGGGGAGGGGGAAGAGAGACAGATTACAACATATAGGTGGGGAGAATATATCCATAATATTCCAGCACTTTAGGATCTTTTTATTATAATGAGCATCTCTACAGTCTAAAAACCACCACACAAGATTAAACAGCATTGCAGTGGTAGTGTTGGCAGTGGTAATAGTGATAGTGTTAGTGGTGGTGTTGGCAGTGGTAGTGTTGGCAGTGTTGGCAGTGGTAATAGTGATAGTGTTAGTGGTGGTGTTGGTGGTGGTGTTGGCAGTGGTAACAGTGATAGTGTTAGTGGTGGTGTTGGTGGTGGTGTTGGCAGTGGTAGTGTTGGCAGTGTTGGCAGTGGTAATAGTGATAGTGTTAGTGGTGGTGTTGGTGGTGGTGTTGGCAGTGGTAGTGTTGGCAGTGTTGGCAGTGGTAATAGTGATAGTGTTAGTGGTGGTGTTGGTGGTGGTGTTGGCAGTGGTAGTGTTGGCAGTGTTGGCAGTGGTAATAGTGATAGTGTTAGTGGTGGTGTTGGTGATGGTGTTGGCAGTGGTAGTGTTGGCAGTGTTGGCAGTGGTAATAGTGATAGTGTTAGTGGTGGTGTTGGTGATGGTGTTGGCAGTGGTAGTGTTGGCAGTGGTAATAGTGATAGTGTTAGTGGTGGTGTTGGTGGTGGTGTTGGCAGTGGTAGTGTTGGCAGTGTTGGCAGTGGTAGTGTTGGCAGTGGTAATAGTGATAGTGTTAGTGGTGGTGTTGGTGGTGGTGTTGGCAGTGGTAGTGTTGGCAGTGTTGGCAGTGGTAATAGTGATAGTGTTAGTGGTGGTGTTGGTGGTGGTGTTGGCAGTGGTAGTGTTGGCAGTGGTAATAGTGATAGTGTTAGTGGTGGTGTTGGCAGTGGTAGTGTTGGCAGTGGTAATAGTGATAGTGTTAGTGGTGGTGTTGGTGGTGGTGGTGGTGTTGGCAGTGGTAGTGTTGGCAGTGTTGGCAGTGGTAATAGTGATAGTGTTAGTGGTGGTGTTGGTGGTGGTGTTGGCAGTGATAATAGTGATAGTGTTGGTGGTGGTGTTGGTGGTGGTGTTGGCAGTGGTAGTGTTGGCAGTGGTAATAGTGATAGTGTTGGTGGTGGTGTTGGTGGCGGTGGTGGTGTTGGTGGTGGTGTTGGTGGTGGTGTTGGCAGTGGTAGTGTTGGCAGTGGTAATAGTGAGTGTTAGTGGTGGTGTTGGCAGTGGTAGTGTTGGCAGTCTTGGCAGTGGTAATAGTGATAGTGTTGGTGGTGGTGTTGGTGGTGGTAGTGTTGGCAGTGGTAGTGTTGGCAGTGTTGGCAGTGGTAATAGTGATAGTGTTGGTGGTGGTGTTGGTGGTGGTAGTGTTGGCAGTGGTAATAGTGATAGTGTTGGCAGTGGTAGTGTTGGCAGTGTTGGCAGTGGTAATAGTGATAGTGTTAGTGGTGGTGTTGGCAGTGGTAGTGTTGGCAGTGTTGGCAGTGGTAATAGTGATAGTGTTGGTGGTGGTGTTGGCAGTGGTAGTGTTGGCAGTGGTAATAGTGATAGTGTTAGTGGTGGTGTTGGCAGTGGTAGTGTTAGCAGTGGTAATAGTGATAGTGTTAGTGGTGGTGTTGGTGGTGGTGGTGTTGGCAGTGGTAATGGCGGTAGTGTTAGTGGTGGTGTTAGCAGTGGTAATAGTGGTAGTGTTGGCAGTGGTTTTGGCAGTGGTAATGGTGGTAGTGTTAGTGGTAGTGTTGGCAGTGGTAATGGTGGTAGTATTTATGGTGGTGTTGGCAGTGGTAATGGTGGTAGTTTTAGTGGTGGTGTTGGTGGTGGTGTTGGCAGTGGTAATGGCGGTAGTGTTAGTGGTGGTGTTAGCAGTGGTAATAGTGGTAGTGTTGGCAGTGGTTTTGGCAGTGGTAATGGTGGTAGTGTTAGTGGTAGTGTTGGCAGTGGTAATGGTGGTAGTATTTATGGTGGTGTTGGCAGTGGTAATGGCGGTAATGTTAGTGGTGGTGTTAGCAGTGGTAATAGTGGTAGTGTTAGTGGTGGTGTTGGCAGTGGTAATGGTGGTAGTGTTAGTGGTGGTGTTGGCAGTGGTAATGGTGGTAGTGTTAGTGGTGGTGTTGGCGGTGGTAATGGTGGTAGTGTTAGTGGTGGTGTTGGCAGTGGTAATGGTGGTAGTGTTAGTGGTGGTGTTGGCAGTGGTAATGGTGGTAGTGTTAGTGGTGGTGTTGGCGGTGGTAATGGTGGTAGTGTTAGTGGTGGTGTTGGCGGTGGTAATGGTGGTAGTGTTAGTGGTGGTGTTGGCGGTGGTAATGGTGGTAGTGTTAGTGGTGGTGTTGGCGGTGGTAATGGTGGTAGTGTTAGTGGTGGTGTTGGCGGTGGTAATGGTGGTAGTGTTAGTGGTGGTGTTGGCGGTGGTAATGGTGGTAGTGTTAGTGGTGGTGTTGGCGGTGGTAATGGTGGTAGTGTTAGTGGTGGTGTTGGCAGTGGTAATGGTGGTAGTGTTAGTGGTGGTGTTGGCAGTGGTAATGGTGGTAGTGTTAGTGGTGGTGTTGGCAGTGGTTATGGTGGCAGTGTTAGTGGTGGTGTTGGCGGTGGTAATGGTGGTAGTGTTAGTGGTGGTGGTAATGGTGGTAGTGTTAGTGGTGGTGTTGGCGGTGGTAATGGTGGTAGTGTTAGTGGTGGTGTTGGCGGTGGTAATGGTGGTAGTGTTAGTGGTAGTGTTGGCAGTGGTAATGGTGGTAGTGTTAGTGGTGGTGTTGGCAGTGGTTATGGTGGCAGTGTTAGTGGTGGTGTTGGCGGTGGTAATGGTGGTAGTGTTAGTGGTGGTGTTGGCGGTGGTAATGGTGGTAGTGTTAGTGGTGGTGTTGGCGGTGGTAATGGTGGTAGTGTTAGTGGTGGTGTTGGCGGTGGTAATGGTGGTAGTGTTAGTGGTGGTGTTGGCGGTGGTAATGGTGGTAGTGTTAGTGGTGGTGTTGGCGGTGGTAATGGTGGTAGTGTTAGTGGTGGTGTTGGCGGTGGTAATGGTGGTAGTGTTAGTGGTGGTGTTGGCGGTGGTAATGGTGGTAGTGTTAGTGGTGGTGTTGGCAGTGGTAATGGTGGTAGTGTTAGTGGTAGTGTTGGCAGTGGTAATGGTGGTAGTGTTAGTGGTGGTGTTGGCAGTGGTTATGGTGGCAGTGTTAGTGGTGGTGTTGGCAGTGGTAATAGTGGTAGTGTTAGTGGTGGTGTTGGCAGTGGTAATGGTGGTAGTGTTAGTGGTGGTGTTGGCAGTGGTAATGGTGGTAGTGTTGGCAGTGGTTTTGGCAGTGGTATGGTGGTAGTGTTAGTGGTAGTGTTGGCAGTGGTAATGGTGGTAGTGTTAGTGGTGGTGTTGGCAGTGGTAATGGTGGTAGTGTTAGTGGTGGTGTTGGCAGTGGTAATGGTGGTAGTGTTAGTGGAGGTGTTGGCAGTGGTAATGGTGGTAATGGTGGTAGTGTTAGTGGTGGTGTTGGCAGTGGTAATGGTGGTAGTATTAGTGGTGGTGTTGGCAGTGGTAATGGTGGTAGTGTTAGTGGTGGTGTTGGCAGTGGTAATGGTGGTAGTGTTAGTGGTGGTGT
>OZ024740.1:11949620-12027120 GCA_964016885.1 Eledone cirrhosa
GCCCACACTGTAAAGTGGACGTGTAGGCGCCACGGAAAAAAAGCACCCAACACTCACTGTAAATGAGGTTGGTGTTAGGAAGGGCATCCAGCTGTAGAAATCAAGCCAAAATCAGTTCCTGTATGAGCAAGGCATGGTCAGCTGACCAGACACTGCCCACAACAGGACAACCTGTCTAACTCATGCTAGCATGGAAGAACGGACGTAAAACGGTGATGATGATGATGATGATATCTGAGTTCAAATCCCGCCGAGGTTAACTTTGCCTTTCATCCTTACGAGGTCGATAAAATAAAATACCAGTAATGCACTGGGTAATTGCTGGCCTTGTGCTAAAAGTAGAAACAATTATATATATACCATGTAGAACCCCAAGACATAAGACCTCACCCAAAGGGAATACTAAAAATAAAGAAAATTAGTCTAGCAGATACCACTTCATGTGAGAGTTGGGAAGCAGGGTTTTTACTTTAAACCACTTTTTATGGTGGAAAGGGAGGTCTTATATGCCATCAAATACAATATATTACAGACATACCGATACATACATATATGGTGTCTGCCAACTCGTTTTCGAGTACGGCCACTACCTTATATCCATGTAGGAGAACCCCTACCGATGCGCTGAACGAGTGTGACTTTTTAGTTCAGCCAGCGACTTGAAAACTCTGGTACAAACACTACACTTGTGACAATTATTGACACATAGTGCTGGGCCCATGGTACCATGTGACGACAAGTGCAGGGAGATCTCCTGATATAAAGCAATGCCTGTGCCGTGAAGCTTTTATAGTTAGCAAAGGCACTGCACAAAGCCAGTCCCACTCTCTTAACCAAGATGATATTTACCAAAAAGAAGAACAAGTCAACATCATTGGTTGCAGGTGTTAGATCAGAGTTTTCCTTCTCCTAGAATTCTGCCTTGACAAAGGCTAAGGGGTCATCTCTCATACATATATACATACGTACGTACATATATGGTGGCTGCCAACTCGTTTTCGAGTACGGCCACTACTTTATATCCATGTAGGAGAACCCCTACTGATGCGCTGAACGAGTGTGACTGTTTAGTCTAGCCAGCGACTTGAAAACTCTGGTACAAACACTACACTTGTGACAATTATTGACACATAGTGCTGGGCCCATGGTACCATGTGACGACAAATGCAGAGAGATCTCCAGATACAAAGCAATGCCTGTGCCGTGAAGCTTTTATAGTGAGCAAAGGCACTGCACAAAGCCAGTCCCACTCTCTTAACCAAGATGATATTTACCAAAAAGAAGAACAAGTCAACATCATTGGATACCATCAGGGTTGCAGGTGTTATATCAGAGTTTTCCTTCTCCTAGAATTCTGCCTTAACAAAGGCTAAGGGGTCATCTCTCCCGGTGATTTTGGATGGCCATTGACTCTTAAGAGCTCCTTTGCCTTTTGGGTCATCTCTCATACATATATACATACGTACGTACATATATACATATATACATACATACATACATACATACAGACGTACACAGATATATACATACATACATACATACATACATACATACGTACACATATAGATATATACATATATACATACATACATACGTACGTACAGATATATACATACATATGTATGAGAGATGACCCTAAGGGGTCATCTCTCATACATATATACATACGTACGTACATATATACATATATACATACATACATACATACATACAGACGTACACAGATATATACATACATACATACATACATACATACATACGTACACATATAGATATATACATATATACATACATACATACGTACGTACAGATATATACATACATACGTACGTACACAGATATATACATACATACGTACGTACACATAGATATATACATATATACATACATACGTACGTACACATAGATATATACATACATACGTACGTACACATAGATATATACATATATACATACATACGTACAGATATATACATATATACATACATACGTACGTACGTACACATATATACATACATACGTACACATATATACATATATACATACATACGTACGTACACATAGATATATACATATGTACATACATACATATGTACGTACACAGATATATACATATGTACATACATACGTACGTACACAATATACATACATACATGCGTACACATAGATACATATATACATACATACATGCATACGTACACAGATATATACATATATACATACGTACACATAGATTTATACATATATACATACGTACACATAGATTTATACATATATACATACGTACACATAGATTTATACATATATACATACGTACACATAGATTTATACATATATACATACGTACACATAGATTTATACATATATACATACGTACACATAGATTTATACATATATACATACGTACACATAGATTTATACATATATACATACGTACACATAGATTTATACATATATACATACGTACACATAGATTTATACATATATACATACGTACACATAGATTTATACATATATACATACGTACACATAGATTTATACATATATACATACATATACATAGATATATACATATATACATACATATACATAGATATATACATATATACATACATATACATACATACATACATACATACATACATACATACATACATACATACATACATACATACATACATACATACATACATACATACATACATACATACATACATACATACATACGTACGTACGTCCGTACATATAGAGATACATACATATATGGTGTCTGCCAACTCGTTTTCGAGTACGGCCACTACCTTATATCCATGTAGGAGAACTCCTACCGATGGGCTGAACGAGTGTGACTTTTTAGTTCAGCCAGTGACTTGAAAACTCTGGTACAAACACTACACTTGTGACAATTATTGACACATAGTGCTGGGCCCATGGTACCATGTGACGACAAGTGTAGAGAGATCTCCTGATATAAAGCAATGCCTGTGCCGTGAAGCTTTTATAGTGAGCAAAGGCACTGCACAAAGCCAGTCCCACTCTCTTAACCAAGATGATATTTACCAAAAAGAAGAACAAGTCAACATCATTGGATACCATCAGGGTTGCAGGTATTATATCAGAGTTTTCCTTCTCCTAGAATTCTGCCTTGACAAAGGCTAAGGGGTCATCTCTCATACATATATACATACGTACGTACATATATAGATATATACATACATGCATACAGATACATGCATATATACGTACATACGTACGTATATAGATATATACATACATACACACAGATACATGCATATATACGTACATACGTACGTATATAGATATATACATACATACATGCATACGTACATACATGCATACATAGATAGATACATACAGATAGATAGATACATGCACATGTCTGTGTGTGTTAAAATCAATAAGATCAATGCCGGCACAAAAGGGAGGGGGTAGGGTAAGAATAACAGCGGAAAATGGACGCTTCTGTAATGAGAAGAACACACTGACACAAGGAAAGATGTTTATGGTAAATAGAACTGAGGTGGAGAGAGGGGGGACTAGAGAGGGGGGTAGATGAGGGAGAGGGGAGGGAGGGGGGAGAGAACGATGGAGAGAGGGAGGGAATGAGAGAGAGAGAGAGAGGGAGAGAGTGGGAGAGAGAGAGTGGGAGAGGGAGAGCATGCAACTTAGAGACATAGCCAATCCCATGATTCATCAGGTGTCGCATTACTTGCAATGATAGTGTTGTTGTTGTTGTTGTGTAGTTCTTTGAGTAAAGCTGCGTTATTAATGAAATTAAAATAATGGAACATTTAGTGACAAGTAAGATTATGGTTGTCAGTTAATGACAAGGACCCCCCCCCCCCCCCCCAGCCACCCACTCATTGACACAGTACTGGCTGGGAGGGAGGAGAACCCCCTCCCCCGCCATATCACTGG
Source organism: Eledone cirrhosa (assembly GCA_964016885.1). NCBI lineage: Eukaryota > Metazoa > Mollusca > Cephalopoda > Octopoda > Eledonidae > Eledone > Eledone cirrhosa. Next base: position 11,953,560 of record OZ024740.1, read on the forward strand.
CCGGGAGGGGGGACCTCCCCCCCCCCTGACATATTACTGGCTGGGAGGGAGGGGAAAGGAACCTGCCCCTCCCCCCTGACATAGCATTGGCTGGGAAGGATACCTCCCCCCTGACATGGTACTGGCTGGGAGGGAGAGGAAGGGAACCTCCCACCTGACAGTACTGGTTGTGAGGGAGGGGAAGGGCTACACAGTTTAATGACTTAGCAGTGTTAAATTACAACTAAAATCAAAATGATATAATCAATATATAGCTGTCCTTGTAATGTCTCATCAGATACCGATGGCAGATGAGAGAAACCATAGGACAACAGATCAATGACTAACAGTTTGTTTTACTCCAACAAGTGGTTAGAGTGTTGTGCTGGGTTCAATATTGTATCCTTGAGTAAAATACTTCATTTCACATTGTCATTGTCTCAGTTTACTCAACTAAATACCACCAACATCCAGTCCAATGATGATTCTGAGAATAAGGTCCAGTCTGATGTTCCCCAAGATTCAAGGAGGGCTAAATTCTCTTTTTCTTTTCGAAACATTGACCTTTCTGATTCCAAACCTCCCAAAACTGCTCTTGCTTCTATGAAAGAAAACATTGTATTTTAAAGGGTTTCTACTTAAATTAAAACCTTCCAGAACTTGTTATATTTTTTATCATGCAATAAAAACAGCAGTGGATTGGCTATATCAGTAGAGCATCAGACAACAGTTTTTGCAGCAGAGTTACAACCCTTTAACTTCAAATCCCACCAAGGTTAGCTTTGTCTTTTATCCTTGCAGGATCAAAATAAAGTACCAGTAACATACTGGATCAATTTAATCGACAGCCCCCTACATTGTTTGCCTTGTTCCTAAATCAGAAAACATTATGTTATAAATATTATCTTCGTTAAATAATTAATAATTTTTGTAAATGCCACTTTATTCTTCTATAGCTATTGTATATACTAAAATATAAGCTGACCCCAGTATATAGTATATCTATATAAGCTGACCCCAGTATATAGTATATCTATATAAGCTGACCCCAGTATATAGTATATCTATATAAGCTGACCCCAGTATATAGTTTATCTATATAAGCTGACCCCAGTATATAGTATATCTATATAAGCTGACCCCAGTATATAGTATATCTATATAAGCTGACCCCAGTATATAGTATATCTATATAAGCTGACCCCAGTATATAGTATATCTATATAAGCTGACCCCAGTATATAGTATATCTATATAAGCTGACCCCAGTATATAGTATATCTATATAAGCTGACCCCAGTATATAGTTTATCTATATAAGCTGACCCCAGTATATAGTATATCTATATAAGCTGACCCCAGTATATAGTTTATCTATATAAGCTGACCCCAGTATATAGTATATCTATATAAGCTGACCCCAGTATATAGTATATCTATATAAGCTGACCCCAGTATATAGTATATCTATATAAGCTGACCCCAGTATATAGTTTATCTATATAAGCTGACCCCAGTATATAGTTTATCTATATAAGCTGACCCCAGTATATAGTATATCTATATAAGCTGACCCCAGTATATAGTATATCTATATAAGCTGACCCCAGTATATAGTATATCTATATAAGCTGACCCCAGTATATAGTATATCTATATAAGCTGACCCCAGTATATAGTTTATCTATATAAGCTGACCCCAGTATATAGTATATCTATATAAGCTGACCCCAGTATATAGTTTATCTATATAAGCTGACCCCAGTATATAGTATATCTATATAAGCTGACCCCAGTATATAGTATATCTATATAAGCTGACCCCAGTATATAGTATATCTATATAAGCTGACCCCAGTATATAGTATATCTATATAAGCTGACCCCAGTATATAGTATATCTATATAAGCTGACCCCAGTATATAGTATATCTATATAAGCTGACCCCAGTATATAGTATATCTATATAAGCTGACCCCAGTATATAGTATATCTATATAAGCTGACCCCAGTATATAGTATATCTATATAAGCTATTGTATATACTAAAATATAAGCTGAGGAATATTTGACCAAAAAAAAAAAAAAAAAAAAAAAAAAATCGATGGTAGAAGGGAGTTGACATATTCCGGGTCAATATTTTTGTGATCTTCACTACGTAAATAAGGCTTGGATTTATGACCATTTCTCAGACATAAAATAGTGGGGTCAGCTTATATAGATATACAATAGTGGGGTCAGCTTATATAGCTATACAATAGTGGGGTCAGCTTATATAGATATACAATAGTGGGGTCAGTTTATATAGATATACAATAGTGGGGTCAGCTTATATAGATATACAATAGTGGGGTCAGCTTATATAGATATACAATAGTGGGGTCAGCTTACATTGATATACAATAGTGGGGTCAGCTTATATAGATATACAATAGTGGGGTCAGCTTATATAGATATACATTAGTGGGGTCAGCTTACATTGATATACAATAGTGGGGTCAGTTTATATAGATATACATTAGTGGGGTCAGCTTATATAGATATACAATAGTGGGGTCAGCTTATATAGATATACATTAGTGGGGTCAGCTTATATAGATATACAATAGTGGGGTCAGTTTATATAGATATACATTAGTGGGGTCAGTTTATATAGATATACATTAGTGGGGTCAGCTTATATTGATATACAATAGTGGGGCCAGCTTACATTGATATACAATAGTGGGGTCAGCTTACATTGATATACAATAGTGGGGTCAGCTTACATTGATATACAATAGTGGGGTCAGCTTACATTGATATACAATAGTGGGGTCAGCTTATATAGATATACAATAGTGGGGTCAGCTTATATTGATATACAATAGTGGGGTCAGCTTACATTGATATACAATAGTGGGGTCAGCTTATATAGATATACAATAGTGGGGTCAGCTTATATTGACATACAATAGTGGGGTCAGCTTATATAGATATACAATAGTGGGGTCAGCTTATATTGATATACAATAGTGGGGTCAGCTTATATTGATATACAATAGTGGGGTCAGCTTATATAGACATACAATAGTGGGGTCAGCTTATATAGACATACAATAGTGGGGTCAGCTTATATAGATATACAATAGTGGGGTCAGCTTATATTGATATACAATAGTGGGGTCAGCTTACATTGATATACAATAGTGGGGTCAGCTTATATAGATATACAATAGTGGGGTCAGCTTACATTGATATACAATAGTGGGGTCAGTTTACATTGATATACAATAGTGGGGTCAGCTTATATTGATATACAATAGTGGGGTCAGCTTATATAGACATACAATAGTGGGGTCAGCTTATATAGACATACAATAGTGGGGTCAGCTTATATAGACATACAATAGTGGGGTCAGCTTATATAGACATACAATAGTGGGGTCAGCTTACATTGATATACAATAGTGGGGTCAGCTTACATTGATATACAATAGTGGGGTCAGCTTATATAGATATACAATAGTGGGGTCAGCTTATATTGATATACATTAGTGGGGTCAGCTTATATAGATATACGATAGTGGGGTCAGCTTATATTGATATACAATAGTGGGGTCAGCTTATATTGATATACAATAGTGGGGTCAGCTTATATTGATATACAATAGTGGGGTCAGCTTATATTGATATACAATAGTGGGGTCAGCTTACATTGATATACAATAGTGGGGTCAGTTTATATAGATATACAATAGTGGGGTCAGCTTACATTGATATACAATAGTGGGGTCAGCTTATATAGATATACAATAGTGGGGTCAGCTTATATAGATATACAATAGTGGGGTCAGTTTATATAGATATACAATAGTGGGGTCAGCTTATATTGATATACAATAGTGGGGTCAGCTTATATTGATATACAATAGTGGGGTCAGCTTATATTGATATACAATAGTGGGGTCAGCTTATATAGCTATACAATAGTGGGGTCAGTTTATATAGATATACAATAGTGGGGTCAGCTTACATTGATATACAATAGTGGGGTCAGCTTATATTGATATACAATAGTGGGGTCAGCTTACATTGATATACAATAGTGGGGTCAGCTTATATAGATATACAATAGTGGGGTCAGCTTACATTGATATACAATAGTGGGGTCAGCTTATATTGATATACAATAGTGGGGTCAGCTTATATAGACATACAATAGTGGGGTCAGCTTATATAGATATACAATAGTGGGGTCAGTTTATATAGATATACAATAGTGGGGTCAGCTTATATTGATATACAATAGTGGGGTCAGCTTATATTGATATACAATAGTGGGGTCAGCTTATATAGATATACAATAGTGGGGTCAGTTTATATAGATATACAATAGTGGGGTCAGCTTATATAGACATACAATAGTGGGGTCAGCTTACATTGATATACAATAGTGGGGTCAGCTTACATAGATATACAATAGTGGGGTCAGCTTATATTGATATACATTAGTGGGGTCAGCTTACATTGATATACAATAGTGGGGTCAGTTTACATTGATATACAATAGTGGGGTCAGCTTATATAGATATACAATAGTGGGGTCAGCTTATATTGATATACAATAGTGGGGTCAGCTTATATAGATATACAATAGTGGGGTCAGCTTACATTGATATACAATAGTGGGGTCAGCTTATATAGACATACAATAGTGGGGTCAGCTTATATAGACATACAATAGTGGGGTCAGCTTATATAGATATACAATAGTGGGGTCAGTTTATATTGATATACAATAGTGGGGTCAGCTTATATAGATATACAATAGTGGGGTCAGCTTATATTGATATACAATAGTGGGGTCAGCTTATATAGATATACAATAGTGGGGTCAGCTTATATAGACATACAATAGTGGGGTCAGTTTACATTGATATACAATAGTGGGGTCAGCTTATATAGATATACAATAGTGGGGTCAGCTTATATAGATATACAATAGTGGGGTCAGCTTATATAGATATACAATAGTGGGGTCAGCTTATATAGACATACAATAGTGGGGTCAGCTTACATTGATATACAATAGTGGGGTCAGCTTATATAGATATACAATAGTGGGGTCAGCTTACATTGATATACAATAGTGGGGTCAGTTTACATTGATATACAATAGTGGGGTCAGCTTACATTGATATACAATAGTGGGGTCAGCTTACATTGATATACAATAGTGGGGTCAGCTTATATAGATATACAATAGTGGGGTCAGCTTATATTGATATACAATAGTGGGGTCAGCTTATATAGATATACAATAGTGGGGTCAGCTTACATTGATATACAATAGTGGGGTCAGCTTATATAGATATACAATAGTGGGGTCAGCTTATATAGATATACAATAGTGGGGTCAGCTTACATTGATATACAATAGTGGGGTCAGCTTACATTGATATACAATAGTGGGGTCAGCTTACATTGATATACAATAGTGGGGTCAGCTTATATAGATATACAATAGTGGGGTCAGCTTACATTGATATACAATAGTGGGGTCAGCTTACATTGATATACAATAGTGGGGTCAGCTTACATTGATATACAATAGTGGGGTCAGCTTATATAGATATACAATAGTGGGGTCAGCTTACATTGATATACAATAGTGGGGTCAGCTTATATAGACATACAATAGTGGGGTCAGCTTACATTGATATACAATAGTGGGGTCAGCTTATATAGATATACAATAGTGGGGTCAGCTTACAGTGATATACAATAGTGGGGTCAGCTTATATAGATATACAATAGTGGGGTCAGCTTACATTGATATACAATAGTGGGGTCAGCTTACATTGATATACAATAGTGGGGTCAGTTTATATAGATATACAATAGTGGGGTCAGTTTACATTGATATACAATAGTGGGGTCAGCTTATATAGATATACAATAGTGGGGTCAGCTTATATAGACATACAATAGTGGGGTCAGCTTACATTGATATACAATAGTGGGGTCAGCTTATATTGATATACAATAGTGGGGTCAGCTTATATAGACATACAATAGTGGGGTCAGCTTACATTGATATACAATAGTGGGGTCAGTTTATATAGATATACAATAGTGGGGTCAGTTTACATTGATATACAATAGTGGGGTCAGCTTATATAGATATACAATAGTGGGGTCAGCTTATATAGATATACAATAGTGGGGTCAGCTTATATAGACATACAATAGTGGGGTCAGCTTATATTCTAGTATATACAGTAATTCATGAGAAATGCAGTAACGAAAGAGTTAAATATTCTATATTAACTCAACTATTGTTTTCTTATTTCCAAAGAGCTGATGCTTATGAGTCATTTATTCTCTAAACAATTGAATATTTTTGCACCAACTAATGTGCGCTGAAGCACATTTACTTGCTGATTCTTTCATCATGAACTTCAGCAAGTATAGTGAAGGATATGCTTAGCTGATGAGGTCATAAAACTGAAACACCTTAAATTGTCTCATATTGTTGAAGATTCAAATATTTCAGAGTTGTATTTGTCTGACAAATGACTTAATATAACAGTGTGTGCATGTGTGTGTGTGTGTGTGTGTGTGTGTGCATGCATGTATGTGTGTGTGTGTATGCATGTATGTGTGTGTGTTGAAACAAAAGCAATTACATGGAAGAGTCTATTCCAAAACACACAATAACTGCTAACTTCGCTTTACATTTATTATTTTTTCGTTTGTGTCAACATTTTTATTGCACAGTTTGCAACATGGTGAACTGTGTCAATGACCAGGTCACAAATGGTGTGATGAAATTGCAGTCATGAGATTGCTAACAGTGCAACAAAAATGTGTACATTTCGGACTGGTTAAAATGATTCTTCCATGTTGTAATTGCAAAATATGAGACAATGACTGAATTGTTTCAGTGAGGTTTTTAATGCTCCATATTATATTCACATAGAAACATACACTACATACATTTAGAGGGAGATTTGTATGGTACATATATAGGGTCATGTGCTCTATATTTATAGGGATATACATATATAGTCATTTATTGGGATTGTTAAGTAAAGACCCCCTTCGGTCACAAATGACCATGGGATTTGCACCTAGAAAGTTCCCTTCCAAGGCACAAGACTAGGCAAGTGTGTTTGTGGAAGACCAGCAGCCACCCATACATACCAGTCTCCCCTCTCCATGCCACCAATGTTGTCCAAGAGAAAGGCAATGGCTGATACAACTTAGCACCAGTGACGGCGCAACTTATTTCTACAGTTGAGTAAACTGGAGCAACGTGAAATAAAGTGTCTTGCTCAAGGAAACAATGCATCACTCGGTCTGAGAATTGAAGTCACAACCTAACGATTGCAAGCTCAACGCTGTAACCATTAAGCCATGCACCTATATGTACATATATAGGGTCATGTGCTCAACATTTATAGGGATATATATATGTGTGTGTGTATATATATATATATATATATATATATATATATATATATAGGGTCATACTCTACATTAATTGGGATGTGCGCTATATATGCCTCTATTATCAAATAATGGTTTCTAACATAAGGACTAGGCCAGAAATTTAAGGAGAGGAAAGTCAACTATATCAACTCCTGTACATGACTGGTACTTTATTTTATTGACTTCAGAGGGATGAAAGACAAAGTTGACCTTGATAGGGTTTGAACTCAGAATGTAAGGAGTGAGAACAAATTATAAAACAAAATGAGAATAATGGAATGGTAAAACAGTAGAGTGCTGGACTTCCTTTCCAGTTCAACTTCTGCTAGTGTTGGTTTTATTTTGTTTCTAACTCTTAACATCATGTAATGATCTAGAAAACAATATCTACACAGGTTTGTTAATTCAAATGTAGTTTTACTAGAAAATATAGTTTTACTAGAACAAATATAGTTTTACTAGAACAAATATAGTTTTACTAGGACAAATATAGTTTTACTTGGACAAATATAGTTTTACTTGGACAAATATAGTTTTACTTGGACAAATATAGTTTTACTTGGACAAATATAGTTTTACTTGGACAAATATAGTTTTACTTGGACAAATATAGTTTTACTTGGACAAATATAGTTTTACTTGGACAAATATAGTTTTACTTGGACAAATATAGTTTTACTTGGACAAATCTTTGTAAACATTTGTAGTTACTAAAGTAAAGATTTCAATTTTTAATGTGATGTAGTCAGTGTTTTGTACTTTTCAAGAATTTCTTGCTAATGTGGCTTCATGTGGTACAGGACATTAAAAGTCTATTTCTCTTGGATCAATAGAACAAGTACCAGTAATGTAAGGTATCAATTCATTCAACATGTCCTTCCCTAGAAATCTGAGACATTGTCACCATTAATATTGTAACACACACACACATTCCTACATGCATATACATCCCCATGCATACACCCCTACACCCCACAGACACACATTTGTGGCATTGTGTCAAAACTTACTATTATAACACCCCCATATACACATAAAGGAATGTGAGGCTGTATGCCAAAGTTATATTATAAATCAATAATATAACTACGTAGAAGTGGACCAAAGCACACAAGAGTAGCAGCAGACAGCAGCAACATAGAAGATGTTTGTGGTGTATCTCTATTGGTAGAGGAAGAGATAGAGCCCACAATACAGTCTCAAGTCAGGTCAGCATAGACTGCGCTAATATGGACAACAAACTGATTAAATCACACTGACCTGACCTTGTTGATAGTTGCTGTTACCTGAGAGCACTAGAGTTAGTTTGGCAGAGAAACATGAGAGGCTGATGAGGAATGGGATTCCAGACTGTATTTCAGGAAAGAATGACTGAGTGATGGGGAATCTGAGAAGGGATTGAAACTGGGAGTGAGAAAGAGGAGGAAGAACTAATCATATCAAGTAGATTTTAAACAGAGATGATGATGACAAATTCAAAAGCCACTTGCGGTAGTGCTGAATGTGTTAGTGATAAAAAAAAAATGTATGCAACAGTAAAAACAGGAACTGCTACAGCAAAATATTTACAAAGATCAATTTATCAGGCATATTATATAATGGTGGTGGATTTGTAGTAGAATCGGTACAGCATCAGGCAACATGCTTTGTGGCATATACTTAGAGCCCTTTATATTCTGAGTTTAAATCCCTCCAAGGCTAGATTTAAATAATAATAATAATAATGAAAATTATTGTGTACAGTGCTCAGGTGCACTACAATTCATCAAAAGTGCATGTATAGTACATAGAATAATGTACAAATGTCAGGGAAGTGAACAGTGTACGAGTCATGATATATGCACAGATACATGCTTTCGTCATTACAGGGTTGATAAAACAAAGTACCAGTAATGCACTGGAGTTGATTTAATCAACTTGCCTCTCTCCCAAAATTGTTGGCCTTGTCCTTAAATCAGAAACCATATTACATTATCCACATAAATATATCTTATTTATTGATATATATATATATATATATTGACACACGACCGTGACTTCTGGCGTCACGCAGTAATACAGGGTACCCGACCTCCCATGGGTACATGCTGAAGCATATAAACAATATGCCCCCCCCCCCCACCGCAAGGTGGTCGTGGAGGTGCCACGGCAAAAAAGCACCCAGCCCACACTGTAAAGTGGACGTGTAGGCGCCACGAAAAAGCACCCAGCACTCACTGTAAATGAGGTTGGTGTTAGGAAGGGCATCCAGCTGTAGAAATCAAGCCAGATCAGTTCCTGTATGAGCAAGGCATGGTCAGCCGACCAGACACTGCCCACAACAGGACAACCCGTCTAACCCATGCTAGCGTGGAAGAACGGACGTAAAACGGTGATGATGATGATGATGATATATCAAAAATAAAATAAAAATAAATTTTGCTCTACATGGCCAAATACAATAAATGTAATCTGAGTTTTTCGAATATTAATAACATTCGATATATTTGCAATTATGTAAACAAGCTTCATTTTTAAAGCCATGTCAGTAGAATGAGCCCCTCATTCTTGCTCTTGTGTTGGCAACTCCACCAAGGTTTCTTGGTGAGGAGGGTGACTTTGGACATCCTGCAGGACTAAAAACAAAACCTGTCAAAGGGCAAAGGAGCTCTTAAGAGTCAATGGCCATCCAAAATCACTGGGAGAGATGACCCCTTAGCCTTTGTCAAGGCAGAATTCTAGGAGAAGGAAAATCTGATATAACACCTGCAACCCTGATGGTATCCAATGATGTTGACTTGTTCTTCTTTTTGGTAAATATCATCTTGGTTAAGAGAGTGGGACTGGCTTTGTGCAGTGCCTTTGCTCACTATAAAAGCTTCACGGCATTGCTTTATATCTGGAGATCTCTCTGCACTTGTCACATGGTACCATGGGCCCAGCACTATGTGTCAATAATTGTCACAAGTGTAGTGTTTGTACCAGAGTTTTCAAGTCGCTGGCTGGACTAAAAAGTCACACTCATTCAGCGCATCGGTAGGGCTTCTCCTACATGGATATAAAATAGTGGCCGTACTCGAAAACGAGTTGGCAGCCACCATGCATGCATGCATGCATATATATATATATATATATATGTATATAAATTATGATAGTTTTTACTAAAACATCTCAAAAATCTTTATTTTGAAAATTAATTCAAATAAATACCTAGTCTATTCATTAGAAATATAGCTATGAAAAGGTTAATCCTACGAAATATTTTGTTTATGTAACCCTTCCATTACCATATTTCTAATGAAATACATTCTATTTCAATTATTTAATGAAGAATTTTGAGGTATTTACTAAAATTATTATTTTATTACTAAGATAGTAACTTAATGTAAGATTCTTATATAAAGTTATGTTGGAAGATTTTAATTTAAATTGGAAACCTTTAAAATGGGTGAATTTATTTCATAGAACCAGAGCTGGTTTTGGCTGGGTTGGTAACCTAAGGGATAAGTTGGTTTTGTTAGGAGAAAGCTCAACTGGTCTGTTGCATTATAACCTATATAATATACATTACCCTGAACAAAGATCAATTAACCCTAATGTGGCCATATTTCAATTAATTAATGAAGAATTTGAAGGGATTTACTAAAATTACTATTTCATTATCAAGATAGTAACTTAACATATGGTTCTTATGTAAAATTTTGTTGGAAGATTTTAATATAAGAACTCTTTAAAATGGATGGTTTCTGTTGTATGGACTGTGAATCGAACTCACAACCTCATTGTTGTATGGACTGTTAAATTCGATTTGTTCAATTTACACGTGCTCACACATTTGCATATGAATCACGTGACCTGGGCAGTCAGTCAACGTTGGTATTAAAAACTCGGTCACAGAATGCCACTTACTTACTTTATGTTATTCTTCTACTGCGAGGAGGGGCGTTTTGGTTGTTTCGCAAATTACACAAATTATTTGATATAACTCGTGTTTTCTCTGCGAGTAACTAGAGGAATACAACAGAGCTTATTGGCGTCGCCGATAGGATTTACCTACATTGCCGATAGGATTTACCTACATTGCCGATAGGATTTACCTACATTGCTGATAGGATTTACCTACATTGCCGATAGGATTTACCTACATTGCCGGGAAATTGTTTATCACAAAAACATGGCGGAACAACAAACAGCGGAGCTAATAAAGTTGTTTAGAGAACAGATGGAACAACATATGCAACAACAGGAACAACAAATGCAACAACACGAGAAAGATATAGACACTCTGATAAAACTGTTTGGTGCTCGAGATTCTGAACAACAGAGTTTATTGGCGTCGCCAGTTGCTTCGACACCAACAGCATTCATCCCACCATTTGCTGCTTTTGATTCAACAACAGAACTATGGCCTGATTACTGGTCAAGATTCTGCACGTTTGTGGCTGCTAACGCTGTACCCGAGCAACGCATGGCACAAGTGTTCCTGACTAATCAGACGGCTGCTATCTACAAACAACTTGCAAATCCGGCTGCTCAACAAAATCCGCCTAAGAATATCAACAAGTTGACAATGGACGAAATTGTTGACTTCATGAAAGAACAGTTCGACCCAAAACTTTTCATTGTGAGAGAACGTTTCAAGTTCTGGAGTGACATGCAACGGAAGCCAGGCGAAACTCTCCAGGAGCTGGCAGCACGTATACGTCAGGATGCAACTACCTGTGATTTTCCTTCGATCACAAATCCACAAGATGAAGCTCTAAGACAGAGATTTATATGTTCTGTCAATAATGAAGCTGTGTTGAAGGCTATTTTCAAGATCAAGGATACAGAACTAGATTTCGCCCGTGCTGTCCAAGTTGCCATCGGGACCGAAGACGCAGCAAAGGTTGCCAAGGAAACTGTTTACGGTTCCAAAACCAAGCAAGTCTACAAGGTCCAGCAGAACAAGAGTCCTCGAAAGAACTATCAGCAGTCTTATTCCACAGACCAGGAGATGTGCTACCGATGTGGAAAGGCCCACAAAGCGACAGACTGCCCCTTCAAAGAAGCCAAATGTCATTTTTGTGACAAAAAGGGACATTTGCAAGCGGTGTGTAGAAAGAAACAACATCAGCAACGTAATCATCGCTCACAGAATTACGTGAAAAGAATCACGAAAGCTGAGCTAGTCAAGGCGATCCTTGGTGAAGTTCCCCACGATACTCATAGTTTGAATGTGCCAATAACAATCCAGAACAGACTTTTCACAATGGAATTGGACACGGCTACTACAGGCAATTTTGTTTCCTTGTCAGTTTGGAAACAATTAGGAAAACCGAAGCTGCAAGATGTCAAACATCGGTTTGAATCTGCCAGCAAGCACGACCTGCCCGTTCTGGGAACTTTCATGGCCCAAACCAACGACCGGTAAATGGAATTCAATACCCTACATCGTCACCAAGATCCCTGATCTTAATTTGCTGGGACAAAACGCTATCCAGACTCTGGGAATTTCCGTGGACAATGCTCTAGGATTGAAAAGCATAGACAGCCAGGCCAAGAGTGAGGGTGCAGAAGTGATGCATCCAAAGACCTCAAATGAGCCCTATATTTCCATCAACGAGATTGTCACAACATGTGTGATGAATTCCCAGATCTCTTCAAGCAAGAATTGGGATGTCTTAATGACTTCGAACTGGAAGTGAAGTTCAAGTCGGACGCGACACCGGTCTTTCACAAGGCACGCCCGGTCCCGTTTGCTCTTCGTGATGACCTGGCCAAAGGTTATGAAGAAGGCATCGCCAAAGGAATCTGGAATCCAATACAGTTCAACGAATACGGAACACCAGTGGTACCGATTCGTAAAGCACATACTTCAGGCAACCTGAAGCCCAAACTACGGATTTGTGGTGACTACTCTGTGGGAATTAATGACCAACTTGCAGATCATCGTCATCCAATGCCACTCCCAGAGGAACTGATGCAGAAGCTCGGAGGTGGATTCGGATACACAAAGATTGATCTTGCTGATGCCTATAATCAGATCAAGCTGGCTCCAGAAAGTCAACGCAGGCTTGCACTCAGCACTCACCGTGGGGTGCTCCTGCAGGAACGACTCCCTTTCGGAATCAAGTCAGCACCTGGTTACTTTCAGGAGATCATGGAAAACCTGACTCAAGATCTACCTGGTGTGGCCGTTTTCCAGGACGACATGCTCGTCAGTGGGAAAGATGCAAACGATCACCTGAACAACCTAAAGTGTCTGCTCACACGTCTGTGCGACAAAGGACTCAGATGTCGCCGTGACAAGTGCCAGTTTGCACTACCCAGTGTGGAATACCTTGGACACACCTTGTCAGCTGAAGGGATCGCGAAGGGATCCAAGGTCGAAGCAGTTTTAAAGATGCCACCTCCAACGAACGTCTCAAGCTTGAAGTCTTTCCTGGGTTCAGTTCAGTTCTATGGAAAGTTTATCCCAAACCTGGCCAGCATGGCAGAGCCACTCTATTGCCTTACGAAAAAAACGACTACTTGGAAGTGGGGAGATGAAGAACAGTCAGCTTTCAATCAGTTGAAAAATGTGCTTTCATCGGATCGAGTTCTGATACACTTCGATCCAAACAAAACTTTGGGACGGGCTTGCAACGCGTCAAACGTTGGTATTGGAGCAGTCCTGTTTTATCGCTATCCTGATGGAAGCGAGCGCCCAATATCCAATGTGTCCAAGACTCTTACTTCTGCACAGCGTAACTACGGCCAAATTCAAAAGGAAGCCCTGGCCATCATATTTGGCTTGCAGAAGTTCTATCAGTATCTGTACGGACATCAGTTTATACTCGTAACTGACCACAAGCCACTGACATCACTGTTCAGTCCGAGGATAGGGACGCCACTTCTCGCTGCTAACCGACTAGCACGGTGGGCCCTGTGGCTGAACGAGTTTGACTACACCATCGAATATCGGAAAACAGCGGATCATGGCAATGCAGATGCCCTCAGTCGCTTGCCATTTGGTAATGACATCGACTTTGACAGGAAGGAAAATGGTGAAGACATGGACATGATGTGCGCCATCAAAGCTCTCAGTCTTCAAATCCAACCTAGCGATTCTAACGTCCTCCGTCAAGAGTCAGGGAAAGATCCAGTGATATCTACAGTGATACGCTACGTCCGTGAAGGCTGGCCACCAAAGAATACTGAGATCAATGACGAAGTCAATAAGTTCCGGAAGTTATCGGATTCACTCAGTATCTGCCACGGATGCCTTATCCATGGATCGAGAGTTGTGATTCCACATAGCTTACAGCCAAAGATCCTCAATCTTCTGCATCTTGGACACTTTGGCATGGAGCGCATGAAACAATTGGCAAGAACTGCTGTTTATTGGCCTGGTATCGATGCTGCTATAGAGAAAACCAGTCGACAATGTGATCTGTGTGGTGAACATCAAAACCAGCCATCCAAGTCTCCAATTCACCCATGGATGTTACCTGAAAAGCCGTGGAGCCGCTTCCACCTGGACCACGCAATAAATTTCATGGGCAGTAATTGGTTGGTGATCACGGATGCTTATTCCAAGTATCCATGCATTCATCCTACGTCATCCACGTCCTCCAGAGCCACTTTAGATCTGCTTGAAGAAGACTTTGCGCACTTCGGATTTCCTCACACGCTAGTCACCGATAACGCACCGACTTTTATTTCTGAGGAGTTCCAGAGCTGGTGCAAAGAACGTGGGATCACGCACCTGACAGGGGCACCTTACTACCCAGCTACTAACGGAGCAGCGGAACGTTTGGTGCAGACCTTCAAACAAGCTCAGAGGAAGACTTCTCTTCCGCCGAAGCGAGCACTTCAAGAGTTCTTGATGCAGTACCGGAGAACACCAACATCCAGTGGATTCTCTCTGAGTGAACTTTTGAATCACCGGCAGATACGGACAAGGATTGATTCTCTGCTGCCCTCGCCAGCACACATCGCTCAAGGCAAGCAGTCTAAAGAAGCATATAAGTCTCAGATGACTGCGGACTCGGCAGGTGTCGCTAAGGTTACCAGGCAGTACAAGGCTGGAGATCCTGTGTATGCACTGTACTACGGACCTCGCCGAGACAAAGATCCCCGATGGGTACCAGCAATCATTAAGAAGTCATTGGGTACTCGTTGCTTCAACGTTAAGGTCATACCTCATGGCCTGGTGTGGAGACGACACTGGGAACAGCTGCAACCGCGGTACACTACTGAGGAAGACAATGAACCTGGTGATGCAGTAGACACCGTTTTTGAATTTGCAACAGATCACCCGATGGAGATCTCGGAAATCGTGCCACTAACTCCAAGACAGACCAGACCCAAGACCTTGTTGCCCGTTCCAGAGTATGGACCAGACAATCGAAGACGGTCCAAGAGAACTCGTAAACCCCCAGAGAGACTTTGCTGTTGATGCTTCTTTTGTCGCATCAATTTCGGTGGGGAGGTGTTGTATGGACTGGGAATCGAACTCACAACCTCATTGTTGTATGGACTGTTAAATTCGATTTGTTCAATTTACACGTGCTCACACATTGGCATATGAATCACGTGACCTGGGCAGTCAGTCAGCGTTGGTATTAAAAACTCGGTCACAGACTACTTACTTACTTTATGTTATTCTGTTACTGCGAGGAGGGGCGTTTTGGTTGTTTCGCAAATTACACAAATTATTTGATATAACTCGTGTTTTCTCTGCGAGTACCGAGAGGAATACAACAATTTTGTTTAAGAACTCTTTAAAATGGATGGTTTTGTTTAAGAACTCTTTAAAATGGGTGGTTTTGTTTAAGAACTCTTTAAAATGGGTGGTTTTGTTTAAGAACTCTTTAAAATGGGTGGTTTTGTTTAAGAACTCTTTAAAATGGATGGTTTTGTTTAAGAACTCTTTAAAAAGGGTGGTTTTGTTTAAGAACTCTTTAAAATGGGTGGTTTTGTTTAAGAACTCTTTAAAATGGGTGGTTTTGTTTAAGAACTCTTTAAAATGGGTGGTTTTGTTTAAGAACTCTTTAAAATGGGTGGTTTTGTTTAAGAACTCTTTAAAATGGGTGGTTTTGTTTAAGAACTCTTTGAAATAGGTGATTTTGTTTCATAAAAACAGATCCGGTTTTGCTGGTATATTATAATTATAATTTAGGCACAAGACCAGCAATTTGGTGGACGTGGGCATGGTTAAATTGATTATATCAACTCCAGTAGTTGACTGATAGATTATTTTACCAACCCGGAAGAATGAATGGCAAAGTTCACCTTGGCAGAAT
Organism: Eledone cirrhosa; assembly: GCA_964016885.1. Classification (NCBI taxonomy): domain Eukaryota; kingdom Metazoa; phylum Mollusca; class Cephalopoda; order Octopoda; family Eledonidae; genus Eledone; species Eledone cirrhosa. Next base: position 11,970,264 of record OZ024740.1, read on the forward strand.
ATAGAGAACTAGGATACAAATAAATGTTTGTTGTTCTAATGGTTCTGCCAATCAACAACAATACAATACCATGAACAGATCAATATGTCTGTTACATTAAGATCCATATAGCATATACTAACATGGACAAAGATCAATCAATTTGTTATATATTTTGAATACTAAATAAAGTTATAGACTTTATTTAGGATTCAAATAAAAATAAAATAATATAATATATTCTCTTTGATACCACGCTGCCTGAAACCTCCCCTTCGTTTGTGATACAAAACTATTTGTTATGAAATGTTTATTCTTATCTAAAAACTTTCAGTTATAATTTCATGTACGACCATTTGTTGTGTTGCAAACACTAATTTAATTGTGAGGAATTTTATTTTACTAAATCCTTAAAAATTCTAGATTATTTTCAAATTTATTTGAAAATCCTAGGCTGTATATTTAAACAGAAATGGTTTGTGTTAGGAAAGGCATCCAGCTATAAAAATCTTGGCCAAATTTACAGTTCTGTCTGAGCAAAGTACGGCACAGCCAATCTGGCCGTTAAACGGTGGTGATGATTGTAATGAATGGGATATATAAGATGAATTATTTAATGAAACTAAGATATTCTTTATAGTGACCCACAATAATATATAATGCACACAGAGATAGCCTACATCACACAGGGACCAATAGAAATAATATATAACATATTTGATATAGCCTACATCACATGGGTACCAATCATCATCATCATCATTTTATGTCTGCTTTTCTCTGCTATATTAGAGATGACCTACATGACATAGGGACCAATAGAAATAATATATAACAAATTAGAGATGACCTACATTACATAGGGACCAATAGAAATAATATATAACATATATTAGAGATGACCTACATTACATAGGGACCAATAGAAATAATATATAACATATATTAGAGATGACCTACATTACATAGGGACCAATAGAAATAATATATAACATAAATTAGAGATGACCTACATGACATAGGGACCAATAGAAATAATATATAACATATATTAGAGATGACCTACATTACATAGGGACCAATAGAAATAATATATAACATATATTAGAGATAGCCTACATGACATAGGGACCAATAGAAATAATATATAACATATATTAGAGATGACCTACATGACATAGGGACCAATAGAAATAATATATAACAAATTAGAGATGACCTACATTACATAGGGACCAATAGAAATAATATATAACATATATTAGAGATGACCTACATGACATAGGGACCAATAGAAATAATATATAACAAATTAGAGATGACCTACATTACATAGGGACCAATAGAAATAATATATAACATATATTAGAGATGACCTACATTACATAGGGACCAATAGAAATAATATATAACATATATTAGAGATGACCTACATAACATAGGGACCAATAGAAATAATATATAACATATATTAGAGATAGCCTACATGACATAGGGACCAATAGAAATAATATATAACATATATTAGAGATAGCCTACATGACATAGGGACCAATAGAAATAATATATAACATATATTAGAGATGACCTACATTACATAGGGACCAATAGAAATAATATATAACATATATTAGAGATGACCTACATTACATAGGGACCAATAGAAATAATATATAACATAAATTAGAGATGACCTACATTACATAGGGACCAATAGAAATAATATATAACATAAATTAGAGATGACCTACATGACATAGGGACCAATAGAAATAATATATAACATAAATTAGAGATGACCTACATGACATAGGGACCAATAGAAATAATATATATATATATAAAACTGAGGATGTCTGTCTGTGTGTGTGTTCTTTGAATCCCTAAAACTCAAGAACCACCAAACCCACTGTTTTCAAACTTTACACATGTAATACTTATGTTTCAGGGAGTGTTCTGAGCAAAAGAAATTTCACATTTTCAATGCCCTAGGGAACACATTAGGCGATTTAGCGATCTCTCTCTATAATTCTTAGTCTTTCTCTTTTTCGATAGATACATACATATAACGTTGCGCCCTTATAATACCTGTCTGTATGTCTGTCTGCATTACGTCACTTCCCTGAGGATGTGTGTGTGTGTGTGTGTGTGTGTGTGTGTGTCTGTGTGTGAGTTTGAATCCCTAAAACTCGAGAAGTACCCAACCGATATTTTTCAAACTTTACATGTGTATTACTTATGTTTCAGGGAGTGTTATGCACATAAAAAAATTCAACGTTTTCATCTCCTAGGGCCCACATTAGGTGAAAAACTGCGTTTTTTAAGCTTTTTAGGGGTCTTTTGAGGCGTTACGTCAGTTATAATTTCAAGGAAATCGGTCTATGTATTAGTCAGTCTCTTCTTCATACCGTGAGCAAAGAAAATCTAACTTTTTTATGGCCGAGGGCTCGCATTAGGTGAAAAACTTCATTTTTTCAGCTTTTTAGGGCTTTTTGGAGGCATTACGTCTAGCCGATTTTCCCGAAATTTCAAGGCATATTATGCACATAAAAAAAATTTATTTTCTTGATCCCCTAGAGCCCGCATTAGGTGAAAACCTGCATTTTTGCTGCTTCATCGAGGAAAATCTTAAAGATTATCCAGCCATCAGAGTATTCGGTTTATTTTCTTTACATAATGTCTAGGCATGCAGTTTTTCTACGATTAGGTCTGTTGGCGGCCTTCCAAAATACCTTATCCTATGCAACGCCGGGTACCACTGCTAGTATAACATATATTAGAGATAGCCTACATTACATAGGGACCAATAGAAATAATATATAACAAATTAGAGATGACCTACATTACATAGGGACCAATAGAAATAATATATAACAAATATTAGAGATGACCTACATTACATAGGGACCAATAGAAATAATATATAACAAATTAGAGATGACCTACATTACATAGGGACCAATAGAAATAATATATAAATATTAGAGATGACCTACATTACATAGGGACCAATAGAAATAATATATAACATATATTAGAGATGACCTACATTACATAGGGACCAATAGAAATAATATATAACAAACTAGTTTTAAAAGAGTAAAAATGAAAACATGACATTGTGCTTGAGTTTATTCATCTGTACATCTATGCACATGCATGTGTGTACATGTATACATGTATGTACATGTATACATGTGTGCATACATGCATGTATGTGCATGTAGGGTACCTTGTCTATTGTAGTGATTTAGTGTACACTGAGTAATGTAGTGATATAGGGTAGACAATAAGTTTACAAACCACTGCTATGTTATAAGGCAAGTGTTTGAGAGTCTAACAATAGACATACAGGTCAGGGGTTTATAGAGGTGGGATACAGCTGAATCATCATTTTTACGTCCACTTTCCATGCTTGCATGGGTTGGACATATTGGTCGCGCTTTTCATAATTTTGGCTGGGTTTTACTGGCTGGATGCCCTTCCTTTCACCAACCACTTTACAGCGTGGACTGGGTGCATTTTTCATGCTACCAGCACTAGAGAGGTTGTCTTACCAAACTTAAGAATCCTCTCCACCCTGTATCAGTTTTCTATTTGGAGTGTCTACTCTCCTAGACGGGTTGCCTTCACTATCACTTATGGAGCCCACATCTGCCTCATGAAAACAAACATAATAGGAGGGTAGGGAGGAGAAGGTGATGCAGTACAATAATAGAACAAAGAAAGGGGATATTTTCTCTGATGATGGACTTATTGTTGCCCTGTCTGAAGCTGATGCTACAAATGAAAATATATCCTACTTTCCCTTAAATTTCAATTCTTTCTGTCTTAAATGGAAACTTTAACAATTATATATATATATATATATATACTAATCAGAGAGCGAATTGATCTAGATGAAATGAAGTTTGGGTTTGTGTCAGGTAAAAGTACCAGACGGTCTTTTCCTTGTACGACAACTACAAGAGAAGTACCTAGCTAAAAGTAAACCCCTATACTTAGCTTTTGTAGACCTGGAAAAAGCCTTTGACAGAGTCCACCACTCCATTATCTGGTGGGCTCTTAGAAAACTAGGTGTAGATGAATGGCTTGTGAGAGCTATACAAGCCATGTATAATGAAACAGTCAGTAAGGTTAGAATAAACAATGAATATTGTGAAGAATTTAGTGTAAAAGTTGGTGTTCACCAAGGCTCTGTCCTTAGCCCCCTCCTATTTATTATTGCCCTTCAGGCTATAACAGAGGAGTTCAAGACCGGCTGCCCATGGGAACTCCTATACGCAGATGATCTAAGGCTCATAGCTGAATCAATGGCTGAACTAGAAAAGAAATTCCAAACATGGAAGCATGGCCTAGAATCAAAAGGCCTTAAAGTTAACTTGTCTAAGACTAAAGTCCTAGTTTATAGGAAGGAAAATAAGGCACAGGTACCCTCAGGAAAATGGCCTTGCTCAGTGTTTAGGAAAGGAGTAGGCAGAAATTCAATTTTATGTCCCAAATGCAAAGTATGGGTACATAAAAGATGTAGTGGGATCACAGGTAAACTATCTAAGAACGTAGACTTTATATGTGGCCGTTGCTCAGGTGCAACAGGTAGCAAGTGTCCACAGGATACTAGCCCCTTCTATTGCCCAGATGGTTCTATAGAAATAGTAAACACTTTCCATTACCTCAGTGACAAAATCAGCAGTGGTGGAGGGTGCTCTGAAAGTACAGTAGCCAGAGTCAGAACAGGATGGAAAAAGTTCAGAGAGCTTATACCGCTGTTGGCCACAAAAGGTTTCTCTCTAAAAATGAAAGGCAGATTGTATGATGCTTGTATACGAACAGCAATGCTACATGGCAGTGAGACATGGGCATTACGTGCAGAGGACTTGCGTAGACTGGAGAGGAACGAAGCATGCATGCTCCGTTGGATGTGTAATAGTAATATACGTGAACGGCAAAGCATAAATGAACTAAGTGAGAAATTAGAAATAAGAGGGATCAGATGCTGTTTACTCGAGAGAAGACTACGTTGGTATGGTCACGTGATGCGCATGAAAGACGACAGCTGCATAAAAAAGTGCAGGGCGATCAAAATTGATGGTAGTTACGGAGTAAGTAGACCCAGAAAAACCTGGGACGATCTGATAAATTCCGACCTTACACACTTACACCTCTCTAAGACAATGTCACTGGACCGAGATCTTTGGCGCTACGCAGTAATACAGAAGACCCGCCTTGCCTATGTACAAAGCGAAACCTAGTCAGTAGGCACCTCTTAACCAAATATACACCCCAATCCACTACCCCTATCCTATCTTCCCACTCCCACCAACACCAACCTCTCTCTATAAAGTTGGTACCACAACATCCAGTCCAAATAAATGAGATCGAGGTTGTGTAGGTGTCACGACAAAAAAACACACAGTCCACGCTGTAATGTGGCCGTGTAGGTAACACGGTAAAAACCTCCCAGTCCACACTGTAAATGTGGTTGGTGTTAGGAAGGGCATCCAACCGTAGAAAACCTGCCAGATAGTCATATATGAGCGAGACATGGTCACCCGACCAACCTTGCCTCAAGCGGGACAACTCCCGTCTAACCCATGCTAGCGTGGAAAATAGACGTTAAACGAAGATGATGATGATCATGATATATATATATATGTATAGTTACTGTAGGTTCACCCGAGTGAGCACTGGATGTGTAGTTTCCAGTCTGTAAAGGTGTAGAACTAAGCAGAGTGTAATAATAATAATAAAAGGACGATTTGTTATGTCTTCATTACGTTTATTGAGTAGTGACACGTATTTCGCTATTGATCAGCTCAAGGTTTGATCTGTATTGATCTAGCCCGACTGTGCTCGCCAGACCTCTGTTGTGGTAATGATTGCTGATCAATAGCGAAACAAGCATCACTACTCAAACGTAATGAAGCCATAACAATCCATCCTTTGATTATTATTATTATTATACACACACACACACACTACACACACGTGCGGTTTTTTTTTCTCTTTTTTTTTCTGTTCCCTCCTCTTCTCAGTTTTTATCTTTTATTTCTAATTCTATCTTCTGATGAAGGACTAGTGTTCGAAACGTTAAGACCCTTTTCCTGTTATTTCAAGTGTTAAACTAATACATTTCTTCAATGTACTGTGTTTGCTTTGTTATTTCTGTTTACTTTTTACATAGATACATACATATATATATATATATATATATATATATATACACACACACACACACACACACACATATGTATGTGTGTATATAGAGAGGCTGGAATACATCAGTGATATTGTAATATAATCTGGCCAACAGGAAGGAAGACAGATGGAGTTAAGAGTAAATAGCAATATATTTCTCCATCCTGCCAGATAAGTTTAAACAGAGAACAAAATATACAAAAATCATCTCCAGTCACCTTTTCTAATTAAACATAAGTTAATACAGATACAAGGAAGAGCTGATGCCATTGTATAGATGAATCCTTGGAGAGTTACACCTTCGTTTCATAATCTTCTACTACTACTACTACTGCTATTACATAATCTTACTTCTACTACCACCACATGTCAGCAGCTCTTTCTTATTTCTCAAACTATTTCTTAGTCCTTCCTAATGAAATAAATTAAGTATCATCTTTCAACATGAAACTAAACTGTCACCGGTTAACTGATGTTCTCTCTCATTCACTGCCTCCTCCGTCTCTTTCTCGCGCTTCCCATCTTTCACTTTTATATGCAAATGGGGGCCCATTGCGCTTGGCCACACAGCAGGCCCAGTGGACAGAATAGAGAGGGCGTTTCCCCGGAGGATGGTGAGGGAGATGCGTTGGAAGAGCCATTTCAGCTCGCAAGGCTCACACCTGCAGGTAACCAACTCCATGCCGATGGTGGTGAGTAAGGAGGTGGTCCTAGGGCCAAGGACACCAGAAGTCTCCACTGCTAAGGGTTCAACTGCAAACCTGCCAGAGAGCAACCAATATTTGGAGAAGTTACCCTCCTCAGCCCAAAGTGCAGCAGAGCCTGGGTTAGTCACAGACTGCACCAGGTCAGTACTGGATTTGAATTAATTATTGAAGAAATTTACTAAGGTTATTAATGATTTCATTATTAAGATGGTATTTGAATCATAAGATAACAAAAGTAAAATTATGTTGGAAGATTTTAATTTAAATGCATGCAAGCATGGACCCCTAACTCCTGAGTGAGTTATACGGGTGCTGTATTGACAGTATTTCTAGGGCAGTTTTAAACCTGGCAAACTCATCTCTCCAGGTCTGAATACAGCAGATTTCTTCCCGAGAAGGCTAGAGAGTGAGAAAGAGATAGAGGAAGAACCAACCCCATTACTTGACTGGTTCTTTTTTATCAACCTGGAATGGATAAAAGGCAAAGTTGACCTTGGTTCGTTTAAATAGAAACCCTTTAAATTGGGTGGTTTTGTTTCATAGAACCAGCGGCAGTTTTAAGTTGGAATCAAAAGGGATATGAAAATATACAGGCATTATAACAAAGAATATGTGAAGGAAGACAGCCTAGTGGTGAAGTTGTTAGTCTCATTGTCACAAGGTTGTAGGTTCGATACTGAAAATGAGTGCCAGCAGCTGCTCGGATAAAACCTTGTGACAGACTGGCATTCTATTCCAAAGTAATGTATAACCATGTAGAGACAAATGAGATGCAGAGTCGTTTTATACGACAGTTGCCCTAGATACAGTGGAATAGAACCCAGGATCACAGGTTTATGAAGCAAACATCTTAAACAACTGTCAATGATACCTCTAGCTATCTCTATATCAACATATTCTAAGGACCAACCATTAAATTGAAATAATTTTGAGCTACAACTTATTTTATAGCTAAGAAAACGATAGAGATTGAGACAAGTCAATGAGGGAATTTACATGAGGTCCTGCAACCTACTAGAAATAGCAGACAAACCTCTTCCAAATCACATTTTACTGACTGAAATAAGGGAGGACACATTTAAGAATGTAGTCGATAATATACAAAAGACAGGAATGTCATGGCCTTTCATTATAGGGAGTAAGTTCAATCAAGACTGTCTTAGATTTGAACAACAATACTAAGTGTATGTATGTGTGCATATATATATATGCATGTTAACATGTGCATTTCTGCATGTGTGTGGATGTGTGCCATTCAGTATGAGTGTGCGTGATAATATTTTGGGAAATATCAAAATTCAGAAGCCATCCCATATAGTAACAGACAGCATCATCATCATCAACAGCACCACTATATCCATTTCATGATAGTTGAACAGGACATCTCCAGTCAACCTGATCAGCTGCCAGATTCAATATCCCAGTTCTATAACAGATTGCCTCACGGGAACCCCATCACCATCAACATGCATCATGCATATGTTGTAGTCACCTCTCATTGTGCAGTCAGTCACATTTCACTGGGCACAAGTAATTTCTCTGACTCACTACACAACCAGTGAACCGTAACAATTTTGATCCTCCCCTTCCAGTAGCTAACTGACCTTCTCCATCTTTTTTACTACCATGCAGCTTCACACTGAGGTAGACTACATAGCCGCTCCACCTGATAGAAATAGCAGCAAAATCTCTATTACATTACACTCTATTGTCTTAAAAAAGGAAGGCCACACTGAATAATGTAGTTCTAGATATACCACAAAAGATAGTCAGGATTAGAATGTCCTTTGATCGCAGACGTCTTAGATCAGAGGAAGGGGTTGAACAACAAAAATAGTTATGACGAAATGTGCATCATAATTGGACCTCTGTCAGTTTCAACGATGAGTATTCCAGTTTAGTTAACAGATTGGTTTGTTCATTAAACTAACTAGCAGAAAAACCAGCCTTCAGGTGGCGTTTCTGCTAACATGTGTAGTGTGTATATTGATATTATAGGCAAGTATATATACATGTAGATATTATATATCTGCTAGTATGTGTAGTGTGTATATTGATATTATAGGCAAGTATATATACATGTAGATATTATATATCTGCTAGTATGTGTAGTGTGTATATTGATATTATAGGCAAGTATATATACATGTAGATATTATATATCTGCTAGTATGTGTAGTGTGTATATTGATATTATAGGCAAGTATATATACATGTAGATATTATATATCTGCTAGTATGTGTAGTGTGTATATTGATATTATAGGCAAGTATATATACATGTAGATATGATATATCTGCTAGTATGTGTAGTGTGTATATTGATATTATAGGCAAGTATATATACATGTAGATATTATATATCTGCTAGTATGTGTAGTGTGTATATTGATATTATACACAAGTATATATACATGTAGATATTATATATCTGCTAGTATGTGTAGTGTGTATATTGATATTATACACAAGTATATATACATGTAGATATGATATATCTGCTAGTATGTGTAGTGTGTATATTGATATTATACACAAGTATATATACATGTAGATATGATACAACAAATAACATCGTAATTGACAATATACACAGAAATTGAAGGAAGACTGTGTTACACTGTCTTATGTAATCAGTAACGTAATTCATGATACATTAAAAAAAGACGATATTATATATAAACTGCATTAGGATAAAATTAGTGACAAATATATGAATGTTTGTTTAAGCGATCGCTAACCGGAAGTGTTGACATTTGAAAATTTTAAAGTGAATCTTAAAATAAGCAACAAAATTATTTATATTTAATCAAGAATAACAAAATTTAGTAGATACATTATGTTAATATTCATTCATTATTTCTTCAAAATAATCCAACTTATTTTACAAACAGGATAAAAAATATATTCTGGACGCAGTCCCACACTCCTTACTTTATTATAGTTTAGATTTATAGCTCAATATTTCACTGACCACTGTTTGGTCAAGTAGCTCAATATTCTGCTGACCAATGTACTTTTAACATAGTTACTAAGTCAAATCAGTTTGACACAATGTGACATAGCTGCACCTATCAATTGCAGATAGAGTCCCTTTGACAAACTTCTAATCAGATTCTGTCTATTCCACTTTACACACAAGGCTTCGGTTGACCTGAGGCTGCAGTACAAGGATAGGCTGAACAGTTCATAGGCCGACTCTGAAGGAGTGATGCTAGAGCTATGAAATCTTACATGTATTAATTTCAACTTAATTTCAAATGCATTGTTTATTTCCAGGGACTATGTTGAAAAATAAACCTCATTTGGTCATTCCATGAGAATATCTTGGTCACACTATAAATTATTCAGCTGACCTTTGTAAGACACCGAAAATACCAGACAATGGAACAGAACCTGAAACTTTAAGAGTGTTAAACAATCTTCTTAACCATTTGGTCATACTGCTTACAATTAGACCAATACAGCTTAGTGTTCAGGCAGCATGGCGTGGAAGGCGGCCAGCACGATGGCGACAGGAAAGTGAGTGGAGGTCAAAAGAGTCCACGGTGGATCGACAGCGACATTTATGTGGCTCGCAGATCCGGAGGCCAAGCCTCAGGGAAACGCTGATGCGCAGGCTATCGTTATCATGCTGCATGCCAGTGGAGAAGGAGGGCAAGGCATGGAGCCAGGCACCACTGTGGGGTTTGGAGGTCGTGCGAAAACAGGCAAGGCGGTGCTGGGCAAGCTGGCGCGTGAGCCTGTATGAAGCCAGGCTGCACTGGATGGCATCCCAAGGGTTTGAGGAACTTGACGTCAGCAGGGGGAGAAGGAGGAGGGACATCTACTGGGCTAAGTCCCAACCGGTCCCACGTCTCACAGGCAGCCTCACGTTCCCTGATCACAGAGGGTTCCATTATTTTGGAGAACCCTGCTGATGAGGACACAGCATGAGGTTACCGATGAAAGAAACGCCGGCAAAGCCAGCGAGATCGGGGACCAGAGGTCAAAGCTGCCATACCTGACAGGTAAAGTGGCCTGTTGCCACCCAATGTCGTCAAACCTGACGTTGCATATCTCCTCAGCTGCCGCTCGGATACAAGTATCGAGGTGAGCGAGGAGAGATGCATGGCTGTAACACAGAGCTTCAGCATGGCAGTCCCTCAACAGGTTGAGAGCTGGGTGGTTGTCAATCAAGCCCAGTTGGTTCGTGAGGGTCTTGAGTTGCTGGAACCTGAACCTGATGGTGGAGTGGATGGCCGGCGGGTGGATCGGTGACCTGAGGATGAGGACATCCTCTTTGGGGGTCACTTGTACCTGGTGGAGAATGGACCACACGTCTGGAACGGAGGCTGCAAAGCTGTCAGCATCGTGATTGACACTCACCACCTCCAACTTGGACAAGTTGACCTTGAGGCTGATTCCCGCCAGGGCTGGAACCACCGATTGTAGGTCATGGCAGATAGTCTCTACAGGCCCACCCAACATAGCATCATCCAGGTATGTCATTCTAAGACAGGGTTTTTTGTTTTGTTTATTTAAATGGTAGAGTATAATTCAAGGAGGGTTTAGCTACTATTGCTCTCAGATTGAGGGATCATAGGTGCCTTCTTCATTAGTTAAGTCTCATACATTAAGAACTGGTTTTACTTTGTTGTTATAACAAAATATGAAGGAGGTATTGTAAAGTAGTTGTGTCAACCATCTTGAGTAGCAACTAAATAGATACAGCAGAGAGAAATATTGAATGAAATACAATAACTCTTGTTATAACCTTCAAGGTCACATTCATTAGTCTAATTAATTGATGTCAATCTAATTAGTATCATCTTTAGAGGGGGGGGGGACAAAACTGAAATCTTGAAATACGTGATTAGAAAACAAAAAAATATATATATGTTGGTATGGTTTCTACAGCTGGAAACCCTTCCAAACACTAGCCACCTTACAGGGTGAGCTTGGATGTGTTTTTCCTGTCACCAGCACTACCACATTACAGAGTGGACTGAGTGTATTTTATATGGTACCAACATTAACATTTTACCAGATGTACTAGGTACATGTTATTGTGACACCAAAGTTATCACATGTTGGGTTGAAGATTTGTTTCATTTCTATTACTAAACTCTCCAGTTTGTCACCATGTTTACTTGAAAAAGGACCCAATAATCAGGGTGATTAAACCTGTTGTGGAACCTACATGACTAACCCCTGCTTTAACAAGGAAAATGGTTCTAAATCCCTTCTGTTGTAGTACCAGATAAATTAAGAGACAAGTTTTGGGGTTGATTTAATCAACTAACCCCTTCCTACAAACATGTGGCTGGGTGCCAATGCACAAAATTATCATCATTGGCAGCAGGAATGTATAGAACCTCCCCTTCCATTCTTATCTGTCATCAAATGTTTTTATCAATATGTCAGAATTTAAAGAATTTATAGAATTTCTCTCTTTTCCTTCGACTCATCTGACCTACACTGAATTTTATCAAATACTCATTACATTCATTAGATATTTCTTTAAATATTTGTTCATTAAAGATTCTTATAGCTTCTAAGAAATTATAACACTCACTGATTAAAACAATAATGGTAAAATAATTCTGTGTTTAAGAACCACATTATTTACAGGTATCAAATATTACAGAGAGGACCAGATACCTCCCACAGGGGACCAGACACCTTCCACAGGGGATCAGGTACCTCCCACAGGGGATCGGACATTACACACAGGGGACCAGATACCTCCTATAGGGGATCAGACACTATACACAGGGGACCAGATACCTCCCACAGAGGATCAGATACCTACCACAGGGGACCAGACATTATACACAGGGGATCAAATATCTCCCACAGAGGACCAGATACCTCCCACAGAGGATTAGACACCTCCCACAGAGGATCAGACACTATACACAGGGGATCAGATGCCCCTTCCCCACTGAATACCAAATACTACACACAGAAGACCTGTCATTTCCCACTCAGTACCAAATTCTTCATAGAAGGGACTAGATACTCCCTGCCACTGAGTACCAGATACAACAGAGTGGAGCAGAGACTTTTCACGGGATGCTGGATACTTCCGACAGGGACCAAATACCTCGCCCTCAGTACCAAATACTTCACACAGGAGACCAGATACTATACACAAGGACTTTACACATATAGCACACACAAGACCATTACCAACAAGAGGCCACCATTATAAACAGAGTGCCATGGAATACATATCTATGATTAATATACATTTAGACTGATTGTGTAAATAAGTATGTGGTTAAACTAGAGATCTTCTTCCCTCAGTCCCTGCAGAAAGAACCACAGTTTAACAGGATCTAGTTACACAGCAAATAGTTTTATTAGATATATACATGTTAGATTTATTAACATCCATGACTGTCTTAGTTGTGTAAGTTAAAAGACATCTCTCTAATCCATGTCAACATTGATTACATACACTTACAGGTGATAATTATATTATGACAGTTTTATTGTAGATGTTTACATCATTATTTACTGCTCTACTCAACGGTAGATAGTGATAGAAATATATAAACATGATATTTAGAGAAGTATTACATTATTAGTAACAACACTAGAAGACTGGCTGTTTCCTATTTTACATATTGAAATGATTCAAAAATAAAATGTAAAACAGAAACAATAATGGTTTCTGTTTTAAACACAAAGTCAACAGTTCTAGGGGAGGGGAAAGTTAATTAAATTGACCCCAGTGTATTACTGGTGCTTTATTTTATCAACTCTGTAAGGATGAAAGGCACATTACAGTGTGGACTGGGTATTTTTTGTCATGTCACCGGCATGACCGCCTTACAGAGTGATCTGGGTGCTTTTGATAAAAATGATGAGATTTTGAAAAATCAGTCCTCATCACCCTGATTGTATCCTGAGCTGATGTCGAAATAATTGTAATATGTCAAAGTTTGTACATATGCTGCAACACTCACTGACTCTTTAAAACACAAACTAAGGAATTTAGTAGTGTACAAACAAGAACTAAGTACGTTTCATCATTTTACCATCTATTTACATTTTAGTTTCCCATTATTTACTTTCAGTGCCAATTCACCGAGAATTGGCAGTATCGGTAGAGGGTCGGACACCATGCTTTGCAGCATAGAGTTACGGTCCTTTACGGTCTGAGTTCAAATCCCGCTGAGGTTAATAATAATAATAATGAAAATATTGTGTACAGTGCTCAGGTGCACTACAACTCATCAAAAGTGTATGTATAGTACATAGGGTAATGTACAAATGTCAGAAAAATGAACAGTGCAGGAGTCATGATATACACATGTGTGCATGTGTATGGAAGGGGTACATCGGGTGTAGTTTTGGTGAATTTCGGGAAATATGAGGGTTTTAAAGGATGCAGTGTCTCAACAGCTAACAACTGACGCAGGCAGTTTGTTCCATGCTTCAGCAACTCTGAGCGTGAAAAAATGTTTCCGAAAGTCATGGGAGCTGTGTTGTTTTCTGATTTTGTAGGCATGTCCACATGTGTTAGACACATGGAGATCAAAAAGGTGCTCCGGGTTGTTGTTGGCGAGATGGTTAATAACTTTGTGGGTGTTTACCAAGTCCATTGCCAAACATCGGAGCTTCAATGAATCCATGCACAGGGAAGCAAGGTGTTCAGAGTATGGTAGGTGTCTGATTGGAGGATATGCGCTTGGTTTCACGTCTCTGAACAAGATAGGGGTTCCAGACTGATGTGAATTCCAAGTGTGGTCGTACCATAGCTGTATACAGCTTTAAATAGATGGCTGGAGAGCGGCTAACAAAGGTCTTGCTGAGTGATGCCAAGACACCCTCGGCCTTCTTGACAATCTTAGAGATGTGCTTTGTCCAACGCAAATCGCTGCTGACAGTAATGCCCAGGTCACGTTCACAAGAGGACTTCTTGATATCAGTGTTGTGGAGGGAGTGTGTGGACGCTGGGTTTTTCCTCCCAAAATGCATGATGGTACACTTGTCCACAGCCAGCTTCAGTTGCCAGTCTGTGATCCATTGCTGCATTGTGTGCAGGTCTGATTGTAGGAAAGAGTTGTAGATTTCAGGATCTGTCCTTTTGATTTCAAGGTACAGCTTGATGTCATCTGCATATTTTAGTACCGTGGCATTCTTTAAGTTGGCATCTATCTCATTAATATATGCCACAAACAAAAGGGGACCAAGAACAGATCCCTGTGGTACACCAGATGACATCTCATATGGTGAAGAATGCTGTTCTAGAACCGTGACTACCTCTTTTCGGCTGAGAATGAAGGATTTCAACCAGTCGAAAAGATCATCCCTCACACCCATTGCAGAGAGTTTCGCCATAAGTCTTTTGTGTGGCACAGAATTAAAAGCCTTAGCGAAGTCAAGGTAAACAACATCCACCCATGAGCCGCTGTCAGTGATCCGGGTAATGTCTTCAAGGAACTCGATAAGCTGATCACAGCAGCTGGAGTTAGGGATAAATCCAAATTGCGAGGGTCGGATGAGGCTGTGAAAGCTCCAGAAGTTCCAAAGTGCTTCTCTGACACACGATTCCATCAGTTTGGCAATACAGCTAGTAAGACAGACTGGACAATAGTTGACAGGTGACGTGCGGTCGCCCTTTTTGAAGAGGGGAATGACACTGGCAGTTTTCCACTGCTCCGGAGTAGCACCATTGTTGAGACAGTATTGAAAGAAGAAAGAAAGCTGGTGCAAAACCCTCCACGTTTGAGAAGCAGGTATGTAACACCATCAAGACCAGGGGAGGCATAGTTGCACTTATTCTTAAGGTGACGTCGCAACATTGCAGGTGTAAATTTCATAGTTGTTATGGAATTTGATGTTAGAGATGATGGAGATGGTACATTCTGGTTTTCAACAGTAAAAATGCTTGCATAGCACTCAGCAATGAGTTCTGCGCATTCCTTGGGATCGTCAGTGATCTGGCTTGTGTGGGGATTGCGAAGAGGACCAACTGGAGAGTGAGGTCTCTGCTTTGAATGTACATATTTCCAGAACACCTTACTGTCAGGATTGGTTGCTATGCACTGTTCAAATTCAAGCACTGCCTTTCTTGTCACTTGCTTGAGATGGTTGGAAGATTTATTCCGCTTCTTTCTGTTGGCATCTGATTTATGCAGTTTATATTCCTGTTCAGCATTTCAACGTTCTTTCCTGGCAAGTCGGACCACTGAAGTTTCCCAAATTGCACTTTTGGGGTGTTTTTTTTTCTGCTTACGTGGCACTGATGCTGCACATGCTATCTATATTGAGTCCAGGATGCTCTGGAGTATAGTGTTCACATCTCCAGAGTTATAGAACTCATGCGAGTTTGGGCACTGTAGCTCAGTGCAGTACAAGTTCCAATCTGCTTTCTTCCAATCATAGCAAGCAGATTGGAGATGGTTCTGATTTTTGCTGCTGCTCGCAAGAGCCAGATTGATAATGATCATAGCATGATCAGAGTCGCCTAGAGGTTCCTCAGTAGTACAACTGATAACCACTTCAGGAGTCGTGGTGAAGATCAGGTCCAAAGTGTTGTCACCTCTTGTTGGAGAGGTGACTACTTGTGACCAGTTTGAGTCCAGCACTAGCTCAAGGAAATCGTTTGCACTTTGTGGCCAACGAAAGGTTTCCCAATCAATCTCAGGATGATTGAAGTCACCTGCAATAAACACATAAGTGGCTGTTTTCCTGGCAGCAGCTCTGAGGATATCGCAAAGCTGTGTGTCCTGATGGTAGTTTGGGGGGCGATAAACAACACCAAGCAGAAGTGTTGACATGGTCATACGTATGTCACAGAAAAAAACTTGTGATTCGTTCAAATCAATGCAAGGAATTACCGAAAAGTTTGAACGAACGTAGACCATCACACCACCACCACAGCGATTAATGCGGAACAGGTTGTACCCAGTAATGCTGAAAACTCCATCACAGAGTAAGGGATGTGCCCAAGTTTCCGTGACTGAAGTTAGGGTCTATGCTTCTGACGTAGGAGTTAAACAGATGTATCTTGTTGCTTAAACTGCGAGCATTTAAGGACAACAATTTGTACCCTGCTTGCAGTTTATGATGGTGTGTAGAGGATAGCAGGTTGTTCTGGTTTAGTTTTCCAGAGTTGTTGCAGTTTTTTCATTGCCAGTTATTGTGGGTAGAGCGCACTCAGACCAGCTGGTATCTCTCTTCCACGTTTCACCAGCTTTAACAAACCTCCAGATCTGCCCATTATCACGCAGACTAAAACTTTCATATGCTGAGTTCCGATTCAAGGAAGCTGCAGCACGTAGCTTTAGACGTACATTAGGTGGTAGGCCTGGGCGTGTTCGGAAGGTAATCCGATTTTCACGCCCAGCTTTAACAGAGGCCAGATGATATGAAATTGCCTCAGCGAGGTCCGAAAAAGACAGCCTGATGAGTCTGGGTTTTGGACCAGGTCGACCAAGGCGGAGAGCACCCTTTGGGGTAACACAGCCTAGGTCTTTGGCTGAGCTGGCAGCAAATGCCTGAAGATCAGCCTTGCCCTCTGGTACCCCAATGGCAATTACTTCATGGGTAGCAAATTCCGCAGTCTTCTCAGTGTGCCCAGATACGGCAAGAGGTACAGGGAGATTCTTTAGCAAGGCATTCCGATAAGACCCTTCATTGTGGGGTCCTACCCGAATGCTTGCTTTTATTCCTGTTACTTCCCTTCTTAAAGCAGAAATCATTAGCTGCAATTCTGCAAAATCTGTGCTGGTCGGTTGTTGCTGTTGCTGCTGCTGTTGTTGCTGTTGCTGTTCCTCCACGTGAATGGTAGGGGAAGACACAGTCGTCGGTTGTTGGTGTCGAGATGTACTGGGAGCGGAAGACATGGGTTGCTGTTGTTTCTGATGTTCTTCCACAGGAATAGCAGCAGAAGCCAGTGTCATAGGTTTTTGCTGTTGTTCAATAACAATGGTAGAGGAAGATACAGTCATCGGTTTTTTTTTTTCAATAACATTGGTGGAGGCAGGCACACAGGCCAGGCACTGAAAGGACCAAGATTTTAGCTGGACCATCTCCCAGAGTCCATCCATCATAGCAATATGATGTCTCTTTTTGGGGCCTGGGATCCTCCGGAAGCCTGTGGCGCATTGAAGGCAGACAGAGATGCGACAGGTTCCACATTCGACCCACATTCGATTACGGAACGAGTTTCCGGGTTCCGTACAGGTATGGCAGGTGTGATTTTCTGGGCAATGTTCTATTTTGGAACATCGACCAGTTTTGTTGCATACTTCATCCATGGATATCACCCTGGCAATTTTGTTATTTCTGCCCATCCGTAGAAAAACACAGAATGCAAAGAATATAGGTTTAGCACACTTGATTACAATAGAAATAAAATGTTTGTATTTTGTTTTGTCTTTTTGTGTATTTTTGTTTCCGTTTTCCTAAATATTGTGTGTGTGTACAAAAGAATCTGTGCATGTAAACAAATAAATATGCTGCGTAAGTTAACAAGATAAATGTTTGTTTATGTTTTGTATTTCTGTTTCTGTTTTCCTATTATGTGTGTGTGTGTGTATACAAAAAGATCTGCACACGAATATATAATTATATATATATAATTAAAATGTATATGTATGTTAGAAGCGAAGTCAATGTTCAGGAAGATTTTACAAATGTACGTAAGATTGGCCGGTATAGTGTCTCACACGAAATAGTGTAGTTTCTTTTCACTTTGCTTTTCATCCTTACGGGGTCGATAAAATAAAGTACCAGTCACGCACTGGGGTCGATTTAATCGACTTTCTCTTCCCCTAAAATTGCTGGCCTTGTGCCTATTATAAGAAACCATTATTTACTTTCAGTGTTGAAATATAGGACAACTGAAAGATTTACATTTATTCCTGAAGTTCTGTTATCAGAAATATTCATAGTAAAACTAATTCTAGATTTCAAGTTCTCCCATAGTTATACGAGGGGGGGATCAAAAAGTTAGCGGAATTTTATCGATGCAAGAAAAAAAATCAGGTTAAAACAATATTAAACATGTCAGAACATTGTCACTGGGTGTTTACCTTGCTATTAGTCACTTGCAGTCAGTTATGCCCGGACTATTGTACAGTACTGACACTTTTTAAAAAACCTCT
This sequence comes from Eledone cirrhosa, assembly GCA_964016885.1. Classification (NCBI taxonomy): domain Eukaryota; kingdom Metazoa; phylum Mollusca; class Cephalopoda; order Octopoda; family Eledonidae; genus Eledone; species Eledone cirrhosa. The sequence continues at coordinate 11,989,255 of OZ024740.1, forward strand.
TTTTGGAACAATGGAAAATAGTTATTTTGAGATAAGATCGAATATCAAGTTTCTGGTGAAACTCAAATGGAAAGGGACACAAATTATGGAGGCTTTAGTTAAAGTTTACGGTACTACTGCTCCACAGAAAACTGCTATCTACAAGTGGATTCAGCGATTCAAACAAGGGAGAGACGACCATCGCAGTGGAAGACCAGGAACATCAAAAAATGACCAAAACGTTGAGGCTGCTCAGACTTTAATTGAAGAAAATCGAAGAATAACAGTTAATCAGTTAGCTAAGTCCCTAGACATTTCATATGGTTCGGCAAATTCAATTCTGCATGAAAATTTGGGACTAAGCAAGCTTTCAGCGCGATGGGTCCCAAAAGCGTTACGCCCTGATCAGCTGATTCTTCGAAGTGATCTTTGGCGATATTAAACAAAATTGAAGTTGATGAAGACCATTTCCTGACCAGAATCATCACCGGAGATGAAACCTGGATCTATCAGTATGATCCTGAATCCAAACAGCAGTCAAAACAGTGGCTTCCACGTGGATCATCGGGGCCAATCAAGTTCAAATCTCAAAAGTCGGTTCAAAAAGTGATGGCCACCATTTTCTGGGATTCAGATGGGGTGATACTAATAGATTATCTTGAAGGTCAAAGAACTGTGACAGGAGCTTACTATGCAAATGTTTTAAGGAAGCTGAAAGAGGCATTAGCCAAGAAACGAAAAGGGAAACTTCATGGTGGGATCTTGTTTCACCATGACAATGCACCAGTGCATTCTGCGCGGGTTGCAAAAGAAGTTCTTCGAGAATTTCGATGGAGAGTGCTTCCTCACCCGCCTTATAGTCCAGATTTAGCCCCATCAGACTTTTTCCTCTTTCCAAAACTCAAAGAAATACTAAAAGGAACCCATTTTAGTGGTGTTGAAGAAGCTAAAAACACTGCCAACACATGGTTTCGAACAAGGCCTTCAACTTTCTTTAGAGACGGCTTACGAAGCTGGAAGCATCGCCTTGTGAAGTGTATTGACCTGGATGGCAACTATGTAGAAAAATAAATTGAAAGTAAATCATATTTTTTGAAAAATAGATTATTTTCTGAAAAATTCCGCGAACTTTTTGATCCCCCCTCGTATATCAATATAGGGAGGTTGATTAAGATAACAGAGTTCACCTCTTACTCTAGCCTACTCTAATTCTCTTATTCACCCATCTGTTTGTCAGTACAGTATGATAGACACCACACTACACACTTTCAATATATGGCTGTTGCCATTCACACTTTATATGTCATTTGTCATCATCCCACTTCCACACTATCTCCTTAGCAGGACAGCAAACAAAAACATTGAGCTCATTATTATATGTAGATAAGTCTACAATAGATAAGTAATGACAACACTTGCTGTATTGGTTGAAAGAAAGCCAGTTGTGGAATTTGTGTTTTATAGTCAAACCAATAATGATGACTACCATCAAATTTTAGTACAAGGATGCATAAAAGAGAACTTCACAAAATAAACAGATTTGAAAAAGAAAGACATCCATAGAAATTTGTTTTTATTTTGATATAAATAGTAACAATTATATTTCAATAATATATGTTTCATAAAGGATTATGTAAGAGGAATAATGAGAAGGAAGGGGGGAAAATGTCCATTGTTTCCACTGTTGAAACTGTGGTGTCACAAATAACTATTATTGTTCTGGTTTATTTATTACAACTTAGTGCATATATAATGTGGAGGCATGTGGCTTAGTAGCTGTTGAATATACAATATGGTTGTGGATGTAATTGATCTGGACTGAAACTAAAGTTTTGTACTGTAGAACTGTGGACAATTTCAGGCAGGTAAGATGATTCACTTTCATGTCTGCCTAGAGAGTCATCAGGTGAGAGTTTATCACAGTACAAAATTCTCATCCTGGACATCAATCCATCTCAAACTCCCAGAGAATGGATTGTAAAGCAACATAAAATGAGGAGTTTTGCCCAAGGACACAATGTATTACCTAGTCTGGGGACCAAATCCATGACAATGTGGTTGTGAGCCCAACACCCTTGCCATTAGGCAGTGTGTCTTCTCTAATCTATTTGGGTGGTGGACACCACCACCTCAGACTTGGTCTCCTTTAGCAGAGTCCACTGTTGTAAGCATTGGGGGGAGTCAGGTGTCCAGTCTGAAGATAATCTCAATGTACTGCTTTCTCCTACACCTTCCCTTGTATGGTGCTACTGTACAGGTGAAGTGGCTTTCCAACAAAGACATACCTCCAGAAACAACTGGGATCTGTGGATATCAACAGAGGTTGGTTGCCTTATTACCAATTACTTAATCTCTCCAGTTTAACTATTACTCCAGTATATATAGTGGCACTATCAGTTACGAGTGTTCTAATTGACACAATCGATGGAGCAGCCTGCTCGACAAAGCTGGCCCTTCGAATTACAGATGCAACTCATTTTTGCCAGCTGAGTGGACTGGAACAATGTGAAATAAAGTGTCTTGCTCAAGGACACAACGCGCTACCAGGAATGGAACTCACGAACTTACGCAAAGTCACACACCACATCGTTATTGACTCCCAAATGAGATATATATGGAGGTAATTGTTAACAGCAACCCATAAACTGTACTTCTCCTTCACAAGTTGTCACGGCAATTCACTTCTCTTTTGACCAAACCATAAAAATTAATAAATAATCAGTTCTTATTTCGAGTTACTGCTCTCCTGCGTGGGTCAAAAGACCATATCTCACTCCTATATTCCATTTTGGGAATAATTTCTGCCCTTCTTGATGCCAACCCTTTTAGTCACACACACACAACTATCATGGTAAATGCATGTTGAAATTACATTTGCTACCCAAGAAAACTGACATTAAATGATGCTGATAATGATGATGATCCAATCAGCCTAGAGGAAAAGAAAAAGTGTATGTTTGTATGTGCCTTAGTGTATATCTTCTGTATAGTAAGAATTAGCCCAAGATAATAGCCACAACATCAATAACCTACAATAGTTCACCATTGAACCAGTCTTTAAGGTCATAATTTATGTCTAACATATTAACAAGTTAGACAATTGAAAAAATATACAAATCCATAACTTCAAACAAATCTTCAAGATCAAACAAATATATACACACACAAACACACATCCAACTATGCATGGGTCCCGATCTTATAATGGGGTCATAGGAGTGCCAACAGCATGCCTTAGGTATTTTTAACCTGGTGGAGTTCATCCTCTCCAAGTCTGAACACAAGATTTCTTCAAGAGAAAATGAGAGAAGAATTAATCCCAGTAATGGACCGCTACGCAATGAAATAGTAACTGTTTCTACTTTTGGCACAAGGCCAGCAATTACCCTGTACATTACTGGTACTTTATTTTATCAACCCCGTAAGGATGAAAGGCAAAGTTAACCTCGGAAAATAATGAGAGGTAAGATGACCTCATTGGGATTTGAACTCAGCACGGAGAGTCAGAACAAATATTGCAATACATTTTAGCAGATACGACTGCCAACTAGCTGCCTATAACACACACACACGTTTGCGGTTTTCCTCAAAGGCACAAGCCTGGGCAAGGTTGTTTGTAGAAGACCAGCAGTTGCCCATCGATACTGGTCTCCCCTCTCCATGCCACCGATGTTGTCCAAGGGAAAGGCAATGATACAGCTTGGCACCAGTGACATCGCAACTTATTTCTACAGCTGAGTAAATTGGAGCAACATGAAATAATGTGTCTAGCTCAAGATCATAATGCATCACCCAGTCCAAGAATCAAAGTTACGGCTTCACGATTGCAAGCTCAACACGTGAACCACTAAGCCGTGCCTTCACACATGTATGCAAGCACACACACACACAGCCTTAGGAAGGGCATCTATCCATAGAAACCAAGCCAAAAACAGTTCAGTATGAGCAAGACATAGCCATCTGATCAGACTTGTCTCCCACAACAGGACAACTTGTCTAACCCATGCTAGCATGGAAAAAAATGGATGTTAAATGATGATGATGATATATATATATGTATATTAATTCAAAATGTAAGATGTGAAAATAATCAATAAGAAATCAGTTTAAAATAAAATAAAAAAAATGGGCCAAATGCTAATAACATTATGTGTATATATATATATATATATATATATGAGTGTGTGCATACATGTGTATATATATATATTTGCAAGCAAGGAAAAGCAGACATAAAATGATGATGATGATGATGTGTGTGTGTGAAAACTAAACAAGGAGAGGAAATGTGTTGAAGGTTTCAACTTATTTCTTGTTCATTCAATATCGATCTACACATGTAATATGGCAGTCTGAATATATCAGATTTTCACTGCCTCTCTCACCACACACACAACAATATATACACACATCTATGTACACACACACACATCTATATGTACACACACACACACATCAATATGTACACACACACACACACACATCAATATGTACACACACACATCAATATGTACACACATATATATCGATACACACACACACATCCTATATACATACATAAGTATAGCCACACACACACATCCTATATACATACATACATAAGTATAGCCACACACACACATCCTATATACATACATACATATAGCCACACACACACATCCTATATACATCCATATAGCCACACACGCATCTCTACACACACACATACATCTCTACATATATACAATCATTGCTAGATATTAGGAATTTCTCCGATGTAGACTATACAGCTAAAGTGACTAAATACTAAATACTAAATAGTATATAGTATATAGTAAAAAACTAAATAAGTCACTTGACTTGACGACATCGATGACCAATCATCTATGGTAGCTATAGCAACAGCAGTCCACCAGTTTCATGCTAGACACACACACAAGTCTACACAATGGTTTCAAAGGCATTTAATAACTGAATCATCTGTTATAGCTACAGGTGTGTGTGTGTGCGTGTGCGTGCGTGCGCGCGCGCGCGTGCATACGCTTGTGTGTGTGTGCGTGTGTTTGTATATATGTGTGTGTGTGTATATATATATACACACAAATATATACACACATCACACACATACAGACAGACATCACACACACGCATCAAAAGTAAACGGAAACAACAGAGCAAACACCACAATACAATGAAGAAATATATCAGTTTATAGTTAGTTCAATGATTGATATAGTGGAAAGATTCTTTACATTTCAGACACTAGTCCTTCATCAGATGATAGAATAAGAAGTACAGTCACCTATTTTAAACAGTTTCTATTTAATCCTTTAGTATTTACATTACTCTATATATACTATTATATTTTCGTAATAAAGGATTTACCTCACAGAATTATCTCGTATAATATCGAATCTATCAGATTTTGATATTATATATTTTGAGAAAAGTGCTTTAACATTGGTATGAACAGCTGGTTACAGCCAGTTTGAACAGAAAGAAGTGAGAGAGTTCTGGCTGGATATGGCCAGTTTGAACAGAAACTACTGAGAGAATTGTGGCTGGATATGACCAGTTTGAACAGAAACTACTGAGAGAATTCTGGCTGGATATGGCCAGTTTGAACAGAAAGAGGTGAGAGAATTCTAGCTGGATATGGCCAGTTTGAACAGAAAGAGCCGAGAGAATTCTGGCTGGATATGGCCAGTTTGAACAGAAAGAGCTGAGAGAATTCTGGCTGGATGTGGCTGGTTTGAACAGAAAGAGGTGAGAGAATTCTGGCTGGATATGGCTGGTTTGAACAGAAAGAAATGAGAGAATTCTGGCCAGATATGGTTGGTTTGAACAGAAAGAGCTGAGAGAATTCTGGCTGGATATGGCTGGTTTGAACAGAAAGAGCTGAGAGAATTCTGGCTGGATGTGGCTGGTTTGAACAGAAAGAGGTGAGAGAATTCTGGCTGGATATGGCTGGTTTGAACAGAAAGAGGTGAGTGAAATCTGGCTGGATATGGCCAGTTTGAACAGAAAGAGGTGAGAGAATTCTGGCTGGATATGGCCAGTTTGAACAGAAAGAGGTGAGAGAATTCTGGCTGGATATGGCCAGTTTGAACAGAAAGAGCTGAGAGAATTCTGGCTGGATGTGGCTGGTTTGAACAGAAAGAGCTGAGAGAATTCTGGCTGGATGTGGCTGGTTTGAACAGAAAGAAATGAGAGAATTCTGGCTGGATATGGCCAGTTTGAACAGAAAGAGGTGAGAGAATTCTGGCTGGATATGGCCAGTTTGAACAGAAAGAGTTGAGTGAATTGTGGCTGGATATGGCCAGTTTGAACAGAGAGAGGTGAGAGAATTCTGGCTGGATATGGCCAGTTTGAACAGAAAGAGCTGAGAGAATTCTGGCTGGATATGGCCAGTTTGAACAGAAAGAGCTGAGAGAATTCTGGCTGGATGTGGCTGGTTTGAAAAGAAAGAAATGAGAGAATTCTGGCTGGATATGGCTGGTTGAAACAGAAAGAAATGAGAGAATTCTGGCCATATATGGCTGGTTTGTACAGAAAGAGATGAGTGAAGTCTGGCTGGATATGGCCAGTTTGAACAGAAAGAGGTGAGAGAATTCTGGCTGGATATGGCTGGTTTGAACAGAAAGAAATGAGAGAATTCTGGCTGGATATTGGCTGGTTTGAACAGAAAGAGGTGAGAGAATTCTGGCCAGATATGGCTGGTTTGAACAGAAAGAGGTGAGAGAATTCTGGCTGGATATTGGCTGGTTTGAACAGAAAGAGGTGAGAGAATTCTGGCCAGATATGGCTGGTTTGAACAGAAAGAGGTGAGAGAATTCTGGCTGGATATGGCCAGTTTGAACAGAAAGAGGTGAGAGAATTCTGGCTGGATATGGCTGGTTTGAACAGAAAGAGGTGAGAGAATTCTGGCTGGATATGGCTGGTTTGAACAGAAAGAGGTGAGAGAATTCTGGCTGGATATGGCTGGTTTGAACAGAAAGAAATGAGAGAATTCTGGCTGGATATGGCCAGTTTGAACAGAAAGAAGTGAGAGAATTCTGGCTGGATATGGCCAGTTTGAACAGAAAGAGGTGAGAGAATTCTGGCCAGATATGGCTGGTTTGAACAGAAAGAGGTGAGTGAAGTCTGGCTGGATATGGCCAGTTTGAACAGAAAGAGGTGAGAGAATTCTGGCTGGATATGGCTGGTTTGGAGAATTCTGGCTGGATATGGCTGGTTTGGGTAGAAAGAAATGAGAGAATTCTGGCCAGATATGGCTGGTTTGAACAGAAAGAGGTGAGTGAAGTCTGGCTGGATATGGCTGGTTTGGAGAATTCTGGCCAGATATGGCTGGTTTGAACAGAAAGAGGTGAGTGAAGTCTGGCTGGATATGGCCAGTTTGAACAGAAAGAGGTGAGAGAATTCTGGCTGGATATGGCTGGTTTGGAGAATTCTGGCTGGATATGGCTGGTTTGGGTAGAAAGAAATGAGAGAATTCTGGCCAGATATGGCTGGTTTGAACAGAAAGAGGTGAGTGAAGTCTGGCTGGATATGGCCAGTTTGAACAGAAAGAGGTGAGAGAATTCTGGCTGGATATCGCTGGTTTGAACAGAAAGAAATGAGAGAATTCTGGCCAGATATGGCTGGTTTGAACAGAAAGAGGTGAGTGAAGTCTGGCTGGATATGGCCAGTTTGAACAGAAAGAGGTGAGAGAATTCTGGCTGGATATCGCTGGTTTGAACAGAAAGAAATGAGAGAATTCTGGCCAGATATGGCTGGTTTGAACAGAAAGAGGTGAGAGAATTCTGGCTCGATATGGCTGGTTTCAACAGAAAGAAATGAGAGAACTCTGGCCAGATATGGCTGGTTTGAACAGAAAGAGTTGAGAGAATTCTGGCTGGATATGGCTGGTTTGAATAGAAAGAGGTGAGTGAAATCTGGCTGGATATGGCCAGCTTGAACAGAAAGAGCTGAGAGAATTCTGGCTCAATATGGCTAGTTTGAACAGAAAGAAATGAGAGAATTCTGGCTGGATATGGCCAGTTTGAACAGAAAGAAGTGAGAGAATTCTGGCTGGATATGGCTGGTTTCAACAGAAAGAAGTGAGAGAATTCTGGCTGGATATGGCTGGTTTGAACAGAAAGAGGTGAGAGAATTCTGGCCAGATATGGCTGGTTTGAACAGAAAAAGGTGAGAGAGTTCTGGCTGGATATGGCCAGTTTGAACAGAAAGAGGTAAGAGAATTCTGGCCAGATATGGCTGGTTTGAACAGAAAGAGGTAAGAGAATTCTGGCTGGATATGGCCAGTTTGAACAGAAAGAGGTGAGAGAATTCTGGCTGGATGTGGCTGGTTTGAACAGAAAGAGGTGAGAGAATTCTGGCCAGATATGGCTGGTTTGAACAGAAAGAGGTGAGATAATTCTGGCTGGATATGGCTGGTTTGAACAGGAAGAAATGAGAGAATTCTGGTCAGATATGGCTGGTTTGAACAGAAAGAGGTGAGTGAAATCTGGCTGGATGTGGCCAGTTTGAACAGAAAGAAGTGAGAGAATTCTGGCTGGATATGGCTGGTTTGAACAGAAAGAGCTGAGAGAATTCTGGCCAGATATGGCTGGTTTGAACAGAAAGAGGTGAGATAATTCTGGCTGGATATGGCCAGTGTGAACAGAAAGAGGTGAGAGAATTCTGGCTGGATATGGCTGGTTTGAACGGAAAGAGGTGAGAGAATTCTGGCTGGATCTGGCTGGTTTGAACAGAAAGAGCTGAGATAATTCTGGCTGGATATGGCTGGTTTGAACAGAAAGAAATGAGAGAATTCTGGCCAGATATGGTTGGTTTGAACAGAAAGAGCTGAGAGAATTCTGGCTGGATATGGCTGGTTTGAACAGAAAGAGCTGTGAGAATTCTGGCTGGATATGGCTGGTTTGAACAGAAAGAAATGAGAGAATTCTGGCCAGATATGGTTGGTTTGAACAGAAAGAGCTGAGAGAATTCTGGCTGGATATGGCTGGTTTGAACAGAAAGAAATGAGAGAATTCTGGCCAGATTTGGCTGGTTTGTACAGAAAGAGGTGAATGAAATCTGGCTGGATATGGCCAGTTTGAACAGAAAGAGGTGAGAGAATTCTGGCCAGATATGGCTGGTTTGAACAGCAAGAGGTGAGATAATTCTGGCTGGATATGGCTAGTTTGAACAGAAAGAGGTGAGTGAATTCTGGCTGGATATGGCTGGTTTGAACAGAAAGAGCTGAGAGAATTCTGGCTGGATATGGCTGGTTTGAACAGAAAGAGGTGAGAGAATTCTGGCCAGATATGTCTGGTTTGAACAGAAAGAGCTGAGAGAATTCTGGCTGGATATGGCCAGTTTGAACAGAAAGAGGTGAGAGAATTCTGGCCAGATATGGCTGGTTTGAACAGAAAGAGGTGAGAGAATTCTGGCTGGATATGGCTGGTTTGAACAGAAAGAAATGAGAGAATTCTGGCTGGATATGGCTGGTTTGAACAGAAAGAGATGAGAGAATTCTGGCTGGATATGGCTGGTTTGAACAGAAAGAGGTGAGAGAATTCTGGCCAGATATGGCTGGTTGGAACAGAAAGAGGTGAGAGAATTCTGGATGGATATGGCTGGTTTGAACAGAAAGAGGTGAGAGAATTCTGTCTGGATATGGCCAGCTTGAACAAAAAGAGGTGAGAGAATTCTGGCTGGATATGGCCGGTTTGAACAGAAAGAGCTGAGAGAATTCTGGCCAGATATGGCTGGTTTGAACAGAAAGAGGTGAGATAATTCTGGCTGGATATGGCTGGTTTGAACAGAAAGAGGTGAGTGAATTCTGGCTGGATATGGCTGGTTTGAACAGAAAGGGGTGAATGAAATCTGGCTGGATATGGCCGGTTTGAACAGAAAGAGGTGAGAGAATTCTGGCCAGATATGGCTGGTTTGAACAGAAAGAGGTGAGAGAATTCTGGCTGGATATGGCTGGTTTGAACAGAAAGAGGTGAGAGAATTCTGGCTGGATATGGCTGGTTTGAACAGAAAGAGCTGAGAGAATTCTGGCCAGATATGGCTGGTTTGAACAGAAAGAGGTGAGATAATTCTGGCTGGATATGGCTGGTTTGAACAGAAAGAGGTGAGATAATTCTGGCTGGATATGGCCAGTTTGAACAGAAAGAGGTGCGAGAATTCTGGCTGGATATGGCTGGTTTGAACAGAAAGAGGTGAGAGAATTCTGGCTGGATATGGCCAGTTTGAACAGAAAGAGGTGAGAGAATTCTGGCTGGATATGGCTGGTTTGAACAGAAAGAAATGAGAGAATTCTGGCCAGATATGGTTGGTTTGAACAGAAAGAGCTGAGAGAATTCTGGCTGGATATGGCTGGTTTAAACAGAAAGAGCTGAGAGAATTCTGGCTGGATATGGCTGGTTTGAACAGAAAGAAATGAGAGAATTCTGGCCAGATTTGGCTGGTTTGTACAGAAAGATGTGAATGAAATCTGGCTGGATATGGCCAGTTTGAACAGAAAGAGGTGAGAGAATTCTGGCTGGATATGGCTGTTTTGAACAGAAAGAGGTGAGAGAATTCTGGCCAGATATGGCTGGTTTGAACAGAAAGAGGTGAGAGAATTCTGGCTGGATATGGCCAGTTTGAACAGAAAGAGGTGAGAGAATTCTGGCCAGATATGGCTGGTTTGAACAGAAAGAGGTGAGAGAATTCTGGCTGGATATGGCCAGTTTGAACAGAGATAAGTGAGAGAATTCTGGCTGGATATGGCTGGTTTGAACAGAAAGAAATGAGATAATTCTGGCTGGATATGGCCAGTTTGAACAGAAAGAGGCGAGAGAATTCTGGCTGGATATGGCTGGTTTGAATAGAAAGAGGTGAGTGAATTCTGGCTGGATATGGCCAGTTTGAACAGAAAGAGGTGAAAGAATTCTGGCCAGATATGGCTGGTTTGAACAGAAAGAGGTGAGATAATTCTGGCTGGATATGGCCAGTTTGAACAGAAAGAGGTGAGTGAATTCTGGCTGGATATGGCTGGTTTGAACAGAAAGAGGTAAGAGAATTCTGGCTGGATATGGCCAGTTTGAACAGAAAGAAGTGAGAGAATTCTGGCTGGCTATGGCTGGTTTGAACAGAAAGAAATGAGAGAATTCTGGCTGGATATTGGCTGGTTTGAACAGAAAGAGGTGAGAGAATTCTGACTGGATATGGCTGGTTTGAACAGAAAGAAGTGAGAGAATTCTGGCTGGTTTGAAAAGAAAGAAGTGAGAGAATTCTGGCTGGTTTGAACGGAAAGAGGTGAGAGATTTCTGGCTGGATATGGCTGGTTTGAACAGAAAGAAATGAGGGAATTCTGGCCAGATATGGCTGGTTTGAACAGAAAGAGCTGAGAGAATTCTGGCTGGATCTGGCTGGTTTGAACAGAAAGAGCTGAGAGAATTCTGGCTGGATATGGCTGGTTTGAACAGAAAGAAATGAGAGAATTCTGGCCAGATTTGGCTGGTTTGTACAGAAAGATGTGAATGAAATCTGGCTGGATATGGCCAGTTTGAACAGAAAGAGGTGAGAGAATTCTGGCTGGATATAGCTGGTTTGAACAGAAAGAGGTGAGAGAATTCTGGCCAGATATGGCTGGTTTGAACAGAAAGAGGTGAGATAATTCTGGCTGGATATGCCCAGTTTGAACAGAAAGAGGTGAGAGAATTCTGGCCAGATATGGCTGGTTTGAACAGAAAGAGGTGAGAGAATTCTGGCTGGATATGGCCAGTCTGAACAGAGAGAAGTGAGAGAATTCTGGCTGGATATGGCTGGTTTGAACAGAAAGAGGTGAGATAATTCTGGCTGGATATGCCCAGTTTGAACAGAAAGAGGTGAGAGAATTCTGGCCAGATATGGCTGGTTTGAACAGAAAGAGGTGAGAGAATTCTGGCTGGATATGGCCAGTCTGAACAGAGAGAAGTGAGAGAATTCTGGCTGGATATGGCTGGTTTGAACAGAAAGAAATGAGAGAATTCTGGCTGGATATGGCCAGTTTGAACAGAAAGAGGTGAGAGAATTCTGGCTGGATATGGCTGGTTTGAACAGAAAGAGGTGAGAGAATTCTGGCTGGATATGCCCAGTTTGAACAGAAAGAGGTGAGAGAATTCTGGCCAGATATGGCTGGTTTGAACAGAAAGAGGTGAGAGAATTCTGGCTGGATATGGCCAGTCTGAACAGAGAGAAGTGAGAGAATTCTGGCTGGATATGGCTGGTTTGAACAGAAAGAAATGAGAGAATTCTGGCTGGATATGGCCAGTTTGAACAGAAAGAGGCGAGAGAATTCTGGCTGGATATGGCTGGTTTGAACAGAAAGAGGTGAGAACATTCTGGCTGGATATGGTTGGTTTGAACAGAAAGAGCTGAGAGAATTCTGGCTGGATATGGCTGGTTTGAACAGAAAGAGCTGAGAGAATTCTGGCTGGATATGGCTGGTTTGAACAGAAAGAAATGAGAGAATTCTGGCCAGATATGGTTGGTTTGAACAGAAAGAGCTGAGAGAATTCTGGCTGGATATGGCTGGTTTGAACAGAAAGAAATGAGAGAATTCTGGCCAGATTTGGCTGGTTTGTACAGAAAGAGGTGAATGAAATCTGGCTGGATATGGCCAGTTTGAACAGAAAGAGGTGAGAGAATTCTGGCCAGATATGGCTGGTTTGAACAGAAAGAGGTGAGATAATTCTGGCTGGATATGGCCAGTTTGAACAGAAAGAGGTGAGTGAATTCTGGCTGGATATGGCTGGTTTGAACAGAAAGAGCTGAGAGAATTCTGGCTGGATATGGCTGGTTTGAACAGAAAGAGGTGAGAGAATTCTGGCCAGATATGTCTGGTTTGAACAGAAAGAGCTGAGAGAATTCTGGCTGGATATGGCCAGTTTGAACAGAAAGAGGTGAGAGAATTCTGGCCAGATATGGCTGGTTTGAACAGAAAGAGGTGAGAGAATTCTGGCTGGATATGGCTGGTTTGAACAGAAAGAAATGAGAGAATTCTGGCTGGATATGGCTGGTTTGAACAGAAAGAGATGAGAGAATTCTGGCTGGATATGGCTGGTTTGAACAGAAAGAGGTGAGAGAATTCTGGCCAGATATGGCTGGTTGGAACAGAAAGAGGTGAGAGAATTCTGGATGGATATGGCTGGTTTGAACAGAAAGAGGTGAGAGAATTCTGGCCAGATATGGCTGGTTTGAACAGAAAGAGGTGAGAGAATTCTGGCTGGATATGGCCAGCTTGAACAAAAAGAGGTGAGAGAATTCTGGCTGGATATGGCCGGTTTGAACAGAAAGAGCTGAGAGAATTCTGGCCAGATATGGCTGGTTTGAACAGAAAGAGGTGAGATAATTCTGGCTGGATATGGCCAGTTTGAACAGAAAGAGGTGAGTGAATTCTGGCTGGATATGGCTAGTTTGAACAGAAAGAGCTGAGAGAATTCTGGCTGGATATGGCTGGTTTGAACAGAAAGAAATGAGAGGATTCTGGCCAGATATGGTTGGTTTGAACAGAAAGAGGTGAGAGAATTCTGGCTGGATATGGCTGGTTTGAACAGAAAGAAATGAGAGAATTCGGGCCAGATTTGGCTGGTTTGTACAGAAAGGGGTGAATGAAATCTGGCTGGATATGGCCGGTTTGAACAGAAAGAGGTGAGAGAATTCTGGCCAGATATGGCTGGTTTGAACAGAAAGAGGTGAGGTAATTCTGGCCAGATATGGCTGGTTTGAACAGAAAGAGGTGAGTGAAATCTGGCTGGATGTGGCCAGTTTGAACAGAAAGAGGTGAGAGAATTCTGGCTGGATATGGCTGGTTTGAACAGAAAGAGCTGAGAGAATTCTGGCCAGATATGGCTGGTTTGAACAGAAAGAGGTGAGATAATTCTGGCTGGATATGGCCAGTTTGAACAGAAAGAGGTGCGAGAATTCTGGCTGGATATGGCTGGTTTGAACAGAAAGAGGTGAGAGAATTCTGGCTGGATATGGCTGGTTTAAACAGAAAGAGGTGAGAGAATTCTGGCTGGATATGGCCAGTTTGAACAGAAAGAGGTGAGTGAATTCTGGCTGGATATGGCTGGTTTGAACAGAAAGAGCTGAGAGAATTCTGGCTGGATATGGCTGGTTTAAACAGAAAGAGCTGAGAGAATTCTGGCTGGATATGGCTGGTTTGAACAGAAAGAAATGAGAGAATTCTGGCCAGATATGGTTGGTTTGAACAGAAAGAGCTGAGAGAATTCTGGCTGGATATGGCTGGTTTAAACAGAAAGAGCTGAGAGAATTCTGGCTGGATATGGCTGGTTTGAACAGAAAGAAATGAGAGAATTCTGGCCAGATTTGGCTGGTTTGTACAGAAAGATGTGAATGAAATCTGGCTGGATATGGCCAGTTTGAACAGAAAGAGGTGAGAGAATTCTGGCTGGATATGGCTGTTTTGAACAGAAAGAGGTGAGAGAATTCTGGCCAGATATGGCTGGTTTGAACAGAAAGAGGTGAGAGAATTCTGGCTGGATATGGCCAGTTTGAACAGAAAGAGGTGAGAGAATTCTGGCCAGATATGGCTGGTTTGAACAGAAAGAGGTGAGAGAATTCTGGCTGGATATGGCCAGTTTGAACAGAGATAAGTGAGAGAATTCTGGCTGGATATGGCTGGTTTGAACAGAAAGAAATGAGATAATTCTGGCTGGATATGGCCAGTTTGAACAGAAAGAGGCGAGAGAATTCTGGCTGGATATGGCTGGGTTGAACAGAAAGAGGTGAGAAAATTCTGGCTGGATATGGCTGGTTTGAACAGAAAGAGGTGAGAGAATTCTGGCCAGATATGGCTGGTTTGAACAGAAAGAGGTGAGAGAATTCTGGCTGGATATGGCCAGTTTGAACAGAAAGAGGTGAAAGAATTCTGGCCAGATATGGCTGGTTTGAACAGAAAGAGGTGAGATAATTCTGGCTGGATATGGCCAGTTTGAACAGAAAGAGGTGAGTGAATTCTGGCTGGATATGGCTGGTTTGAACAGAAAGAGGTAAGAGAATTCTGGCTGGATATGGCCAGTTTGAACAGAAAGAAGTGAGAGAATTCTGGCTGGCTATGGCTGGTTTGAACAGAAAGAAATGAGAGAATTCTGGCTGGATATTGGCTGGTTTGAACAGAAAGAGGTGAGAGAATTCTGACTGGATATGGCTGGTTTGAACAGAAAGAAGTGAGAGAATTCTGGCTGGTTTGAAAAGAAAGAAGTGAGAGAATTCTGGCTGGTTTGAACGGAAAGAGGTGAGAGATTTCTGGCTGGATATGGCTGGTTTGAACAGAAAGAAATGAGGGAATTCTGGCCAGATATGGCTGGTTTGAACAGAAAGAGCTGAGAGAATTCTGGCTGGATCTGGCTGGTTTGAACAGAAAGAGCTGAGAGAATTCTGGCTGGATATGGCTGGTTTGAACAGAAAGAAATGAGAGAATTCTGGCCAGATTTGGCTGGTTTGTACAGAAAGATGTGAATGAAATCTGGCTGGATATGGCCAGTTTGAACAGAAAGAGGTGAGAGAATTCTGGCTGGATATGGCTGGTTTGAACAGAAAGAGGTGAGAGAATTCTGGCCAGATATGGCTGGTTTGAACAGAAAGAGGTGAGAGAATTCTGGCTGGATATGCCCAGTTTGAACAGAAAGAGGTGAGAGAATTCTGGCCAGATATGGCTGGTTTGAACAGAAAGAGGTGAGAGAATTCTGGCTGGATATGGCCAGTCTGAACAGAGAGAAGTGAGAGAATTCTGGCTGGATATGGCTGGTTTGAACAGAAAGAAATGAGAGAATTCTGGCTGGATATGGCCAGTTTGAACAGAAAGAGGCGAGAGAATTCTGGCTGGATATGGCTGGTTTGAACAGAAAGAGGTGAGAAAATTCTGGCTGGATATGGCTGGTTTGAACAGAAAGAGGTGAGAGAATTCTGGCCAGATATGGCTGGTTTGAACAGAAAGAGGTGAGAGAATTCTGGCTGGATATGGCCAGTTTGAACAGAAAGAGGTGAGAGAATTCTGGACAGATATGGCTGGTTTGAACAGAAAGAGGTGAGATAATTCTGGCTGGATATGGCCAGTTTGAACAGAAAGAAGTGAGTGAATTCTGGCTGGATATGGCTGGTTTGAACAGAAAGAGCTGAGAGAATTCTGGCTGGATATGGCTGGTTTGAACAGAAAGAAATGAGAGAATTCTGGCTGGATATGGCTGGTTTGAACAGAAAGAGGTAAGAGATTTCTGGCTGGATATGGCCAGTTTGAACAGAAAGAGGTGAGTGAATTCTGGCTGGATATGGCTGGTTTGAACAGAAAGAGGTGAGAGAATTCTGGCCAGATATGGCTGGTTTGAACAGAAAGAGGTGAGATAATTCTGGCTGGATATGGCTGGTTTGAACAGGAAGAAATGAGAGAATTCTGGTCAGATATGGCTGGTTTGAACAGAAAGAGGTGAGTGAAATCTGGCTGGATGTGGCCAGTTTGAACAGAAAGAAGTGAGAGAATTCTGGCTGGATATGGCTGGTTTGAACAGAAAGAGCTGAGAGAATTCTGGCCAGATATGGCTGGTTTGAACAGAAAGAGGTGAGATAATTCTGGCTGGATATGGCCAGTGTGAACAGAAAGAGGTGAGAGAATTCTGGCTGGATATGGCTGGTTTGAACGGAAAGAGGTGAGAGAATTCTGGCTGGATCTGGCTGGTTTGAACAGAAAGAGCTGAGATAATTCTGGCTGGATATGGCCAGTTTGAACAGAAAGAGGTGAGTGAATTCTGGCTGGATATGGCTGGTTTAAACAGAAAGAGCTGAGAGAATTCTGGCTGGATATGGCTGGTTTGAACAGAAAGAAATGAGAGAATTCTGGCCAGATATGGTTGGTTTGAACAGAAAGAGCTGTGAGAATTCTGGCTGGATATGGCTGGTTTGAACAGAAAGAGCTGAGAGAATTCTGGCTGGATATGGCTGGTTTGAACAGAAAGAAATGAGAGAATTCTGGCCAGATATGGTTGGTTTGAACAGAAAGAGCTGAGAGAATTCTGGCTGGATATGGCTGGTTTGAACAGAAAGAAATGAGAGAATTCTGGCCAGATTTGGCTGGTTTGTACAGAAAGAGGTGAATGAAATCTGGCTGGATATGGCCAGTTTGAACAGAAAGAGGTGAGAGAATTCTGGCCAGATATGGCTGGTTTGAACAGAAAGAGGTGAGATAATTCTGGCTGGATATGGCCAGTTTGAACAGAAAGAGGTGAGTGAATTCTGGCTGGATATGGCTGGTTTGAACAGAAAGAGCTGAGAGAATTCTGGCTGGATATGGCTGGTTTGAACAGAAAGAGGTGAGAGAATTCTGGCCAGATATGTCTGGTTTGAACAGAAAGAGCTGAGAGAATTCTGGCTGGATATGGCCAGTTTGAACAGAAAGAGGTGAGAGAATTCTGGCCAGATATGGCTGGTTTGAACAGAAAGAGGTGAGAGAATTCTGGCTGGATATGGCTGGTTTGAACAGAAAGAAATGAGAGAATTCTGGCTGGATATGGCTGGTTTGAACAGAAAGAGATGAGAGAATTCTGGCTGGATATGGCTGGTTTGAACAGAAAGAGGTGAGAGAATTCTGGCCAGATATGGCTGGTTGGAACAGAAAGAGGTGAGAGAATTCTGGATGGATATGGCTGGTTTGAACAGAAAGAGGTGAGAGAATTCTGGCCAGATATGGCTGGTTTGAACAGAAAGAGGTGAGAGAATTCTGGCTGGATATGGCCAGTTTGAACAAAAAGAGGTGAGAGAATTCTGGCTGGATATGGCCGGTTTGAACAGAAAGAGCTGAGAGAATTCTGGCCAGATATGGCTGGTTTGAACAGAAAGAGGTGAGATAATTCTGGCTGGATATGGCCAGTTTGAACAGAAAGAGGTGAGTGAATTCTGGCTGGATATGGCTGGTTTGAACAGAAAGAGCTGAGAGAATTCTGGCTGGATATGGCTGGTTTGAACAGAAAGAAATGAGAGGATTCTGGCCAGATATGGCTGGTTTGAACAGAAAGAAATGAGAGAATTCGGGCCAGATTTGGCTGGTTTGTACAGAAAGGTGTGAATGAAATCTGGCTGGATATGGCCGGTTTGAACAGAAAGAGGTGAGAGAATTCTGGCCAGATATGGCTGGTTTGAACAGAAAGAGGTGAGGTAATTCTGGCCAGATATGGCTGGTTTGAACAGAAAGAGGTGAGTGAAATCTGGCTGGATATGGCTGGTTTGAACAGAAAGAGCTGAGAGAATTCTGGCCAGATATGGCTGGTTTGAACAGAAAGAGGTGAGATAATTCTGGCTGGATATGGCCAGTTTGAACAGAAAGAGGTGAGAGAATTCTGGCCAGATATGGCTGGTTTGAACAGAAAGAGGTGAGAGAATTCTGGCTGGATATGGCTGGTTTGAACAGAAAGAAATGAGAGAATTCTGGCTGGATATGGCTGGTTTGAACAGAAAGAGATGAGAGAATTCTGGCTGGATATGGCTGGTTTGAACAGAAAGAGGTGAGAGAATTCTGGCCAGATATGGCTGGTTGGAACAGAAAGAGGTGAGAGAATTCTGGATGGATATGGCTGGTTTGAACAGAAAGAGGTGAGAGAATTCTGTCTGGATATGGCCAGCTTGAACAAAAAGAGGTGAGAGAATTCTGGCTGGATATGGCCGGTTTGAACAGAAAGAGCTGAGAGAATTCTGGCCAGATATGGCTGGTTTGAACAGAAAGAGGTGAGATAATTCTGGCTGGATATGGCTGGTTTGAACAGAAAGAGGTGAGTGAATTCTGGCTGGATATGGCTGGTTTGAACAGAAAGGGGTGAATGAAATCTGGCTGGATATGGCCGGTTTGAACAGAAAGAGGTGAGAGAATTCTGGCCAGATATGGCTGGTTTGAACAGAAAGAGGTGTGAGAATTCTGGCTGGATATGGCCAGTTTGAACAGAGATAAGTGAGAGAATTCTGGCTGGATATGGCTGGTTTGAACAGAAAGAAATGAGATAATTCTGGCTGGATATGGCCAGTTTGAACAGAAAGAGGCGAGAGAATTCTGGCTGGATATGGCTGGGTTGAACAGAAAGAGGTGAGAAAATTCTGGCTGGATATGGCTGGTTTGAACAGAAAGAGGTGAGAGAATTCTGGCCAGATATGGCTGGTTTGAACAGAAAGAGGTGAGAGAATTCTGGCTGGATATGGCCAGTTTGAACAGAAAGAGGTGAAAGAATTCTGGCCAGATATGGCTGGTTTGAACAGAAAGAGGTGAGATAATTCTGGCTGGATATGGCCAGTTTGAACAGAAAGAGGTGAGTGAATTCTGGCTGGATATGGCTGGTTTGAACAGAAAGAGGTAAGAGAATTCTGGCTGGATATGGCCAGTTTGAACAGAAAGAAGTGAGAGAATTCTGGCTGGCTATGGCTGGTTTGAACAGAAAGAAATGAGAGAATTCTGGCTGGATATTGGCTGGTTTGAACAGAAAGAGGTGAGAGAATTCTGACTGGATATGGCTGGTTTGAACAGAAAGAGGTAAGAGAATTCTGGCTGGATACAGCCAGTTTGAACAGAAAGAAGTGAGAGAATTCTGGCTGGCTATGGCTGGTTTGAACAGAAAGAAATGAGAGAATTCTGGCTGGATATTGGCTGGTTTGAACAGAAAGAGGTGAGAGAATTCTGACTGGATATGGCTGGTTTGAACAGAAAGAAGTGAGAGAATTCTGGCCAGATATGGCTGGTTTGAACAGAAAGAGGTGAGAGAATTCTGGCTGGATATGCCCAGTTTGAACAGAAAGAGGTGAGAGAATTCTGGCCAGATATGGCTGGTTTGAACAGAAAGAGGTGAGAGAATTCTGGCTGGATATGGCCAGTCTGAACAGAGAGAAGTGAGAGAATTCTGGCTGGATATGGCTGGTTTGAACAGAAAGAAATGAGAGAATTCTGGCTGGATATGGCCAGTTTGAACAGAAAGAGGCGAGAGAATTCTGGCTGGATATGGCTGGTTTGAACAGAAAGGGGTGAGAAAATTCTGGCTGGATATGGCTGGTTTGAACAGAAAGAGGTGAGAGAATTCTGGCCAGATATGGCTGGTTTGAACAGAAAGAGGTGAGAGAATTCTGGCTGGATATGGCCAGTTTGAACAGAAAGAGGTGAGAGAATTCTGGACAGATATGGCTGGTTTGAACAGAAAGAGGTGAGATAATTCTGGCTGGATATGGCCAGTTTGAACAGAAAGAAGTGAGTGAATTCTGGCTGGATATGGCTGGTTTGAACAGAAAGAGGTAAGAGAATTCTGGCTGGATATGGCCAGTTTGAACAGAAAGAGGTGAGATAATTCTGGCTGGATATGGCTGGTTTGAACAGAAAGAAATGAGAGAATTCTGGCTGGATATGGCTGGTTTGAACAGAAAGAGGTAAGAGATTTCTGGCTGGATATGGCCAGTTTGAACAGAAAGAGGTGAGTGAATTCTGGCTGGATATGGCAGGTTTGAACAGAAAGAGGTGAGAGAATTCTGGCTGGATATGGCTGGTTTGAACAGAAAGAAGTGAGAGAATTCTGGCTGGATATGGCTGGTTTGAACAGAAAGAGGTAAATGAATTCTGGCTGGATATGGCTGGTTTGAACAGAAAGAGGTGAGAGAATTGTGGCTGGATATGGCTGGTTTGAACAGAAAGAAATGAGAGAATTCTGGCTGGATATGGCCAGTTTGAACAGAAAGAGGTAAGAGAATTCTGGCTGGATATGGCTGGTTTGTACAGAAAGAGGTGAGAGAATTCTGGCTGGATATGGCTGGTTTGAACAGAAAGAAATGAGAGAATTCTGGCCAGATATGGCTGGTTTGAACAGAAAGAGCTGAGAGAATTCTGGCTGGATATGGCTGGTTTGAACAGAAAGAGCTGAGAGAATTCTGGCTGGATATGGCTGGTTTGAACAGAAAGAAATGAGAGAATTCTGGCCAGATATGGTTGGTTTGAACAGAAAGAGCTGAGAGAATTCTGGCTGGATATGGCTGGTTTGAACAGAAAGAAATGAGAGAATTCTGGCCAGATTTGGCTGGTTTGTACAGAAAGAGGTGAATGAAATCTGGCTGGATATGGCCAGTTTGAACAGAAAGAGGTGAGAGAATTCTGGCCAGATATGGCTGGTTTGAACAGAAAGAGGTGAGATAATTCTGGCTGGATATGGCCAGTTTGAACAGAAAGAGGTGAGTGAATTCTGGCTGGATATGGCTGGTTTGAACAGAAAGAGCTGAGAGAATTCTGGCTGGATATGGCTGGTTTGAACAGAAAGAGGTGAGAGAATTCTGGCCAGATATGTCTGGTTTGAACAGAAAGAGCTGAGAGAATTCTGGCTGGATATGGCCAGTTTGAACAGAAAGAGGTGAGAGAATTCTGGCCAGATATGGCTGGTTTGAACAGAAAGAGGTGAGAGAATTCTGGCTGGATATGGCTGGTTTGAACAGAAAGAAATGAGAGAATTCTGGCTGGATATGGCTGGTTTGAACAGAAAGAGATGAGAGAATTCTGGCTGGATATGGCTGGTTTGAACAGAAAGAGGTGAGAGAATTCTGGCCAGATATGGCTGGTTGGAACAGAAAGAGGTGAGAGAATTCTGGATGGATATGGCTGGTTTGAACAGAAAGAGGTGAGAGAATTCTGGCCAGATATGGCTGGTTTGAACAGAAAGAGGTGAGAGAATTCTGGCTGGATATGCCCAGTTTGAACAGAAAGAGGTGAGAGAATTCTGGCCAGATATGGCTGGTTTGAACAGAAAGAGGTGAGGTAATTCTGGCCAGATATGGCTGGTTTGAACAGAAAGAGGTGAGTGAAATCTGGCTGGATATGGCTGGTTTGAACAGAAAGAAATGAGAGAATTCTGGCTGGATATGGCTGGTTTGAACAGAAAGAAATGAGATAATTCTGGCTGGATATGGCCAGTTTGAACAGAAAGAGGCGAGAGAATTCTGGCTGGATATGGCTGGGTTGAACAGAAAGAGGTGAGAAAATTCTGGCCAGATATGGCTGGTTTGAACAGAAAGAGGTGAGGTAATTCTGGCCAGATATGGCTGGTTTGAACAGAAAGAGGTGAGTGAAATCTGGCTGGATATGGCTGGTTTGAACAGAAAGAAATGAGAGAATTCTGGCCAGATTTGGCTGGTTTGTACAGAAAGAAATGAGAGAATTCTGGCCAGATATGGCTGGTTTGAACAGAAAGAAATGAGAGAATTCGGGCCAGATTTGGCTGGTTTAAACAGAAAGAGCTGAGAGAATTCTGGCTGGATATGGCTGGTTTGAACAGAAAGAAATGAGAGAATTCTGGCCAGATATGGTTGGTTTGAACAGAAAGAGCTGAGAGAATTCTGGCTGGATATGGCTGGTTTAAACAGAAAGAGCTGAGAGAATTCTGGCTGGATATGGCTGGTTTGAACAGAAAGAAATGAGAGAATTCTGGCCAGATTTGGCTGGTTTGTACAGAAAGATGTGAATGAAATCTGGCTGGATATGGCCAGTTTGAACAGAAAGAGGTGAGAGAATTCTGGCTGGATATGGCTGTTTTGAACAGAAAGAGGTGAGAGAATTCTGGCCAGATATGGCTGGTTTGAACAGAAAGAGGTGAGAGAATTCTGGCTGGATATGGCTGGTTTGAACAGAGATAAGTGAGAGAATTCTGGCTGGATATGGCTGGTTTGAACAGAAAGAAATGAGGTAATTCTGGCTGGATATGGCCAGTTTGAACAGAAAGAGGCGAGAGAATTCTGGCTGGATATGGCTGGGTTGAACAGAAAGAGGTGAGAGAATTCTGGCTGGATATGGCTGGTTTGAACAGAGATAAGTGAGAGAATTCTGGCCAGATATGGCTGGTTTGAACAGAAAGAGGTGAGATAATTCTGGCTGGATATGGCCAGTTTGAACAGAAAGAGGTGAGTGAATTCTGGCTGGATATGGCTGGTTTGAACAGAAAGAGGTAAGAGAATTCTGGCTGGATATGGCCAGTTTGAACAGAAAGAAGTGAGAGAATTCTGGCTGGATATGGCCAGTTTGAACAGAAAGAGGTGAAAGAATTCTGGCCAGATATGGCTGGTTTGAACAGAAAGAGGTGAGATAATTCTGGCTGGATATGGCCAGTTTGAACAGAAAGAGGTGAGTGAATTCTGGCTGGATATGGCTGGTTTGAACAGAAAGAGGTAAGAGAATTCTGGCTGGATATGGCCAGTTTGAACAGAAAGAAGTGAGAGAATTCTGGCTGGATATGGCCAGTTTGAACAGAAAGAGGTGAAAGAATTCTGGCCAGATATGGCTGGTTTGAACAGAAAGAGGTGAGATAATTCTGACTGGATATGGCTGGTTTGAACAGAAAGAAGTGAGAGAATTCTGGCCAGATATGGCTGGTTTGAACAGAAAGAGGTGAGAGAATTCTGGCTGGATATGCCCAGTTTGAACAGAAAGAGGTGAGAGAATTCTGGCCAGATATGGCTGGTTTGAACAGAAAGAGGTGAGAGAATTCTGGCTGGATATGGCCAGTCTGAACAGAGAGAAGTGAGAGAATTCTGGCTGGATATGGCTGGTTTGAACAGAAAGAAATGAGAGAATTCTGGCTGGATATGGCCAGTTTGAACAGAAAGAGGCGAGAGAATTCTGGCTGGATATGGCTGGTTTGAACAGAAAGAGGTGAGAAAATTCTGGCTGGATATGGCTGGTTTGAACAGAAAGAGGTGAGAGAATTCTGGCCAGATATGGCTGGTTTGAACAGAAAGAGGTGAGAGAATTCTGGCTGGATATGGCCAGTTTGAACAGAAAGAGGTGAGAGAATTCTGGACAGATATGGCTGGTTTGAACAGAAAGAGGTGAGATAATTCTGGCTGGATATGGCCAGTTTGAACAGAAAGAAGTGAGTGAATTCTGGCTGGATATGGCTGGTTTGAACAGAAAGAGGTAAGAGAATTCTGGCTGGATATGGCCAGTTTGAACAGAAAGAGGTGACATAATTCTGGCTGGATATGGCTGGTTTGAACAGAAAGAAATGAGAGAATTCTGGCTGGATATGGCTGGTTTGAACAGAAAGAGGTAAGAGATTTCTGGCTGGATATGGCCAGTTTGAACAGAAAGAGGTGAGTGAATTCTGGCTGGATATGGCAGGTTTGAACAGAAAGAGGTGAGAGAATTCTGGCTGGATATGGCTGGTTTGAACAGAAAGAAGTGAGAGAATTCTGGCTGGATATGGCTGGTTTGAACAGAAAGAGGTAAATGAATTCTGGCTGGATATGGCTGGTTTGAACAGAAAGAGGTGAGAGAATTGTGGCTGGATATGGCTGGTTTGAACAGAAAGAAATGAGAGAATTCTGGCTGGATATGGCCAGTTTGAACAGAAAGAGGTAAGAGAATTCTGGCTGGATATGGCTGGTTTGTACAGAAAGAGGTGAGAGAATTCTGGCTGGATATGGCTGGTTTGAACAGAAAGAAATGAGAGAATTCTGGCCAGATATGGCTGGTTTGAACAGAAAGAGCTGAGAGAATTCTGGCTGGATATGGCTGGTTTGAACAGAAAGAGCTGAGAGAATTCTGGCTGGATATGGCTGGTTTGAACAGAAAGAGCTGAGAGAATTCTGGCTGGATGTGGCTGGTTTGAACAGAAAGAGGTGAGAGAATTCTGGCTGGATATGGCTGGATACAGCCAGTTTGAACAGAAAGAGGTAAGAGAATTCTGGCCAGATATGGCTGGTTTGAACAGAAAGAGGTGAGATAATTCTGGCTGGATATGGCCAGTTTCAACAGAAAGAGGTGAGAGAATTCTGGCCAGATATGGCTGGTTTGAACAGAAAGAGGTGAGAGAATTCTGGCTGGATATGGCCAGTTTGAACAGAAAGAGGTGAGAGAATTCTGGCCAGATATGGCTGGTTTGAACAGAAAGAGGTGAGAGAATTCTGGCTGGATATGGCCAGTCTGAACAGAGAGAAGTGAGAGAATTCTGGCTGGATATGGCTGGTTTGAACAGAAAGAAATGAGAGAATTCTGGCTGGATATGGCCAGTTTGAACAGAAAGAGGCGAGAGAATTCTGGCTGGATATGGCTGGTTTGAACAGAAAGAGGTGAGAAAATTCTGGCTGGATATGGCTGGTTTGAACAGAAAGAGGTGAGAGAATTCTGGCCAGATATGGCTGGTTTGAACAGAAAGAGGTGAGAGAATTCTGGACAGATATGGCTGGTTTGAACAGAAAGAGGTGAGATAATTCTGGCTGGATATGGCCAGTTTGAACAGAAAGAAGTGAGTGAATTCTGGCTGGATATGGCTGGTTTGAACAGAAAGAGGTAAGAGAATTCTGGCTGGATATGGCCAGTTTGAACAGAAAGAAGTGAGTGAATTCTGGCTGGATATGGCTGGTTTGAACAGAAAGAGGTAAGAGAATTCTGGCTGGATATGGCCAGTTTGAACAGAAAGAGGTGAGATAATTCTGGCTGGATATGGCTGGTTTGAACAGAAAGAAATGAGAGAATTCTGGCTGGATATGGCTGGTTTGAACAGAAAGAGGTAAGAGATTTCTGGCTGGATATGGCCAGTTTGAACAGAAAGAGGTGAGTGAATTCTGGCTGGATATGGCTGGTTTGAACAGAAAGAGGTGAGAGAATTCTGGCTGGATATGGTTGGTTTGAACAGAAAGAAGTGAGAGAATTCTGGCTGGATATGGCTGGTTTGAACAGAAAGAGGTAAATGAATTCTGGCTGGATATGGCTGGTTTGAACAGAAAGAGGTGAGAGAATTGTGGCTGGATATGGCTGGTTTGAACAGAAAGAAATGAGAGAATTCTGGCTGGATATGGCCAGTTTGAACAGAAAGAGGTAAGAGAATTCTGGCTGGATATGGCTGGTTTGTACAGAAAGAGGTGAGAGAATTCTGGCTGGATATGGCTGGTTTGAACAGAAAGAAATGAGAGAATTCTGGCCAGATATGGCTGGTTTGAACAGAAAGAGCTGAGAGAATTCTGGCTGGATATGGCTGGTTTGAACAGAAAGAGCTGAGAGAATTCTGGCTGGATATGGCTGGTTTGAACAGAAAGAGCTGAGAGAATTCTGGCTGGATGTGGCTGGTTTGAACAGAAAGAGGTGAGAGAATTCTGGCTGGATATGGCTGGTTTGAACAGAAAGAAATGAGAGGATTCTGGCCAGATATGGCTGGTTTGAACAGAAAGAGGTGAGAGAATTCTGGCTGGATATGGCTGGTTTGAACAGAAAGAGGTGAGAGAATTCTGGCTGGATACAGCCAGTTTGAACAGAAAGAGGTAAGAGAATTCTGGCCAGATATGGCTGGTTTGAACAGAAAGAGGTGAGATAATTCTGGCTGGATATGGCCAGTTTCAACAGAAAGAGGTGAGTGAATTCTGGCTCGATATGGCTGGTTTGAACAGAAAGAGGTAAGAGAATTCTGGCTGGATATGGCTGGTTTGAACAGAAAGAGGTAAGAGAATTCTGGCTGGATATGGCTGGTTTGTACAGAAAGAAATGAGAGAATTCTGGCTGGATATTGGCTGGTTTGAACAGAAAGAAATGAGAGAATTCTGGCTGGATATTGGCTGGTTTGAACAGAAAGAGGTGAGAGAATTCTGACTGGATATGGCTGGTTTGAACAGAAAGAGTTGAGAGAATTCTGCCTGTATATGGCTGGTCTGAACAGAAAGAGGTGAGAGATTTCTGGCTGGATATGGCTGGTTTGAACAGAAAGAAGTGAGAGAATTCTGGCTGGATATGGCTGGCTTGAACAGAAAGAGGTGAGAGATTTCTGGCTGGATATGGCTGGTGTAAACAGAAAGAGGTGAGAGATTTCTGGCTGGATATGGCTGGTTTGAACAGAAAGAAGTGAGCGAATTCTGGCTGGATATGGCTGGTTTGAACAGAAAGAGGTAAGAGAATTCTGGCTGGATATGGCTGGTTTGAACAGAAAGAGGTAAGAGAATTCTGGCTGGATATGGCTGGTTTGAACAGAAAGAGGTAAGAGAATTCTGGCTGGATATGGCTGGTTTGAACAGAAAGAGGTGAGAGAATTCTGGCTGGATATGGCTGGTTTGAACAGAAAGAAGTGAGAGAATTCTGGCTGGATATGGCTGGCTTGAACAGAAAGAGGTGAGAGAATTCTGGCTGGATATGGCTGGTTTGAACAGAAAGAGGTGAGAGAATTCTGGCTGGATATGGCTGGTTTGAACAGAAAGAGGTGAGAGATTTCTGGCTGGATATGGCTGGTTTGAACAGAAAGAAGTGAGCGAATTCTGGCTGGACATGGCTGGTTTGAACAGAAAGAGGTGAGAGAATTCTGGCCAGATATGGCTGGTTTGAACAGAAAGAGGTGAGAGAATTCTGGCTGGATATGGCCAGTTTGAACAGAAAGAGGTGAGAGAATTCTGGCCAGATATGGCTGGTTTGAACAGAAAGAGGTGAGATAATTCTGGCTGGATATGGCCAGTTTGAACAGAAAGAAGTGAGTGAATTCTGGCTGGATATGGCTGGTTTAAACAGAAAGAGGTGAGAGAATTCTGGCTGGATATTGGCTGGTTTGAACAGAAAGAGGTGAGAGAATTCTGGCTGGATATTGGCTGGTTTGAATAGAAAGAGGTAAGAGATTTCTGGCAGGATATGGCCAGTTTGAACAGAAAGAGGTGAGTGAATTCTGGCCAGATATGGCTGGTTTGAACAGAAAGAGGTAAGAGAATTCTGGCTGGATATGGCCAGTTTGAACAGAAAGAAGTGAGAGAATTCTGGCTGGATATGGCTGGTTTGAACAGAAAGAAATGAGAGAATTCTGGCTGGATATTGGCTGGTTTGAACAGAAAGAGGTGAGAGAATTCTGACTGGATATGGCTGGTTTGAACAGAAAGAGTTAAGAGATTTCTGGCTGGATATGGCCAGTTTGAACAGAAAGAGGTGAGTGAATTCTGGCTGGATATGGCTGGTTTGAACAGAAAGAGGTGAGAGAATTCTGGCTGGATATGGCTGGTTTGAACAGAAAGAAGTGAGAGAATTCTGGCTGGATATGGCTGGTTTGAACAGAAAGAGGTGAGAGAATTCTGGCTGGATATGGCTGGCTTGAACAGAAAGAGGTGAGAGAATTCTGGCTGGATATGGCTGGTTTGAACAGAAAGAGGTGAGAGAATTCTGGCTGGATATGGCTGGTTTGAACAGAAAGAGGTGAGAGATTTCTGGCTGGATATGGCTGGTTTGAACAGAAAGAAGTGAGCGAATTCTGGCTGGACATGGCTGGTTTGAACAGAAAGAGGTGAGAGAATTCTGGCCAGATATGGCTGGTTTGAACAGAAAGAGGTGAGAGAATTCTGGCTGGATATGGCCAGTTTGAACAGAAAGAGGTGAGAGAATTCTGGCCAGATATGGCTGGTTTGAACAGAAAGAGGTGAGATAATTCTGGCTGGATATGGCCAGTTTGAACAGAAAGAAGTGAGTGAATTCTGGCTGGATATGGCTGGTTTAAACAGAAAGAGGTGAGAGAATTCTGGCTGGATATTGGCTGGTTTGAACAGAAAGAGGTGAGAGAAATCTGGCTGGATATTGGCTGGTTTGAATAGAAAGAGGTAAGAGATTTCTGGCAGGATATGGCCAGTTTGAACAGAAAGAGGTGAGTGAATTCTGGCCAGATATGGCTGGTTTGAACAGAAAGAGGTAAGAGATTTCTGGCTGGATATGGCCAGTTTGAACAGAAAGAGGTGAGTGAATTCTGGCTGGATATGGCTGGTTTGAACAGAAAGAGGTGAGAGAATTCTGGCTGGATATGGCTGGTTTGAACAGAAAGAAGTGAGAGAATTCTGGCTGGATATGGCTGGTTTGAACAGAAAGAGGTGAGAGAATTCTGGCTGGATATGGCTGGTTTGAACAGAAAGAAGTGAGAGAATTCTGGCTGGATATGGCCGGTTTGAACAGAAAGAGGTAAGAGATTTCTGGCTGGATATGGCTGGTTTGAACAGAAAGAAGTGAGAGAATTCTGGATGGATATGGCTGGTTTGAACAGAAAGAAATGAGAGAATTCTGGCTGGATATGGCTGGTTTGAACAGAAAGAGGTGAGAGAATTCTGGCTGGATATGGCCAGTTTGAACAGAAAGAGGTGAGAGAATTCTGGCTGGATATGGCTGGTTTGAACAGAAACAGGTAAGAGAATTCTGGCTGGATATGGCCAGTTTGAACAGAAAGAGGTGAGAGAATTCTGGCTGGATATGGCTGGTTTGAACAGAAAGAGGTGAGAGAATTCTGGCTGGATATGGCTGGTTTGAACAGAAAGAGGTGAGAGAATTCTGGTTGGATATGGCCAGTTTGAACAGAAAGAGGTGAGTGAATTCTGGCTGGATATGGCTGGTTTGAACAGAAAGAGCTGAGAGAATTCTGGCTGGATATGGCCAGTTTGAACAGAAAGAGGTGAGAGAATTCTGGCTGGATATGGCTGGTTTGAACAGAAAGAGGTAAGAGAATTCTGGCTGGATATGGCCAGTTTGAACAGAAAGAGGTGAGAGAATTCTGGCTGGATATGGCTGGTTTGAACAGAAAGAAGTGAGAGAATTCTGGCTGGATATGGCTGGTTTGAACAGAAAGAGGTGAGAGAATTCTGGCTGGATATGGCCGGTTTGAACAGAAAGAGGTAAGAGATTTCTGGCTGGATATGGCTGGTTTGAACAGAAAGAAGTGAGAGAATTCTGGCTGGATATGGCTGATTTGAACAGAAAGAAATGAGAGAATTCTGGCTGGATATGGCCAGTTTGAACAGAAAGAGGTGAGAGAATTCTGGCTGGATATGGCTGGTTTGAACAGAAAGAGGTGAGAGAATTCTGGCTGGATATGGCCAGTTTGAACAGAAAGAGGTGAGTGAATTCTGGCTGGATATGGCTGGGTTGAACAGAAAGAGGTAAATGAATTCTGGCTGGATATGGCTGGTTTGAACAGAAAGAGGTGAGAGAATTCTGGCTAGATATGGCCAGTTTGAACAGAAAGAGGTGAGTGAATTCTGGCTGGATATGGCTGGGTTGAACAGAAAGAGGTAAATGAATTCTGGCTGGATATGGCTGGTTTGAACAGAAAGAGGTGAGAGAATTCTGGCTGGATATGGCTGGTTTGAACAGAAAGAAGTGAGAGAATTCTGGCTGGATATGGCTGGTTTGAACAGAAAGAAGTGAGAGAATTCTGGCTGGATATGGCTGGTTTGAACAGAAAGAGGTAAGAGAATTCTGGCTGGATATGGCTGGTTTGAACAGAAAGAGGTAAGAGAATTCTGGCTGGATATGGCTGGTTTGAACAGAAAGAAGTGAGAGAATTCTGGCTGGATATGGCTGGTTTGAACAGAAAGAGGTAAGAGAATTCTGGCTGGATATGGCTGGTTTGAACAGAAAGAGGTA
Organism: Eledone cirrhosa; assembly: GCA_964016885.1. Lineage (NCBI taxonomy): Eukaryota > Metazoa > Mollusca > Cephalopoda > Octopoda > Eledonidae > Eledone > Eledone cirrhosa. Next base: position 12,019,604 of record OZ024740.1, read on the forward strand.
AGAGAATTCTGGCTGGATATGGCTGGTTTGAACAGAAAGAAGTGAGAGAATTCTGGCTGGATATGGCTGGTTTGAACAGAAAGAGGTGAGAGAATTCTGACTGGATATGGCTGGTTTGAACAGAAAGAGGTGAGAGAATTCTGGCTGGATATGGCTGGTTTGAACAGAAAGAGGTGAGAGAATTCTGGCTGGATATGGCTGGTTTAAACAGAAAGAGGTGAGAGATTTCTGACTGGATATGGCTGGTTTGAACAGAAAGAGGTGAGAGATTTCTGACTGGATATGGCTGGTTTGAACAGAAAGAGGTGAGAGAATTCTGGCTAGATATGGCTGGTTTAAACAGAAAGAGGTGAGAGATTTCTGACTGGATATGGCTGGTTTGAACAGAAAGAGGTGAGAGAATTCTGGCTGGATATGGCTGGTTTAAATGCAAAAAGGTTAAATATCTTCCAACATAATTATATATAAGAATATTTTGGAATATTACAAAAACCATTTAAATAATTAAATAATAATTATATCTGTGTATCTGTTACCCATATGTATACAACCATAGCCATGTGTATCTGTGTCAACCCTATCCTTGTCATAATAAATGATAGGAAGGGCATCCCTCTGTAAAACTTTCCTTCAAAACGTCCCATCCCAACCATACCAACTTGAAAATGCTGATATAAAAATCATGATTATAGTAAATCTGTCCAAATGTATCATTAATTAATTGAAATACAGTATATGTCATTAGAAATTTGGTAATGAGATGGTTAATGAGTGTATCCATAGATTGTGAAGGCGCGTGGCTGAGTGGTTAGAGAATTGGATTTGCAATCGTGAAGTTGTGAGTTCAATTCACATTGCTCCTTCTGGATTTGTGACCAGTAGATAGTTTTAGCAACTGAAAAGACCAATGGAAACATTGTTTCCTCGGTCCAATTTGACGAGTTCCACTCCACTCGTTAAGCGAACGAGGTCTGGAATTTTGTCAATTGACTGTTATTAATAGAGGCTCTGCTCAGTGTCTGAAAATGATGGACAACTTCACTGTTTGCACCACAGCAAGATAACTTTTGAACTACCATAGAATAAAATTCACAATCATTTCACCACTAATGGGCCCCATTTATTTAACCTTTTCATTACCATATTTCTAATGGAAGAGTCTATAAATTTCAAGACCTTTTGAAAATACTCAAAAGTTCTTACATAAAGTTAAGATGGAAGCTTATTATATAAATAAAAGGGTTGGCCTCAGAAAGGGCATTTGGTTGTAAAACATCCCATCCAGCCCATGCTAGTATGGAAAAGTGGACATAAAAACAATGATGATGATGATGTTAAACACTTTAAACAGCTTTGTATTGGGGTGGTTCAGACTGTTTGATATCAAAAGAGAAAAATGAATTTCCCTAAAGATATCCCAGGTATTTTTATTGGTCTATCAACTAAACAAGTTGACAGATATCCAGTACTACCTTTGTCACCCTCTCTATCCCCACCTTATTGGTCCATGGACAACAGGTTGGCAACAACTGGTATACAGCAATGTCCCCCTACTCCCATATCATTGGTCCATGGACAACAGGGAACTGGTATACAGCAATGGACTGCTACAAAGCAAAAGGGTTTTTTTAATCACAGAGAATTTGGAGATAGAAAGAAATTCCATCATTTGGCATGTAACGCAGGGGAGCCATACCCTACATGCTGACCCAGTGCAGGTTGGTAGGTAGGGGATGGATGTGGTCTTGGTCTGGAACCACGATCCCAATCTTCTCAACATCGTTGAACATGCTTGGCATAGCTTGATTTTTCCTCGGTCCTCACAGGCCCATCCATTTTTCCACACTTGCATGGGACGGTAACTTCATACCTGTTCATGGCCTCTCAACACCTGATGCTTGTTCTTTGGATAACTTTCTGAACTCAACTTCCAGAAACTGTCACAAGAGCCATCTCAGCTGAGTCATGGGTTTTTTTTGCTGGATGCCCTTCCTATCACCAACCACATTACAGCATGGACCTGGTACATTTTATTAAGCCACCAACACTGGGGATGTCTGACAGGATTTAAGGACCCTCTCTACTCTGTATCAGATTATATTCAGAGACACTGCTCTCCTGGACAGGTTGCCTTTGCTACAGCTTACAGAGTCCCTGTATCTCACCACCTGGAATGAAGTAAATAATTTATTGACCCTACCCCCTGCCCCCACACTCAGTAAACCAATGCTGTTATTGTTCACTAATGCCAGATATAAATAGCAAAGTAAAATGTATTGTATATACAAATATTATTATGAACTGATCTATTTGAACTATTGAATTGATTGATTTGTCGATTCTCCCATTGACAGGCAAACCTGTATACTTAAGAGTTATTTTGCAGCCACAAGGCTTTTTGCTTCTATCCCATTGTATAACACCTTGAGCAAGTGTTATTTACTGTAGCTCCAGACTGACCAATGCCATGAGTGGATTTGATTGACAGAAACTGTACAAATACTTTTATATATTTGTGTGTTTCCAGGTTTTTGCTTCATATTTGACACCATTAGCACAAGTGGTAACATTTGTTTATGTTCCACATAAACATAAGTCCAGTTCAACATGCAAAGGGTTGACATGAGGAAGGACATCCAACAGTAAAATACTAAAAAACTTTCATCCAACCCATGCTAGCATGGAACAACATGGTAAAATGATAATCATTATCATGAAAGTCCTCATCATGGTTGTGCGTCATATTCTGTAATCTAAGAATTTTGAACCAAAGCTCTTATTCTGACCAAGGGAGTAAACTTCTCATTTTGTTCTCCATGTTTGGGATATCCTTGTGTTAGTTACTTGTGGTGCCTACTTTTTTTACTTAAACTAGAGTATATAGGGTTTAGTTGAAAATTCCAAGAACATTACCAAATATAACTGACACATAAGAATGACTGGTGGATCACAAGTCTGAATAAATCAGTTGATAATAATGGTTTCTGATTTAGGCACAAGGCCAACAATTTGGGAGGAGGTGTAAGTCAATTAAATCCATCCCAGTACATTACTGGTACTTTATTTTATCGACCCCGTAAGGATGAAAAGCAAAGCTAACCAAGGCTGGATTTCAACTCAGAACGCATGTTGTCTGACACTCTACTGCTAATATTAATAATAGTTATTCACCTCAGAAATTCAGACATTATCATTATCAGCAACATTTAATATCTGCTTTCCCAGCTGGCAAGGATTGGACTACAGTGGACAGAGGCACCTATGAGGAATTAAACAGTATTTCTCAAATACCAAGTGAATGTGTTACCATTGCACTAATGAGTGACTGACGTGTGTGTGTGTGTGTGTGTGTGTGTGTGTGTGTGTGTGTGTGTGTGTGTGTGTGTGTGTGTGTGTGTGTGTGTGTGTGTGTGTGTGTGTGTGTGTGTGTGTGTGTGTGTGTGTGTGTGTGTGTGTGTGTGTGTGTGTGTGTGTGTGTGTGTGTGTGTGTGTGTGTGTGTGTGTGTGTGTGTGTGTGTGTGTGTGTGTGTGTGTGCGCGCGCGCGCGCGTGCGTGCGTGTGCGCGTGCATTTTATTTTTCTATTATATGCTATACTTGCATAATCTCCTGTTGTATTCCATCTGTTCTCTAAACAACTTTATTAGCTCCGCTGTTTGTTGTTCCGCCATGTTTTTGTGATAAACAATTTCCTGGCAATGTAGGTAAATCCTATCGGCGACGCCAATAAACTCTGTTGTATTCCTCTCGGTACTCGCAGAGAAAAGACGAGTTATGTCAAATAATGTGTAATTTGCGAAACGACCAAAACGCCCCTCCTCGCAGTAGAAGAATAACAAAGTGAAAATGGTGAAGACATGGACATGGTGTGCGCCATCAAAGCTCTCAGTCTTCAGTCCATACAATAATGAGGTTGTGAGTTCGATTCCCAGTCCATACAACACTCCTGCTAACTAAAACTTTTGTGTTTGCTGAATTTATTGTGAAGGTGGATGGCTTAGTGGTAAGGGTGTTGAACTTGAGATCCTAATGCTATGGATTCAATTCCTGCTATGTAAAGAATTGAATGTGGACAAAAGAAAGTAGACAAAAGAAAACATGAAAGAAATGCTGATTCAACAGAACCTTAAAAGAGATGACAAATAAATGTAACAAGTGATGAAACAGTACATATAAGCATGGAAAAGCAGATGTAAAAATAAGAGAAAAACAATATTTATGGCATCACTTCTCTCCCCTACAAAGTGGGAAAGACAGCCAATAGCAAGCAAGCTTATATACAGCTACTCATAAAGACAGCCAATAGCAAGCAAGCTTATATACAGCTACTCATAAAGACAGCCAATAGCAAGCAAGCTTATATAGAGTTATTCCTCGACTTACAGCCATGTTCCAATCTACCGGGTCATATGGATGTGAAGACCTCTTTATATAATCTGGGGAGAGTTAATACCTTATATGTAGTGACTGTGTAACTCATACAATCTTTCTTATGCAATATATTACATGCAAGTTACCATATTTTACTTTTATCTTTCTATAGCTTGCTTACTATTATTTCATATTATAACACAGAGGGTGGTGGATTGGCGGTATTGGTAAAGCATCAGACACCATGCTTTGCAGCATAGAGTTGTGGCCCTTTACGTTCTGAGTTCAAATGCCACCGAGGTTAGCTTTGCCTTTCATCCTTACAAGGGTTGATAAAATAAAGTACCAGTAATGCACTGAGGTCGATTTAATCAACTTTCAATTTCCCCAAATTGTTGGCCTTGTGCCTAAATCAGAAACCATATTATAACACAAACCACACTAACTAGTATATGTTACAGATAGTATATTATAACATGAAGAGAGCCAGGCTGGGAATGTTTTAATGTCAAGATGAATATAAAATGAAACCATGATGATAGAAGGCCCTGGAAACAGCTTGTTCTAATTAGTTTAATGTATTTCTCATCATAAGCAATACAGAGGGAGTGGGTAAGAAGACATGGGGTTGTGTAACAGATGTCAGAAGAACATGTAAAAATATAAATGATTGTAAACTACATGTGTTCAGAAATTGCATAAGTTGTATCTCAGTGGATGCATCCGTGTGTGTGGCTGTGTATACAACATACACTAGATTATTAGATTATACAAGCCAATGATCATCTCTAAACAGTCACTTGACCTGCTAGAATTAACAGCAAAGTCTCCATCAGATAACTATTCCTAGAATACAATCATAGATGCTCACAGCTAGAATGCCTTTCGTTATAGCTAAGTGTCAACTATATGCTTCTCATAAAAAAGTCTCACATTCTACCGAGTGCACAGGAGAGGTTGTCATGTCTTTGACACTTGAGAGTCCTCCCAATATATAGTATAGTTGATTTACTGGCTCTCTCTCTCTCTCTCTCTGTGCTATACTTTTGTCTATATATGTATTAACTATCTATTTTTAATATTAACTTATAAGTGAGACTAGCCAAGTTCATGGATGTTATCCAATGACCCCGAGCAAGATGGTTGGATAACATCCATGAACTTGGCTGGCCTCACTTGGGGAAAGAATCACTAGACAGATTTTATGGGCAAAACCAAGTGGCAAGAGACCCAGGCATAGACCCCAAGCAAGATGGTTGGATAACATCCATGAACTTGGCTAGTCTCACTTGGGATCCAGAAGAATCAGTTGGTGATGTTTGCTTCAGACAGGACTTGCTGGGAGGAGTGTTTAAGAATTCTGACCCCACAATCCTCTCAGGAATAAGTGGGCAAAGAAGGGACATTACTAGAGCAATGGTAAGACTAAAGTGGACAACACAGATAATATATATTAAACATGATATGTACTCATAAGTTACAACAGTAGATAAGTCACATCCCTTTAATCATCATCATCATCATCATACGTCCGCTTTTCCCTGCTTGCAAGGGTGGGACGGGAACTGATTCTGGCTTAATTTCTACAGCTGATGCCCTTCCTAACACCAACCTCATTTACAGTGAGTGCTAGGTGTTTTTTTTTGCTGTGGCACCTCCACGACCACTTTGCAGTGGAATGATAGGGACCCCAGTCCCTATCATCTCATTTCTACAGCTGAGTAAACTGGAGCAATGTGAAATAAAGTGTCTTGCTCAAGGAAACAACACATCACCCGGTCTGAGAATTATTATAATACTTATAATAATTTTATTTCAAGCCCAGAACAAGGTCCAATAGATGTCTTATGTGGCATTTCAAGTCTGACTTTTTCCTTTAATATAAAACTACCACTCATCCACAAATGTATATACACTATATATGCAAACACACTTTACTTATATATATACACACACTATATATGCAAACACACTTTATTTATATATATATACACTATATATACAAACACACTTTACTTCAAAATATACACAATCGTGCAGTCATGTTAAACAATACACACCACACAGGCTGACAAATACGCATACATTACAGATGTTAAACGATGCTAAAGATACATAAACATTATAAATGCATGTGTGAGTATGTGTATGTATATATGTATGAGTGTCACATATATATCAGTGTGTATGTGCAGAGTGCATGTGTATATACACATATGCATGTTTGTATATGTGTATGTGGTTTTGTGTGTATATGTGGAGGGTGCATGTATATATACATATGCATGTGTGAGAATGCACGTATGTATGCATAATGCATAAATGGATATAAAAAAGAAAATATACAAAAAGGAATAGAATGAAAGTGAAAATAGAGGAGGGGGGTGAGAATGCTGATGGATTGTGTGGAATGGAAAGGAATAATAGAGGAGACGAGCATGGAAGAGAGAAAGAGACAGGAAATGTTCAAAATGTCTGCCTAAAATGCATTGAATGTATATTATATATGAGCGACATCAAAACGTGGGATAGGAGGAAGACAGAGGACAGCAAGAATGGTACAGTGGTTAATATGGAGGGTGTGGGGGCATAGAGACGCAAGAGGGGAGGGCTGGAGTCTCAAGTGGCATGTTTATGTGTGTATGAGGGCAAAGAATCGATCATCAGGTGCTTGTTAGTTAGCAAGACTGGCATTTTAATGATGTGAAACTATGCTGATGAAGGGGGGGGGGGGGGGGGGGTGAAGGAGAAAATTCTTTAGAACCACCGGCCACAGACAGACTAATAATTGTTTACAGAGGGTCTGCTAGACAGAGAGAGAAGATTTTTAGATGGTGTTGAGAGAGAAAGAGTGACAGGGGAGAGAGCAAGGCTATTTGTAAAGAGATTTAGATGGTGAGAGAGAGAGAGAGAGAGAGAGAGGGAGAGAGAGAGAGAGGAGAGAGAAAGAGAGAGAGAAAGGCAGTTTATAGAAAGATTTAGATGATGAGAGATACAGAGAGACTGGGAAGAATTGTTTACAGATGGGATGCTAGTGTCAGAGAGAGCAAGGCAGCTAGTAGAACAATTGAGATAGAGACAAGGAGCAACTGTTTACAGATGATGGACTGCTAGTGTTTTTTGAGAGAGAGAGAGAGAGAGAGAGAGA
>OZ024740.1:12032120-12052120 GCA_964016885.1 Eledone cirrhosa
ATACACATACATATAGTGACCAGCAGTATTATAAACCTATGAAATATCCATAGGTAAGTGTTAACATATTTAATGAGGGGGGGGGGGCTAATTAGAAATAATTATGTACTGAGGTAAAAAAAAAAAACCACGGAGAATGACTAATAATTCCACTTTTCCGGTAAATCTGCTAATATACACATATATATATATATATAAACAGCCTAACATAAATGATATATATGGTGATTTCATATGAATGAAACACCTCCAGTCCTGTAGAAGTCATTTCTATATTAAATAATTGTTTCTACTTTTGGCACAAGGCCAGCAATTACCCAGTGTATTACTGGTACTTTATTTTATCGACCCCGTAAGGATGAAAGGCAAAGTTAACCTCGGCGGGATTTGAACTCAGAATGGAAAGGGCCGTAACTCTTTGCGTCAAAGCATGGCGTCCGACTCTCTACCGATACTGCCAATGTTACACTCTACTAATATATTGAGTACCTTTTCAACCGTGGCTACCCCCGATTTCACTCGGGATTCACACACACACACACACAAACATATACACATATATATATGTGTACACACACAAACATACTCATACATACATGCACACATTCTTACTGATGACTGCAATGGTTTAATGTATGTTTTCAAGAAATACATATATATATAATACATTATATATATAAATGGATGCCTTGTGTATAATCAGAATAGTGAAACATCGAGTGAGGAAACACTCAATACATATCGAGTAATACCTTAAGTGGGGGAACAATACATATCGAGTAATACCTTAAGTGAGGGAAACCCCTCCATTAACGGCAGTTTATATAAGTCTACTACAGATTTAATCACTTAAATCGTCTTTTGTGGGTTTAGTTCCAAGGTTTATTTTACATTTTGTTAGAGATCAGATTAAAAAAAGGGATGATTGGTGTTTATCACGTTCCGCTACATATTTGTGAAATGAATGAAATGAGGCAAATGCAACTGTTAGAAACCCTGTGTGTGTCAGTGTGACTGTGTGTGTCAGTGTGACTGTGTGTGTCAGTGTGACTGTGTGTGTGTGTCACTGTGTGTGTCACTGTGTGTGTCACTGTGTGTCACTGTGTGTGTCACTGTGTGATTGACTGTGTGTCACTGTGTGTATGACTGTGTGTGTCACTGTGTGTGTGACTGTGTGTCACTGTGTGTATGGCTGTGTGTGTCACTGTGTGTGTCACTGTGTGTATGACTGTGTGTGTCACTGTGTGACTGTGTGTGTCACTGTATGTATGACTGTCACTGTGTGTGTCACTGTGAGATACTTGTATATACTCTGGAGCTTCCAGTAATTCCCGAATTTCAACCACACTCCCCACTTATTTCGCCACCCTATTAATTGGTACCCAAGAGTATGTTTGTGACAGATGTGTGTGTCTACTTGTGTATGTGACAGACAGATGTGTGTGACTGAGACAGATGTGTGTGTGCCTACTTGTGTATGTGTGACAGACAGATGTGTGTCTACTTGTGTATGTGTGACAGACAGATGTGTGTGTGTCTACTTGTGTATGTGTGACAGACAGATGTGTGTGTGTGTCTACTTGTGTATGTGTGTGGCAGACATATGTGTGTGTCTACTGACTAAATGTGTTGCTATGTGTTGTGTGTGTTTGTGTGTTTTGTAACTAAGTAGCTACAAGTGTGTTAGAATATATTTGCGTGTGTGTTGTGTGACCAAGTGTGTAACTAGCTACAAGTGTGTCTTGAAATCCTTGTGTGTCAGCCATTGCAGGCCCAACTTTACGTCATTCCGACAGCCGAGAGGAAGGCTGGGGTGACTGATGTCTCCCACTACAGCCTAAACACACACAACTACCGAAACAACACTAAACCACCTCCCTAGACACATAACCACCATCATCATCATCAGACATGCTAATTTAACCAACACACCAAGTTGGAGGAGAGATTGAAATATCAATCCAACGCCGGCGAGATTTGATCTCAAGACCGGAGGTGGCACTTTGGTTATTTATCACATTACAAATAGAATCCAACACTATCTGATCCCTAGTAAATGGTTGTTTGTTTCAATTTGACATGTAGTGTAAATAGCACCTTTAGTGTGGTGGACGAAGGTTTTTAAATATTGTCCATAATTGAAGTGAAAGATATGTCCAGTCACCTTCACAAGCCTCCGTAATCATATCACCATTATAACAATTATAATTAACAACCATCATTATAATGAAACATTGTAATTGACCAACACAAGCCAAAATGGGAGTTTACTTATGATGTCACTTAATCTATTAAAAAAAGGCAGCCAAATTTTCCTCAAATCACACCCTACAATTGTTTTGGTCAGATGAACTGTCATTTGACCTAAAAGAAATATTTAAATCGCCTTCAAATTACACCCCAGTCATGAGAGGAAAAACTGTCGTTTGACTTGCAAGAAATAGTAGCCAAAGTTTCCTGAAATCACCCCCCAGTCTTGACCTGAAAACTAATTACCCCCTCAGTTATAGACATAGCATGACTGAAAGAAATATAGGATGGCCAGGAGTGGCTTTAACTAGAGGTCTACTGGATGTCAAGGGTAACCTAGGACTCCAAACAACCACTATCACCATTATTAGTGTCAAAACAACCAGAAATGGCATTGATAACAGTCAAGTTGTCATTAAAATATAACCTACCATCTTAGAACAGAATAAGTTGAATAATGTCGTGTCTAGAAATAAAACGGATTGGTCATGGATGGAAAGACTTTTATAGGTCACGTCGATTGGAGTTGATTGGGGACTTTAAAAAAATCAACCAAAATGGTTGAGTGACGTATCTACAAGTGATCATTAGACCTGCTAGAAATAGCAGCCAACACTCGTACTGTCTTAAAATGAATGCTACATTAGTGTGTGTGTGTGTGTGTGTGTGTGTGTGTGTGTGTGTGTGTGTGTGTGAATATGTAATCTATATATATATATATATATGTGTGTGTGAATATGTAATCTATATATATATATATATATATATGTGTGTGAATATGTAATCTATATATATATATATATATATATATATATATATATATATGTGTGTGTGAATATGTAATCTATATATATATATGTGTGTGTGAATATGTAATCTATATATATATATATATATATATATATATATATATATATATATATATATATATATGTGTGTGAATATGTAATCTATATATATATATATATATATATATATGTGTGTGAATATGTAATCTATATATATATATATATATGTGTGTGTGTGAATATGTAATCTATATATATATATATATATATATGTGTGTGAATATGTAATCTATATATATATATATATATATATATCCCTAGTTGAGGTATTAATAAAGTGAAAGTAAATAAAGTAAAATTTTAAGACAGTTCATAAAAAAGTGTTGATGGTCACGGCTGGAATTCCTTTGATCATGTTCTGCTCAATTATAGAATTTACCTGAAAAGCAGAAGAGAGGTGAGGGGCAAATAAACAACATTAATAACAACAATAATTAATTATCCATAGGTATTTGTGGTGGTTATTATTTCACTTACCTTTCCAATATCGTAGTCTTCTGTTGGAATGATCTCTATAATATCGCTTTCTTCCAGTGTAGAAGCTTCCGTATCTCCAGCCTCCATTGTAGTAATATATTTAATATCACACTACAGAATAAGACGGTGGAGCTGTGAGAAGACTCATCAACCGACCAGTTGCTGCCGTCCTTCATACAATATTTCAACAAATAATAACTTTTTCTCTAAATCTTTCTATAATATTCGACACAGGATGACGAGGAGGCAGTGGTACTGGCAATTTAGTAAATTGGTAATATATAGAAAAAAAAATTATCAAAACATTTGCAAAAAATGAAAATTCACCACTGCTTCTTTCTTAATTACTATTAAAATTATAATTATTCCACGTTTCTCTGGGTTTTCGTCCTTTTTTCACTATTATTTACTACGACTTTCCCTTCTCTTCTTCCTGCAGGGAATTTTTCCTTCTTTCATACACATATATAGGATCTATATATCTACATACATACAACAGACATAGTTATATAGACATATAGGTGACTAGTTATATATATATATGTGTGTGTGTGTGTGGAATCTAGCTGGTTTAGTGGTGATGTGAAATAATTCTTGCCAGAGGTTGAGAAGTTAATCGACGGCAGACCCTGCTGGCGGAAGAATGAAATGTGACAGTCGACATCATTAGGTTTTGGGGGGTTTTTTCCAAGACAAGAAACGGTTGGATTTGAGGGTAAGAATTCTGGGTTTATGGGATTTTTTTCCTTGGTGTGTGATACATCAATGCTTTGAGACAGGACACTAGACTTTATACAACCATTTTAAACAGAGAGATAGACATATATACATACACACAGCTACATGTATGTATGTATATGGATGGATGAGTTGTATAAAGATGACTGACTGCCTGTTGAAGTTGAAATAAAGAGGTAGGAAGAGGGGGTAGAGAAAAAGAGAGAGAGAAATATATAAAACAACTGAGGAAGGAGGAGAAGAAAGGGGAGATAACTGAGGTTATTACAGCAAGCAGTGTGTTGAAGAGGAGAGGATGAGGCAGATGTACTAAACAAGCGAAAAACGAAGGGAGGGTGAAAAAGACATACAAAACAGGAAAAGGGGGAAAGAAGAGAGAGAAGGGTGAGGAATTGTTTTCATTAATATTCCATACAACCCGAGAGAAATATATTTTTGAAAATTGAATAACTTTGGTAAATATTACTCCAAGAAATGATGGTTCTCATTGAGAAGAGACAGATGAAAAAAATGTTTTGATAATTTTTGTTTTCTTAATTGGCCTGCTGCATACTAATGGCCTTTATATAACAGGTGACATGATCGGTATGAGGACCGGGAGCTTTTCTAACGCATGCGCACGAATGGCAAGTTGTTGCACACATGCGTGCTTGGGTGCAGGGAAAGAGAGACACTCAACAGGAGAGAGAGACAATAGTATGATAGAGAGGGAAGGAGTAATAGAGTCGGAGGGGGGGACAGAAATAAAGTAACAAAGAGAGAAAGAATAAGTGATTGAGCGGGAAAATCGAAGAGTAAAGGGAAGCGTGGGAGGAAGCACAGTGAGAGAGGGTAGGAGGATAGAGTGAGAAGAGATAGTAGTAGTAGTAGTAAATGTAGAGAAAATGTGTTCAAATCCCAATATAGGAGAGCGTGGCTGTATTAGTTGCAGAGAAATGAGGAGGGAGAGAGTGTAAAATGTGTGAGCGAGTAGCAGATAGAAAGAAAATGGTAAATACTATGAGAGAGGGGTCATTATGAGAAAGAGATAAGTAAGGTGAGAGGAGAAAGGGAGTAAAGTGTATGAGAGGGTTAATTTAGATGATCAAAACAAGTGTGGAGAGAGAGAGCAATGAGTAAAGCGATAAAAAGGAAGAAAGTGTGAACCAGTGAAAAGAAAACAAGAGAGTGTGAGGGGGGAATAGATAAGAGACGTGTGTAAGATTTAATGTGAGAGAGAGAGGATAATAGTTGATGTGGAAGAGAGAGAAACAGTTGATGTGGAGTAGAGAGTAAAAGCTACTGTGGAAGAGAGAGAGAAAGAGTAAAAGCTAATGTGGAAGAGAGAGTAAAAGCTACTGTGGAAGAGAGAGAGAGAGTAACAGTTGATGTGAAAGAGAGAGAGAGAGTAATGTAGAAAAGATAGAAAGGTTTAGAGGATAGTGCGGAGGATGTGTGACCGATTGTCACATTTGGTGGTGAATTGATGGTCGTTTTCTTTAATCTTATATATTTCTGAAGTATGGTATATATTATTTGTCTATTTTCATTCTGTAAGAATTATAAATAATTTGTAATGTTATTCAATTGTGAATAAAATGTGCTATTATACATTAGTAGAGTGAAAGAAAAAGGTAAAGATGTATAGCAGAAAGAAAGAGTGGCTGTTATACTTGATATGTGTAAAACCCAGAGAAAAGAAATATGTATACAAGGTGTCCCAAAGATCTATACACACTTCAACAATATTCTAATAAATATTGCCTGTACAGGTAATCAAAGTGTGTATATATTTTTAGGAGAGAGAGAGATAAAAACCATTATGATAACTGGCTGTGATTGTATAGTAGACAAGCCGAGACTTGATCTTATGTTTTAAACCATTTATCTTTCTTACTCCTGTTTGTTTTATATCTAAGATATATCAGTCGTCTAGTGTATTTGTCTGGGCATGTATTGTTGACTCCATTCGGAAATAGTGTTGTTGTTGTTTAGTTCCATGTCAGCCCACATTAGGTCTGTGATGAAAGGTGTTCCAGCCGTGATCGTCATGTCTTTTATTCACACATAATGATCGTATTAAGTGCATTATCTTATACGTCTTTCCCTTGTTTTTTTCCTTTTTTTTAAAGGTGGTACGATGTGATATACGACGGTGGGTTGAAAATTTCATAGGCTTACTATGAAGGAGTGATGCTAGTCCTGTGAAATCTTGCATTAATTTCAACTCTTCTTATTAATAACTGCATTGTTTTTTCCAGTGTCCCTGTTGAAAAATAAATCTCGTCTGGTCATTCCATTCGCAGAAGAAACTTGCCTCAAACAGGTGTTAATAACCTGAGAATAACATTAAAAGCTATGAAATATTAACATAGAACACTGAGAATAACTTACCGTATATATTCAAATATAAGCCAAGAAATATGTGACCAAAAATCGATGGTAGAAGGGGATCAGCTTATATTCAGGGGTCAATATTTTGACGATTTTCACCAACTTCAAATTCTACATCAATAAAGTTGGGATTTTTGCCCATTTCTCAGACATAAAATAGTGGTGTTGGCTTATATTAGACTATGTACGGTTCTCAGAATATACTCCTATGGTACACTCTCATCAACAAAGGCACATTTAGTCAGCAGAAATTAAACATGAGCTTTGCAAAGCTTGGTCATCACCTAACACCTCAAAACCACAGACAACATAAACCCTACATGTAGCCATTATTTCCATGCTAGAATTGGTCCCATCAGCCATTTATGGCTACATAAAACTGAATCAATTGCATAGCCAGATTACGTAGGTGTCACAACAAAAAGCACCCAGCCCACACTGTAAATATAGTTGGCATTAGGAAGGGCATCCAATCGTAGAAATCTAGCCAGAAACAGTTCTATATGAGCAAGACAGGGTCACCTGACCCAACTTGCCTCTAATGGGACAACCTGTCTAACTCATGCTAGTGTGGAAAATGGATGTTAAACAATGATGATGGTATTTATCTCAGAAGAGAAGACAGGATGGACATGGTTTTCAAGTCTCGTTATCTGATGACAAATGTACACTTGACACAATGATAGAATTATCACATCTCCCATTACCTCATCAGTTGTACCATTACTGTCCTCTACAACCAGGTAATACCACGATGGTGACATACCTAATGACTGGTATGGTGGTATAATCATTAATTGCTACAAAGGAAAAAGTGATATTCTAGAAAGTAGCAACTACAGAGGCATCAAACTGCTGGATCAAATTAGGAAAATAGAGGTGTGAGCCTCGCGAGATGGAATGGCTCTTCCAGCGTATCTCCCTTACCATCCTCCAGGGAAATGCCTTCTCCATTCTGTCCGCCGGGGTCATGGGGCCGCCAGCCCATGGGACCCCATTTGCTCATAATAGAGAGATATGGAGGCGATGACAGTGGGAGTTTGGCTCTTCTGTGTTCGGACCTGGTGTGCAGTGTCAATTGTCCGTAAGGAGGTAGTGTTTTATCTACTATTACCTAGGATATTAATCTGCATTGCAAAAACAAGTATCTTCGACGACAAGAGAAGTTTCTAGATGTAAGCTTCTATATCAAGATTATTTTGTTGATCTGGAGAAAGTCTTAAACAGAGTTGTCTGGTGTTCTGTAAGAAAACTAGATGCAGATGAGTGGCAATCAGGGTTGAATTTAGACCTTGGAGGGCCATCATACACAAGAAATTAGAATACACAGCAACCCCCAACCCCCTAATTTTACATAAGTTAGCTTGGTGCAAGTAATAGGAATTGAAAAGTTATAGATACAGGTGTTAAATTCAAAAATTCTAACCATCCTAAGACTAAAAAATCCTAAGGGCACAAATAAATGTCTACAGCCATCGATGGTGGGGCACCCCATTGCAGGGGCACTTGCCCTCTTTGCTTCCCATTAAATCTGGCCCTGGTGGCAATACAAGCCATATACAGAAGTGCTGTCAGCAAAGTAGGAGTAGGCAATGAGTTTAGTGAATAATTCAATAAGTAGATAAAGGTTCACTTTTACTTCTTGTGCTGTTGTTGTTGTTACTACTCCGTTTTTGGTTGTTAGACTCAGGATTGCAGTTGGAACTACATATGCAACTACAATAACGACAACAATAACAGAAACAGCTACAACAGCAGCAATAATTAGAACAACTTCATATATTATACAACCAGCTATAGCATCATCCCACTGTCATCACCTCCACTACAATTACCCCTACCACTACCACCATTACCTCCATCACCACCACCACTACCATCACTACCTCCACCACCATCACATCCACTAGTACCATCACCTCCACTACCACCACCATCACCACTACAATCACCACCACCACCACTTTTAACATCATCATCTTTGTCAACATCAATGACCAAAACAATATTTAAACTCTCATCAAATTTCCCTGTACAATCTTAATCTTAGGATTAAGATTAGTCTCAAGCCTGTATTTCAGATTAAGATGAGTCAGAAGCAAGGATTAACTTCAAAAGATGGAGTACAAATCTTAAAAGAAATTAGCAATAAAGGATCATTGCAAGTTATTGTTATTGTAGCTCTTATTGTTCAGCCCAAGGGCAACACTGATTGAGCTGTTCTATGACTGGAGACATTCCAACCATGACCAAATCATTTTTTCACTCGTATGTAAACTAAATTGAAGTTTTTTTTAATATATATTTTTATATATTTTTGTGTATAATATTTATAAGGTTCCTAGCAATAATATATTTGTGTATAATATTTATAAGGTTCCTAGCAATAATATGTTTATAATATTTATAAGGTTCCTAGCAATAATATATTTGTCTATAATATTTATAAGGTTCCTAGCAATAATATGTTTATCTATAATATTTATAAGGTTCCTAGCAATAATATGTTTGTGTATAATATTTATAAGGTTCCTAGCAATAATATGTTTATCTATAATATTTATAAGGTTCCTAGCAATAATATATTTGTCTATAATATTTATAAGGTTCCTAGCAATAATATGTTTATCTATAATATTTATAAGGTTCCTAGCAATAATATGTTTATCTATAATATTTATAAGGTTCCTAGCAATAATATGTTTATCTATAATATTTATAAGGTTCCTAGCAATAATGTTTGTCTATAATATTTATAAGGTTCCTAGCAATAATATGTTTATCTATAATATTTATAAGGTTCCTAGCAATAATATATTTATCTATAATATTTATAAGGTTACTAGCAATAATATGTTTGTGTATAATATTTATAAGGTTCCTAGCAATAATATGTTTATCTATAATATTTATAAGGTTCCTAGCAATAATATATTTGTCTATAATATTTATAAGGTTCCTAGCAATAATATGTTTATCTATAATATTTATAAGGTTCCTAGCAATAATATATTTGTCTATAATATTTATAAGGTTCCTAGCAATAATATGTTTGTCTATAATATTTATAAGGTTCCTAGCAATAATATGTTTGTGTATAATATTTATAAGGTTCCTAGCAATAATATGTTTATCTATAATATTTATAAGGTTCCTAGCAATAATATGTTTGTCTATAATATTTATAAGGTTCCTAGCAATAATATGTTTATCTATAATATTTATAAGGTTCCTAGCAATAATATGTTTATCTATAATATTTATAAGGTTCCTAGCAATAATATGTTTATCTATAATATTTATAAGGTTTCTAGCAATAATGTTTGTCTATAATATTTATAAGGTTCCTAGCAATAATATGTTTATCTATAATATTTATAAGGTTCCTAGCAATAATATGTTTGTGTATAATATTTATAAGGTTCCTAGCAGTAATATGTTTATCTATAATATTTATAAGGTTCCTAGCAATAATATGTTTATCTATAATATTTATAAGGTTCCTAGCAATAATATGTTTATCTATAATATTTATAAGGTTCCTAGCAATAATATGTTTGTCTATAATATTTATAAGGTTCCTAGCAATAATATGTTTATCTATAATATTTATAAGGTTCCTAGCAATAATATGTTTGTGTATAATATTTATAAGGTTCCTAGCAATAATATGTTTATCTATAATATTTATAAGGTTCCTAGCAATAATATGTTTATCTATAATATTTATAAGGTTCCTAGCAATAATATGTTTGTCTATAATATTTATAAGGTTCCTAGCAATAATATGTTTATCTATAATATTTATAAGGTTCCTAGCAATAATATGTTTGTCTATAATATTTATAAGGTTCCTAGCAATAATATGTTTATCTATAATATTTATAAGGTTCCTAGCAATAATATGTTTATCTATAATATTTATAAGGTTCCTAGCAATAATATGTTTATCTATAATATTTATAAGGTTCCTAGCAATAATATGTTTATCTAATATTTATAAGGTTCCTAGCAATAATATGTTTATCTATAATATTTATAAGGTTTCTAGCAATAATGTTTGTCTATAATATTTATAAGGTTCCTAGCAATAATATGTTTGTCTATAATATTTATAAGGTTCCTAGCAATAATATGTTTATCTATAATATTTATAAGGTTCCTAGCAATAATATGTTTATCTAATATTTATAAGGTTCCTAGCAATAATATATTTGTCTATAATATTTATAAGGTTCCTAGCAATAATGTTTGTGTATAATATTTATAAGGTTCCTAGCAATAATTAATTGATTACATGTATGTACTTCTATTTAATCTTATATATTTGTTATATGATAATAAAAAGTCATCATCAAATATAGCTAATGATGTAAAATGTAAGGTATACCTTTCTTGAAATTAGCAACACATGTAATGTGGTTATACATTACAGATGCTATTTCTTCCCTAGTATACCTATGCCGTCAACAGTGCTGTTTAAAGAAAGTGGTGACATTTGTTTATGTCCTGCAGTACATACTATACTTAGAAATAAAGTATGAGTTGGCAATCAGGAATAGTATCTGGCTATAAAAATAAATAAATCAGCCTGAAAAAGATTTTGTCTAACTCATGCCAGCATGGAAAAGCAGATTTTAAAATAATGATGATTTTTAATTTAGGCACAATGGCAGTAGTTTGTAAGGGAAGATCAAGTAATTCACCAAATAAGAATGTCTCAGGAAAGAATCACTGGACAGATTTTACAGGCAAAAACCAACCAGCAGGAGACCCTGGGGTAGACCCCGGGCAAGATGGTTGGATGACATCCATGAGCTTGTCTGGTCTCAGAAGAGGATCTAGCCGGATCAGTTGGTCATGGTTGCGTGTTTGAGGACTCTGTCCCCACAACCCTCTCAAGAAGAAGAAGAAGAAAGCGGCGGCTAATGATTTCTTTATTAACCACAAGGGTTTACATAAAGTAGACATTAAGGACAGTGCAGGACAATACAGGACGGTACAAATGGGCATTTCTGCGTGTAAAAAACAAAAACAGAGGATGTAACAAAAAAAATAATGAAAAATTCCCCAATAGGGGGGAGACTTCGGAGGGACATTTGTGGAGAAAGCCCAGTAAAAGGCCACAGTGACCCTGACCACCAGGGCAAGTGCCCTCTCCCAGTTTTCCACCTTTAATTTACAGACACATACTCAGAGTAGGTCCACTCACTCGGGCCATTCTTGCTTCTCTCACCCATCTTTCAACAAAATGGTGGGAAGAGAGCACTTCCCTCTCTACCCTGATTTTCCTTTTCAAATGAAATTTGAAAAAGTTAATCAGGGCATCACTGAAGAGGTAAGTGCTCGTCTTCAGCCCTTTCAAACGTGTCCACCATACTATATCTTTCGCCATGGCCACCAGACAGATAAAAACTGCCTGCCCTTCCCGGCTAAAGGAAGAGGGCAGGGCAATCCTCACGATGGACTCAGATGATAGCCGGATCCGTCCTACACGCGACAGCAGGTGTTCGACAAACCCACAAATCAGCAATTTTCGGACACTGGACGAGTGCGTGCAGTACGGTTTCGTCGCCCTGCGCGCATCTCGGACATGCCCGGCTGACGGCACCTCCATGCCTGTAGAGTTTATCCCGAACTGACAAAGCTCCTTGGTAGCACTGCCAGGCCAGAGATTTCTGGAAGTTGTCCATAGGTCCCGGCCCGAAAGTTCTTCCGAAGAGATTGGTTAGTTGATTTTCGTCGACGCCTAGAGTTTCCCCAAGTACGTCGTCGCTCTTCCCCTCCACTAATCCTCTATAGAACGCCGAGGTGGAGTTTCCACCGATCACATTGCCCGATTGGGCGAGGGCTGTGAGCGCCTGAAGACATTCCAGTCTCCAGGCGCTCCCTCTCGGTCTTCGCTTGACCCAGGACTGCAGCTCCGTCAAGGAAACGAGCTGGGGAAATACGTGTCTAGCAAACGGTGACCACACCTGATCACCGTCTAGGAAGAGGTGGATATGTCGTAGCCTGAGCACGTGTCTGCGCATCATCAGCCACGGCATGCCCAGCCCTCCACGTAGCGGGTGTTGACAGCAGATGGACCGCCTGACCATCGGAGCGCGTCCCTTCCACAAAAAGCGAAAGAGCAAACGCTCCAGCGCAGTCAGGCGGGGCTTAGGACAAGGTACGACGGTCAGGCGGTAGCAGATGACAGACGCGATGTACGCGTTAGCCACCTCCGCTCGACCTTTCAGGGATAGCTTCCTCTCCGCCTATTTCTGGGTGAGAGAAGCCACTCTGCTCGTCACCTCGTCCCAGTTTTTGTCCGTCTGGAGGTCTGGACCGAACCATACCCCTAGCAATTTATCCGTCCAGCGTCCGACGACGCTGTTGGACGGCATGGACCTGCCTCTCCAGGTGCCGAGCTGCAGGCCCACTGACTTTTCCTGGTTGGTCATTGCTCCTGTCACTGCTTCGTATTCTCTTAGTGTAGTGCCGATCGCCTCCATGTGTTTGGCGTTCGACACCACTACGGTGACATCGTCTGCATATGCTGACACGGATCTTCCACATCCTAGTTCGCGCGGGACGCCCCTCAACGTCTCCAGTTTGTGCAGTAATGGCTCGAGAGTCAATACGTACAAGAGGGACGACAGGGGACATCCTTGGCGGACCGAGCGCATGATGTTGAACGGTTCCGAAAGGGGACCATTCACTCTCACCACAGAGCAGATGTCGCTGTGCATGGCAGCGATCCAGCCTCTGAAGACGGGCCCAAAGCCAGCCGCCCTCAGGACTGCCGCTAGGTAACGATGGTCGACCCTATCGAAAGCTTTCGACTGATCTAAATTGATCAAGGACCCACCCATGCCAGGTTCCCTAGCTACGCTCTCTACAATGTATCGCATGAGGTGGAGGTTGTCGTGGATGGATCTGTCGGGAATGGCGCATGTCTGCGCCTCTCCCACCAGACCACCAACGACAAGCGCCAACCTCTTTGCTAGCACCTTGGCCAAAATCTTGAACTCTGTGTTTAGCAGAGTTATGGGCCTGAAATTATCTATGTTATCCCCCTTGTTCGGATCCTTTCTCAGCAGTGCCACCGCTCCTCGGCTCACAGAGCTGGGAATTCTCCCGTTCTGTTGCCAGTTGCAGTAGACGTCTGCCAAGAGGCCTCCAAACAAGTCTGGCATCTGTACGTAAAGTTCATAGGGCAGACCATCCAAACGAGGCGATTTACCCCTTGTGCAGCCAGTCATTGCCTCCCGTACTTCAGCGGCTGTTATCGGCTTTTCGCAACACTCCGCCTCAGTGGCCGAGAGCCGCGGCAGTCCGTCGAGGTAGACACTAAAGTCCATCCCTCGACCCAGCCAACCGCTGCCCCCGAACAGCTGAGCGAAGTGTCGCTGAAAAGCTTCACACATTTGCCCGGGATCGAGTAGCATGCGTCCGTCGTGGTCCACCAAAGACCGGATCGTGGCTTTCTTGCCACGACGCGCCTCCGCCACTCGGGCCCATTGAACGGCTTTCGTCCCCTCGTGTCTGAGAGCACGCACCCTAGCTCTGACAACGCAGCCTTCGTGCTTTGCATTGAAGAATTGGTCAAGGGTCAATTTCGCCGCAAGTACGTCGGTCGCGATGCCTTTGCTAAGCGCCTCGTCTAATTTTCTAACTAGTTCTCCCTCTACTCTATTTTTCTCTATTGCTAAAGCCTTACTAAACCTAATAGATTCTATTCTAATCGCTCTTTTCAGAGCAAACCACCACTTGTTGTTGACGATGGCCCCCGTCAACGCCCTCTTAACTAGTTCGCTAATCCGGTCTCTGTAGGCCTTGCGCGCTGGTAAGGACGCGTTTAGCTTCCAGTAGCCGGGTCCTCGTCTATGAAGCCTATCTAAGTCAAGCACACAGATCACGAATTTGTGGTCCGTGTAGCTGACTATCTTGAATTGTGGACAGCCTATGCTAGACCTATCTATTTGCCTACAAAATACTCTATCTAGATATGATCTGGATGACCCTATGCGATTTGTCCAAGTCCACATTGGCACATTTTGGAGATCCAATCGGTACCTGTCAGACAGTTCAAAACGCCTGAGCAGGTTGGTGAGGCTCTTGCACCCTCCACCCCTATCCGATAATCCCACACAGTCCCAGCGTGCATCTAAGATCCCGTTCCAGTCGCCCACTAACACTAAAGAGCGGGACGTTCCAAGAAAGGTCTCCAGACGCCGGAAGAAATCAGGCCGCCCTGCTCCTGTCGGGGCATAGACGGCCACTAGCCTGAAAGCTTGCCCGTCTCTGCTGGTCACGTCCAGCACCACCAACTTACCCTCTGGGTCCAGGAAGATGGCCCGTATGGCGAGATCCAAACCTCTCCGAAAAAGCACAGCAACTCCTCCCCTCGATCCAGGACGGCTGGGAGATGCGTACACATCGTAGCCGCCGAAGATCGGTGCAAAGGCCCGTGCTTCGGAGATTCTGGTCTCGCTGATGGCCACTACATCTATGTTTAGTGACCTGAGGTCGTTGAGCAGGTGACCCTGCTTCCATGACGACCCCAAGCCACGCGCATTTATGCTGCTTATTCTGAGTGAGGTCATGTTTAAAATGGAGTGGAAAAGATGGGAAAGACCACTTACCGTACTTTACGTAGAGGAAGGATGGTTTCTCCATCCCTTTTCACTTGATCGTCTGGTGAAGGGACCGTTGAATCGTCCCTTCGGCTGGTCGTCGGCTCTTCTATGAGTATGTCCGAATATACTCTCCGGTTGAGAGTCCCTCCTAGGTCTCTGAAATCACCAACTGCGTTGGGGAATTTCGTTTTAATGTTTCTGTATTGTTTCTGTGCTATTTTTACCAATCTTATGTTCGTTGGTGTTTTGATTGGTGCTGGTATTATGTAGTCGTGCTGTGAAATGTCTGTGTGTTCAATTATGTAAGTCATTAGTTTCTTGTTGTGTGTATTTATTGCCGTGCATTTGTTTTTTTGGGGGTGGAGTGTGGTTCTGCTATTTTCTTGTCGTTGTTGCTGGGTGTGTGTGTTTTGTTGTTGTGTTTGCGATGTTGGTGCTTGTGGTGGTGGTGTTGAAGGTGTTGTTGTTGGCGGTGGGGTTGTCGCCGGTGGTGATGGTGGTGCTAGTGTGGGTGGTGATGGTGTTGGTGGTGTTGCTGCTGTGAGTCTCTTTGCAGTAGCCTTTACCCTTTTTTCATTTCTTTCCTCCATTTTCGAAGGCGACGATGCGCTGCTTCTGCGTTTGTGCCTTCTTGCGATCTTTTGCCATCCCTCTCCCACCTCACACTCCATGTCTGATTCCGTAAGGTCGGGGAGGGGTACCAGCTCCACTCTTTCACTTGTTGTTGTTGGTGATGTTTGCAGTGGAGTCTCTGTTGGAGCTGCAGTTGGTATTACTGTTGTTGTTGTTAATACTTCCACTGCTGCTGCTCTTCTTGATTTCCTTGGCTTGGGTATGGGTGCCACGGACCTATCGTTCCTGGTTGCCGCTTGTCCTGTTGAAGGTAGTAGTGGAGCCGGATTCGGAAGGAGGGGGGTTTCTCCTTTCTCAGGGTCTTCTCGTTGCAGAAGGCCCTCAGGTGAGTCTTCGATCCACAGCGAAAGCATTTCGGGCGTTTGCCCTCAACACTTATGGGCAGTTGAGTGCCGTTATCGAAGTCTATCACATCGGGGATAACTTCGATGCACTCCTGGTTGGTTTGGATTAACATCTCAATGGAGGTGCCGACCCAATCTTCTCTTACTCTTTTCTGTACTTACAGTACAGTTGTTTTGTCCTCGATTCCGACGAGGACAGACGCGGCCAGCCAAGAAGGGGCCATCCCGGGGGGGACGTGGGTCAGTTTGACCCTCACAATTTTTTGCCCACAGTAGGAGGGCACCAACACCATTTCCTCGCTCCTTAGGATCACTAAGGATTGAGCCTTTGCCTCCTGGGGTGTGGAAAAAAGCACGTCTACGGTGGCATATTTCTTGCCTCGGGTGATATGCGTTTTCCGCTGCCACACAGACCCTAAGGCTTTTTGTATTTGAGCCTCTGTGGATCTTTCAACCCTACGGGATTTTGTGCTTACTGTACAGTACGTGACCGTACAGTGCTGTTGGGTTTCTAAAAAAATTTCGGCTGCCTTGCAGATTGCTCGGTGTCCGGTTTTCGTCACTATCTTCTTCGCTTCCTCTAATTCCTCATTTGTTATGAGGATGGTTTCCAGGTTCTTTGCGATACCTGCAAACGAGATTGGTTTTTCTTTGCTGCTGTTGTTGTTGTTGTTGTTGTTGTCGTCAGAGCTGCTGTTACTTTTGTTGTTGCTGCAGGTACTACGACTACTGCCGCCGCCGCTGTTGCTGTGGTTGTTGTTGTTGCTGCTGATGCTGTTGTTGTTGCTGTTGCTGCTAATGCTATTGTTGTTTATGCTGATGCTGTTTCGGCTGCTACCGTTGTTTTCCTTGTCACTGTTGCTGCTGCTGCTGTTATTACGGCTGCTACTGCTATTATTCATGACGTTAGATGAATGAAATGGGTTTTCGTATTTCCCGCACACCTTTTTCGTCGTTGTCGTCGTGGAGAAATCTTGCACGCTTTCTACGTGATTTTTCTTTACTGGCGTCGCTTGCGAAAGAGAAGGGAGGGAGAGAGACACATTTAGAGAAGGGAGGGAGAGAGACAATCTTCTCTCTGCTGTAGTGACGATTGAGGAAGAAGAAGACGGAATGAGTGGGAGTAACCCATGAAAATTCTTTTTCGTAGCCATGTTTTTTTTTGTTTAAAATAAATATTGGACACAAAACCCCAATAAGCGGTTATTTAACCCCGAAGGGCCAAATAACGGGCAGAAAGACCCCTCTCACGAGGAGGAGGGTGTTTTTGTCTACAATTTGGTTAAAGTTTTAAACAATTTACAATTGTTATAGCGGTCAAAATTTACAATACCTTACAGAGCCGAGATTCTGTCAACCATAGCATTCAATAATAATAATAATAATAATAATAATAATAATAATTTGTAAAAAATGATTAAAAAATAAATAAATAAGGCACGAAAATACAAAAACACTTATAAATCATTAAAGGAAAAAAAAAGGAAACAATTAAAAGGTAATATGTAAGAAAGAAATACATAAAAAAAAGAAAACATTTAAAGTAAAAGACGTCAGTACCAGCCTCTATATTTCCTGATCCCTTGTATTGCTAAAGATCCACAAAACAAACATCAGTTGAAGCAATTTGAAATTTGAGTGGATAACCCCTCAATTCTACAGCATCACAGTAACTGTAAACCCTGAAGAAAAAAATAGGGAATAGGTAAAAATAGGGGTCATGTTGTTGTTTGTATATCAGCTCCACCTATGTTGACTCCAGTTCTAAACTACCCCACCCATCTCGATATGGGTACATGGGTGGGTTAAGGGTATGTAGAGATAAGGATGGAGAAAAGTATGTTGAGTAAAATAATATGTAATGTTAATCTTGTTGATGAAATTGTTATAGAAGGAAAAATAGTAAAAGTAAGAAGTTTAAAGAGCCCCTTGATGGGATTTAAATGATGTTACATAATTTGAACTCCCAACAAGGTTTTCCTGATAACACTTATCAAACTGATCAAGAGAATATATATATATATGTTCAGTTATATATTATCAATATGATATGTATATACACAAACAAATACATATATACATACATACATATATGATGATGGCTGCCCCCTCGTTATCGAGTATGACCATTGCACGTTATACCATTATTAATAATTATTAATTAATTCTATTGTGCAATGCCTGTGCGTGAAGATATTTTTTAAAGTGAGGAAAGACTGTGCACTGATCCAATCCCACTCTCTGAGCGACAGTAGCTATAACCCGAAAAGAAGAAAAGATCAACATCATCGGTAACTACTGAGCCGCAGGTTTTATGTCGGAGTTATCCCAGTTTCCTGAGATGCCTTCTCCTAGAAGAACGCCCTGACAAAGGCTAGGGATCCTTCACTCCCAGGGGTTTAACTGTGCGATCGGGTGTCCAGCCCAACTATTTCTATGTCCCTGCACATATACATACACATGCACCCATGTATATACACATGTACATATACATACATATGTATATGTGTATATACATATTTACACACTTGTGGATTGCCGTTGACTCTTATGAGTTCTTCCGCCCTTATCATCATCATCATCGTTTAACGTCTATCTTCCACGCCAACATGGGTTTAGATGGGAATTGTCCCACTTGAGGCAAGATTGGTCGCCTCACTCGTATAGGACTATCTGGCAGATTTTCTACGGCTGGATGCCCTTCCTAACACCAACCACGTTTACAGTGTGGACTGTGAACTTTTTACTGTTACCTACATGACCACATTACAGTATTTTTTTGTCGTGACACCTACACAACCTCATTTATTTAGAACTGGATGTTGTGGTACCAACTTTACAGAGAAAGGGGTGGTGTTGATGGGGGTCGGGGAGTTTGGGTAGGGGGGGGGGGTTTATTATATTTGGTTAAGAGGTGCGTACTGACCGTAGGTTTCGCTTTGTACTTAGGCAAGGTGGGTTTTCTGTATAACTGTGTGGTGCCA
Organism: Eledone cirrhosa; assembly: GCA_964016885.1. Classification (NCBI taxonomy): domain Eukaryota; kingdom Metazoa; phylum Mollusca; class Cephalopoda; order Octopoda; family Eledonidae; genus Eledone; species Eledone cirrhosa. The sequence goes on from OZ024740.1 coordinate 12,051,389, forward strand.
AAGATCTCGGTCCAGTGACATTGTCTTGGAGAGGTGTAAGTGTGTAAGGTCAGAATTTATCAAATCGTCCCAGGTTTTTCTGGGTCTGCCTACTCCGTAATTTTGATCGCCCTGCACTTTTTTATACAGCTGTCGTCATATACTTACATATATACATACATACATATATACTTACATATATACTTACATATATATTTACATACACATGTATATATATGCATACATACACAGTTACACATAAACATATACATATGTGGTGGTGATGGTGGTAGAGTTGGTGGTGATAGAAGTAGCTGGGATAATGGTCTAGTGATTGTTTGGTTGTTATTGTTTAGCCCCAGGCAGACCTTTATCATATACACATTTGATCAAAATCATTCCAGCCATGACCATCCTGTCTTTTAAAGGGAATTTTGAAAAAGTACCCAGTCCAACATGTCAGTTGGTGTTTTGGTGCCACGATAACAAGCACACTGTAAATGTGGTTGGCGTTAGGAAGGGCAGATCCATATGAGTATGATCTATATGATTGATCTAAATATAGATCTATATGAGCATAACACAGTCAACTGATCTGACTCGACTCACAATGGGATAACTTGTTTAACCCATGCTAGCATGGAAATAAGATTTTAAATAGTGTTGATGATGATGATGATGATGATGATGGTGATAATGATGTTGGTGATGATGATGATAGTGTTGGTGATGATGATGATAGTGTTGGTGATG
>OZ024740.1:12054620-12297120 GCA_964016885.1 Eledone cirrhosa
ATTGACCTAGATGAAATGCAGTTCGGGTTTGTGTCAGGCAAAAGTACCACAGATGCTCTTTTCATTGTACGACAACTACAGGAGAAGTACCTAGCTAAAGGTAAACCCCTCTACTTAGCTTTTGTCGACTTGGAGAAAGCCTTCGACAGAGTCCCCCACTCCATTATCTGGTGGGCTCTTAGAAAACTAGGCGTTGACGAATGGCTTGTGAGAGCTATACAAGCCATGTATAAAGAAACAGTCAGCAAGGTTAGAATTAACAACGAATATAGTGAAGAGTTTAGCGTAAAAGTTGGCGTCCATCAGGGCTCTGTTCTCAGCCCCCTACTATTTATTATTGCCCTTCAGGCTATAACAGAGGAGTTCAAGACCGGCTGCCCATGGGAACTCCTATACGCAGACGACCTGACACTCATAGCGGAATCAATGGCCGAGCTAGAGAAGAAATTCCAAACATGGAAGCACGGCCTAGAATCAAAAGGACTTAAAATTAACCTGGCTAAGACTAAAGTTCTAGTTTGTAGGAAAGAAAATAAGGCGGCGGTCCCTTCTGGGAAATGGTCGTGCTCGGTGTGTAGGAAAGGCGTAGGTAGAAACTCCATTTTATGTCCTAAATGCAAAGTATGGGTGCATAAAAGATGTAGTGGGATCACAGGTAAGCTAACTAAGAACATAGATTTTACATGTGGCCAGTGCTCTGGTGCAATAAGTAGCAGCAAGTGCCCACAAAATACTAGCTCTTTCAATTTCGCAGAGGGTTCTATAGAAATAGTGGACAGCTTCCGTTACCTGGGCGATAAAATCAGCAGTGGGGGAGGGTGCTCTGAAAGTACAGTAGCTAGAGTCAGAACTGGTTGGAAAAAGTTCAGAGAGCTTATACCACTATTAGCTGCTAAAGGGTTCTCCCTAAAAATGAAAGGCAGGTTGTACGATGCCTGCATACGAACAGCAATGTTGCATGGCAGTGAGACCTGGGCATTGTGTGCAGAGGATATATGCAGACTAGAGAGGAACGAAGCTTGCATCCTCCGCTGGATGTGTAACAGTAATATACGTGAACGGCAAAGCATAAACGAACTAAGGAAAAAATTAGAAATAAGAGGGATCAGATATTGTTTACTCGAGAGAAGGCTACGTTGGTATGGACACGTGATGCGCATGAAAGTCGATAGCTGTATAACAAAGTGCAGGGCAATAAAGATAGACGGTAACCACGGAATAGGCAGACCTAGAAAAACCTGGGATGAGCTGATAAACTCCGACCTCACACACTTACACCTCTCCAAGACAATGTCACTGGACCGAGACCTTTGGCGGTACTCAGTAACAGAGAAGACCCGCCTTACCTAAATACATAGTAAAACCTACTACAGCCAGTAGGCATCTCTAACAAAATACCCCCCCGTCCCACCACCCCCACCCCCACCCCATCCACACCACCCCGTTCTATGTAAAGTTATGTTGGTGCCACACCATCCAGGCCGAAACAAATGAGATCGTGTAGGTGTCACGACAAAAAAACACACAGTCCACGCTGTAATGTGGCCGTGTAGGCAACACGGTAAAAACCTCCCAGACCCACACTGTAAATGTGGTTGGTGTTAGGAAGGGCATCCAACTGTAGAAAACCTGCCAGACAGTCCTATGCGAGCAAGACAATCACTCTTGCCTCAAGTGGGAATACCCCCGTCCAAACCCATGCAAGCGTGGAACACGGACGTTAAACATTGATGATGATGATGATGATGATATATGGCTTAGTGGTTAGAGCATTGGCCTTGCAATTGAAAGGTTGTGAGTTCAATTCTCAGACCGGGTGATGCGTTGTTTCCTTGAGCAAGACACTTTATTTCACATTGGTCCAGTTTACTCAGCTGTAGAAATTCCACTGCAAAGCGCCCGTGGAGGTGCCACGGCAAAAAAGCACCCACCCTCACTGTAAATGAGGTTGGTGTTAGGAAGGGAATCCAGCTGTAGAAATCAAGCCAGAATCAGTTCCTGTCCCACCCTTGCAAGCAGGGAAAAGCGGATGTAAAATGATGATGATGATATATACATATATATATGTAATAGTAATATACGTGAACAGCAAAGCATAAACGAACTAAGGGAGAAATTAGGAATAAGATGGATCAGATGTTGTTTACTTGAGAGAAGACTACGTTGGTACGGTCACGTGATGCGCATGAAAGACGACAGCTGTATAAAAAAGTGCAGAGCGATAAAAATAGACGGTAGCCACGGAGTAGGCAGACCCAGAAAAACCTGGGACGACTTGATAAATTCCGACCTCACACACTTACACCTCTCCAAGACAATGTCACTGGACCGAGACCTTTGGCAGTACTCAGTAATAGAGAAGACCCGCCTTACCTAAATACAAAGCAAAACCTACTACAGTCAGTAAGCACCTCTAACAAAATACACCCTCGTCCCACTACCCCCACACCATCCACACCACCCCCTTAAATGTAAAGTTATGTTGGTACCACAACATCCAGTCCGAAATAAATGAGGTTGTGTAGGTGTCACGACAAAAACACACAGTCCACGCTGTAATGTGGCCGTGTAGGCAACACGGTAAAAACCTCCCAGCCCCACACTGTAAATGTGGTTGGTGTTAGGAAGGGCATCCAGCTGTAGAAAACCCGCCAGACAGTCCTATGCGAGCAAAACAACCACTCTTGCCTCAAGTGGGAAAACTCCCGTCCAAACCCATGCAAGCGTGGAACACGGACGTTAAACGAAGATGATGTGTGTGTGAGTGATGGCTGCAGCGTGATTTCGAAGAATGCTATCACTTGATACATAAGCATGAGCAGCAGAGACATGGGTTTTTAGTCCTGCTACGGACTTGCAATGGGGGCCTCTCACAGTAGGTGTTACGGTCCTGGTTTGGTGCACTTGCAAATGACGTTTCAGTTCACCAACTGTGGTACACTCTTTTCCACACTCCCCACAAACAATGTACAGTTGACAGTGTCCCCTGTACATGGCTTCTCAGATGACTTCCAAAAGCAGCCACATTCTTTATATATATATATATATGCAGAATGGAATGAATATATTGAAACAAAGTGAGGTTTCACATTAAGGGCTTTATTGATTATACACAGTTACACCATTTCACAGATGGGTAACTCAGGATCTATATAAATGTTATATAGATGCTGCTCATCAGATTTTTTAATCAAACAAAGCCAAAATCTCATGTAGGTGACTCGACAAAAACTCCCAACCCACACTGTAAAGTGGTTGTGTAGATGTCACGATAAAAAGCACCTAGTACACACTGTGAATGTGGTTGATGTATTTTACCATGACACCAGCGCTAATACTTTACAGTGTGGACTGGGTGTATTTTACCATGACACTAGCACTAATACTATACAGTGTGGACTGGGTGTATTTTACCATGACACCAGTACTAATACTATACAGTGTGGACTGGGTGTATTTTACCATGACACCAGCACTAATACTTTATATTGTGGACTGGCTGTATTTTACCATGACACCAGCACTAATACTATACAGTGTGGACTGGGTGTATTTTACCATGACACCAGCACTAATACTGTACAATGTGGACTGGGTGTATTTTACCATGACACCAGCACTAATACTATACAGTGTGGACTGGGTGTATTTTACCATGACACCAGCACTAATACTTTACAGTGTGGACTGGGTGTATTTTACCATGACACCAGCACTAATACTTTACAGTGTGGACTGGGTGTATTTTACCATGACACCAGCACTAATACTTTACAGTGTGGACTGGGTGTATTTTACCATGACACCAGCACTAATACTTTACAGTGTGGACTGGGTGTATTTTACCATGACACCAGCACTAATACTATATAGTGTGGACTGGCTGTATTTTACCATGACACCAGCACTAATACTTTACAGTGTGGACTGGGTGTATTTTACCATGACACTAGCACTAATACTATACAGTGTGGACTGGGTGTATTTTACCATGACACCAGTACTAATACTATACAGTGTGGACTGGGTGTATTTTACCATGACACTAGCACTAATACTATACAGTGTGGACTGGGTGTATTTTACCATGACACCAGTACTAATACTATACAGTGTGGACTGGGTGTATTTTACCATGACACTAGCACTAATACTATACAGTGTGGACTGGGTGTATTTTACCATGACACCAGTACTAATACTTTACAGTGTGGACTGGGTGTATTTTACCATGACACCGGCACTAATACTATACAGTGTGGACTGGGTGTATTTTACCATGACACCAGCACTAATACTATACAGTGTGGCCTGGGTGTATTTTACCATGACACCAGCACTAATACTATACAGTGTGGACTGGGTGTATTTTACCATGACACCAGCACTAATACTGTACAATGTGGACTGGGTGTATTTTATCATGACACCAGCACTAATACTTTACAGTGTGGACTGGGTGTATTTTACCATGACACCAGCACTAATACTATACAGTGTGGACTGGGTGTATTTTACCAGGACACCAGCACTAATACTGTACAATGTGGACTGGGTGTATTTTACCATGACACCAGCACTAATACTATACAGTGTGGACTGGGTGTATTTTACCATGACACCAGCACTAATACTTTACATTGTGGACTGGGTGTATTTTACCATGACACCAGCACTAATACTTTACAGTGTGGACTGGGTGAATTTTACCATGACACCAGCACTAATACTGTACGATGTGGACTGGGTGTATTTTACAATGACACCAGCACTAATACTTTATAGTGTGGACTGTGTGTATTTTACCATGACACCAGCACTAATACTTTACAGTGTGGTCTGGGTGTATTTTACCATGACACCAGCACTAATACTGTACGATGTGGACTGGGTGTATTTTACCATGACACCAGTACTATTACTATACAGTGTGGACTGGGTGTATTTTACCATGACACCAGCACTAATACTATACAGTGTGGACTGGGTGTATTTTACCAAGACACCGGCACTAATACTTTACAGTGTGGACTGGGTGTATTTTACCATGACACCAGCACTAATACTTTACAGTGTGGATTGGGTGTATTTTACCATGACACAAGCACTAATACTATACAGTGTGGACTGGGTGTATTTTACCATGACACCGGCACTAATACTTTACAGTGTGGACTGGGGGTATTTTACCATGACACCAGTACTAATACTTTACAGTGTGGACTGGGTGTATTTTACCATGACACCAGTACTAATACTATACAGTGTGGACTGGGTGTATTTTACCATGACACCAGCACTAATACTATACAGTGTGGACTGGGTGGATTTTACCATGACACCAGCACTAATATTTTACAGTGTGGACTGGGTGTATTTTACCATGACACCAGGACTAATACTTTACAGTGTGGACTGGGTGTATTTTACCATGACACCAGCACTAATACTTTACAGTGTGGACTGGGTGTATTTTACCATGACACCAGCACTAATACTTTACAGTGTGGACTGGGTGTATTTTACCATGACACCAGCACTAATACTTTACAGTGTGGACTGGGTGTATTTTACCATGACATCAGCACTAATACTTTACAGTGTGGACTGGGTGTATTTTACCATGACACCAGCACTAATACTTTACAGTGTGGACTGGGTGTATTTTACCATGACACCAGCACTAATACTTTACAGTGTGGACTGGGTGTATTTTACCATGACACCAGCACTAATACTTTATAGTGTGGACTGGATGTATTTTACCATGACACCAGCACTAATACTTTACAGTGTGGACTGGGTGTATTTTACCATGACACCAGCACTAATACTATACAGTGTGGACTGTGTGTATTTTATCATGACACCAGCACTGATACTTTGCAGTGTGGACTGGGTATATTTTACCATGACACCAGCACTAATACTTTACACGGTGGACTGGGTATATTTTACCATGACACCAGTACTAATGCTTTACAGTGTGGACTGGGTGTATTTTATCATGACACCAGCACTAATACTATACAATGTGGACTGGGTGTATTTTACCATGACACCAGTACTAATACTTTACAGTGTGCACTGTGTGTATTTTACCATGACACCAGCGCTAATACTATACAGTGGGGACTGAGTGTATTTTACCATGACACCAGCGCTAATACTTTACTGTGTGGACTGGGTATATTTTACCATGACACCAGTACTAATACTTTACAGTGTGGACTGGGTGTATTTTACCATGACACCTGTACTAATACTATACAGTGTGTGCTGGGTATATTTTACCATGACACCAGTACTAATACTTTACAGTGTGGACTGGGTGTATTTTACCATGACACCAGCACTAATACTTTACAGTGTGGACTGGCTGTATTTTACCATGACACCAGCACTAATACTATACAGTGTGGACTGGGTGTATTTTACCATGACACCAGCACTAATACTTTACAGTGTGGGCTGGGTGTATTTTATCATGACATCAGCACTAATACTATACAATGTGGACTGGGTGTATTTTACCATGTCACCAGCACTAATACTATACAGTGTGGGCTGGGTGTATAGTGTGGACTGGGTGTATTTTACCATGACACCAGCACTAATATATACAGTGTGGACTGGGTGTATTTTACCATGAGACCAGCACTAATACTATACAGTGTGGACTGGGTGTATTTTACCATGACACCAGCACTAATACTTTACAGTGTGGACTGGGTGTATTTTACCATGACACCAGCACTAATACTTTACAGTGTGGACTGGGTGTATTTTACCATGACACCAGCACTAATACTTTACAGTGTGGTCTGGGTGTATTTTACCATGACACCAGCACTAATACTTTACAGTGTGGACTGGGTGTATTTTACCATGACACCAGCACTAATACTTTACAGTGTGGTCTGGGTGTATTTTACCATGACACCAGCACTAATACTATACATTGTGGACTGGGTGTATTTCACCATGACACCAGCACTAATACTTTACAGTGTGGATTGGGTGTATTTTACCATGACACCAGCACTAATACTATACAGTGTGGACTGGGTGTATTTTACCATGACACCAGCACTAATACTTTACAGTGTGGACTGGGTGTATTTTAGCATGACACCAGCACTAATACTTTACAGTGTGGACTGGGTGTATTTTACCAGGAAGCCAGCACTAATACTATACAGTGTGGACTGGGCTTATTTTACCATGACACCAGCACTAATACTATACTGTGTTGACTGGGTGTATTTTACCATGACACCAGCACTAATACTATACAATGTGGACTGGGTGTATTTTACCATGACACCAGCACTAATACTTTACAGTGTGGACTGGGTGTATTTTACCATGACACCAGCACTAATACTATACAATGTGGACTGGGTGTATTTTACCATGACACCAGCACTAATAATATACAGTGTGGACTGGGTGTATTTTACCATGACACCGGCACTAATACTTTACAGTGTGGAATGGGTGTATTTTACCATGACACCAGTACTAATACTTTACAGTGTGGACTGGGTGTATTTTACCATGACACCAGTACTAATACTATACAGTGTGGACTGGGTGTATTTTACCATGACACCAGCACTGATACTATACAGTGTGGACAGGGTGTATTTTACCATGACACCAGCACTAATACTTTACAGTGTGGACTGGGTGTATTTTACCATGACACCAGTACTAATACTTTACAGTGTGGACTGGGTGTATTTTACCATGACACCAGTACTAATACTATACAGTGTGGACTGGGTGTATTTTACCATGACACCAGCACTGATACTATACAGTGTGGACAGGGTGTATTTTACCATGACACCAGCACTAATACTTTACAGTGTGGACTGGGTGTATTTTATCATGACACCAGCACTAATACTTTACAGTGTGGACTGGGTGTATTTTACCATGACACCAGCACTAATACTATACAGTGTGGACTGGATGTATTTTACCATGACACCAGCACTCATACTATACAATCTGGACTGGGTGTATTTTACAATGACACCAGCACTAATACTATACAGTGTGGACTGGGTGTATTTTATCATGACATCAGCACTTGTACTTTACAGTGTGGACTGGGTGTATTTTAACATGACACCAGCACTAATACTATGCAGTGTGGACTGTGTGTATTTTATCATGACACCAGCACTGATACTTTGCAGTGTGGACTGGGTATATTTTACCATGACACCAGCACTAATATTTTACAGTGTGGACTGGGTGTATTTTACCATGACACCAGCACTAATAATATACAATGTGGACTGGGTGTATTTTACCATGACACCAGCACTAATACTTTGCAGTGTGGAATGGGTGTATTTTACCATGACACCAGCACTAATACTTTACAGTGTGGACTGGGTATATTTTACCATGACACCAGTACTAATGCTTTACAGTGTGGACTGGGTGTATTTTATCATGACACCAGCACTAATACTATACAATGTGGACTGGGTGTATTTTACCATGACACCAGTACTAATACTTTACAGTGTGGACTGTGTGTATTTTACCATGACACCAGCGCTAATACTATACAGTGTGGACTGGGTGTATTTTACCATGACACCAGCGCTAATACTTTACAGTGTGGACTGGGTATATTTTACCATGACACCAGTACTAATACTTTACAGTGTGGACTGGCTGTATTTTACCATGACACCAGCACTAATACTATACAGTGTGGACTGGGTGTATTTTACCATGACACCAGCACTAATACTTTACAGTGTGGGCTGGGTGTATAGTGTGGACTGGGTGTATTTTAACATGACACCAGAACTAATACTTTACAGTGTGGACTGGGTGTATTTTACCATGAGACCAGCACTAATACTATACAGTGTGGACTGGGTGTATTTTACCATGACACCAGCACTAATACTTTACAGTGTGGACTGGGTGTATTTTACCATGACACCAGCACTAATACTTTACAGTGTCGACTGGGTGTATTTTACCATGACACCAGCACTAATACTATACATTGTGGACTGGGTGTATTTTACCATGACACCAGCACTAATACCTAACAGTGTGGACTGGGTGTATTTTACCATGACACCACCACTAATACTATACAGCGTGGACTGGGTGTATTTTACCATGACACCAGCACTAATACTTTACAGTGTGGACTGGGTGTATTTTACCATGACACCAGCACTAATACTTTACAGTGTGGACTGGGTGTATTTTACCATGACACCAGCACTAATACTTTACAGTGTGGACTGGGTGTATTTTACCAGGAACCCAGCACTAATACTATACAGTGTGGACTGGGTTTATTTTACCATGACACCAGCACTAATACTATACTGTGTTGACTGGGTGTATTTTAACATGACACCAGCACTAATACTATACAACATGGACTGGGTGTATTTTACCATGACACCAGCACTAATACTATACAGTCTGGACTGGGTGTATTTTACCATGACACCAGCACTAATACTTTACAGTGTGGGCTGGGTGTATTTTATCATGACACCAGCACTAATACTATACAATGTGGACTGGGTGTATTTTATCATGACACCAGCACTAATACTTTACAGTGTGGACAGGGTGTATTTTACCATGACACCAGCACTAATACTTTACAGTGTGGACTGGGTGTATTTGACCATGACACCAACACTAATACTTTACAGTGTGGACTGGGTGTATTTTACCATGACACTAGCACTAATACTATACATCGTGAACTGGGTGTATTTTACCATGACACCAGCACTAATACTTTACAGTGTGGACTGGGTGTATTTTACCAGGAAACCAGCACTAATACTATACAGTGTGGACTGGGTTTATTTTACCATGACACCAGCACTAATACTATACTGTGTTGACTGGGTGTATTTTACCATGACACCAGCACTAATACTATACAATGTGGACTGGGTGTATTTTACCATGACACCAGCACTAATACTATACAGTGTGGACTGGGTGTATTTTACCATGACACCAGCACTAATACTTTACAGTGTGGACTGGGTGTATTTTACCATGACACCAGCACTAATACTTTACAGTGTGGACTGGGTGTATTTTACCATGACACCAGCACTAATACTTTATAGTGTGGACTGGATGTATTTTACCATGACACCAGCACTAATACTATACAGTGTGGACTGGGTGTATTTTACCATGACACCAGCACTTGTACTTTACAGTGTGGACTGGGTGTATTTTACCATGACACCAGCACTAATACTATACAGTGTGGACTGTGTGTATTTTATCATGACACCAGCAATGATACTTTGCAGTGTGGACTGGGTATATTTTACCATGACACCAGCACTAATATTTTACAGTGTGGACTGGGTGTATTTTCCCATGACACCAGCACTAATACTATACAGTGTGGAATGGGTGTATTTTACCATGACACCAGCACTAATACTTTACAGTGTGGACTGGGTATATTTTACCATGACACCAGTACTAATGCTTTACAGTGTGGACTGGGTGTATTTTATCATGACACCAGCACTAATACTTTACAATGTGGACTGGGTGTATTTTACCATGACACCAGCTCTAATACTTTACAATGTGGACTGGGTGTATTTTACCATGACACCAGTACTAATACTTTACAGTGTGGACTGGGTGTATTTTACCATGACACCAGCGCTAATACTATACAGTGTGGACTGGGTGTATTTTACCATGACACCAGCGCTAATACTATACAGTGTGGACTGGGTGTATTTTACCATGACACCAGCGCTAATACTATACAGTGTGGACTGGGTGTATTTTACCATGACACCAGCGCTAATACTTTACAGTGTGGACTGGGTATACTTTACCATGACACCAGTACTAATACTTTACAGTGTGGACTGGGCTTATTTTACCATGACACCAGCACTAATACTATACTGTGTTGACTGGGTGTATTTTACCATGACACCAGCACTAATACTATACAATGTGGACTGGGTGTATTTTACCATGACACCAGCACTAATACTTTACAGTGTGGACTGGGTGTATTTTACCATGACACCAGCACTAATACTATACAATGTGGACTGGGTGTATTTTACCATGACACCAGCACTAATAATATACAGTGTGGACTGGGTGTATTTTACCATGACACCGGCACTAATACTTTACAGTGTGGAATGGGTGTATTTTACCATGACACCAGTACTAATACTTTACAGTGTGGACTGGGTGTATTTTACCATGACACCAGTACTAATACTATACAGTGTGGACTGGGTGTATTTTACCATGACACCAGCACTGATACTATACAGTGTGGACAGGGTGTATTTTACCATGACACCAGCACTAATACTTTACAGTGTGGACTGGGTGTATTTTACCATGACACCAGTACTAATACTTTACAGTGTGGACTGGGTGTATTTTACCATGACACCAGTACTAATACTATACAGTGTGGACTGGGTGTATTTTACCATGACACCAGCACTGATACTATACAGTGTGGACAGGGTGTATTTTACCATGACACCAGCACTAATACTTTACAGTGTGGACTGGGTGTATTTTATCATGACACCAGCACTAATACTTTACAGTGTGGACTGGGTGTATTTTACCATGACACCAGCACTAATACTATACAGTGTGGACTGGATGTATTTTACCATGACACCAGCACTCATACTATACAATCTGGACTGGGTGTATTTTACAATGACACCAGCACTAATACTATACAGTGTGGACTGGGTGTATTTTATCATGACATCAGCACTTGTACTTTACAGTGTGGACTGGGTGTATTTTAACATGACACCAGCACTAATACTATGCAGTGTGGACTGTGTGTATTTTATCATGACACCAGCACTGATACTTTGCAGTGTGGACTGGGTATATTTTACCATGACACCAGCACTAATATTTTACAGTGTGGACTGGGTGTATTTTACCATGACACCAGCACTAATAATATACAATGTGGACTGGGTGTATTTTACCATGACACCAGCACTAATACTTTGCAGTGTGGAATGGGTGTATTTTACCATGACACCAGCACTAATACTTTACAGTGTGGACTGGGTATATTTTACCATGACACCAGTACTAATGCTTTACAGTGTGGACTGGGTGTATTTTATCATGACACCAGCACTAATACTATACAATGTGGACTGGGTGTATTTTACCATGACACCAGTACTAATACTTTACAGTGTGGACTGTGTGTATTTTACCATGACACCAGCGCTAATACTATACAGTGTGGACTGGGTGTATTTTACCATGACACCAGCGCTAATACTTTACAGTGTGGACTGGGTATATTTTACCATGACACCAGTACTAATACTTTACAGTGTGGACTGGCTGTATTTTACCATGACACCAGCACTAATACTATACAGTGTGGACTGGGTGTATTTTACCATGACACCAGCACTAATACTTTACAGTGTGGGCTGGGTGTATAGTGTGGACTGGGTGTATTTTAACATGACACCAGAACTAATACTTTACAGTGTGGACTGGGTGTATTTTACCATGAGACCAGCACTAATACTATACAGTGTGGACTGGGTGTATTTTACCATGACACCAGCACTAATACTTTACAGTGTGGACTGGGTGTATTTTACCATGACACCAGCACTAATACTTTACAGTGTCGACTGGGTGTATTTTACCATGACACCAGCACTAATACTATACATTGTGGACTGGGTGTATTTTACCATGACACCAGCACTAATACCTAACAGTGTGGACTGGGTGTATTTTACCATGACACCACCACTAATACTATACAGCGTGGACTGGGTGTATTTTACCATGACACCAGCACTAATACTTTACAGTGTGGACTGGGTGTATTTTACCATGACACCAGCACTAATACTTTACAGTGTGGACTGGGTGTATTTTACCATGACACCAGCACTAATACTTTACAGTGTGGACTGGGTGTATTTTACCAGGAACCCAGCACTAATACTATACAGTGTGGACTGGGTTTATTTTACCATGACACCAGCACTAATACTATACTGTGTTGACTGGGTGTATTTTAACATGACACCAGCACTAATACTATACAACATGGACTGGGTGTATTTTACCATGACACCAGCACTAATACTATACAGTCTGGACTGGGTGTATTTTACCATGACACCAGCACTAATACTTTACAGTGTGGGCTGGGTGTATTTTATCATGACACCAGCACTAATACTATACAATGTGGACTGGGTGTATTTTATCATGACACCAGCACTAATACTTTACAGTGTGGACAGGGTGTATTTTACCATGACACCAGCACTAATACTTTACAGTGTGGACTGGGTGTATTTGACCATGACACCAACACTAATACTTTACAGTGTGGACTGGGTGTATTTTACCATGACACTAGCACTAATACTATACATCGTGAACTGGGTGTATTTTACCATGACACCAGCACTAATACTTTACAGTGTGGACTGGGTGTATTTTACCAGGAAACCAGCACTAATACTATACAGTGTGGACTGGGTTTATTTTACCATGACACCAGCACTAATACTATACTGTGTTGACTGGGTGTATTTTACCATGACACCAGCACTAATACTATACAATGTGGACTGGGTGTATTTTACCATGACACCAGCACTAATACTATACAGTGTGGACTGGGTGTATTTTACCATGACACCAGCACTAATACTTTACAGTGTGGACTGGGTGTATTTTACCATGACACCAGCACTAATACTTTACAGTGTGGACTGGGTGTATTTTACCATGACACCAGCACTAATACTTTATAGTGTGGACTGGATGTATTTTACCATGACACCAGCACTAATACTATACAGTGTGGACTGGGTGTATTTTACCATGACACCAGCACTTGTACTTTACAGTGTGGACTGGGTGTATTTTACCATGACACCAGCACTAATACTATACAGTGTGGACTGTGTGTATTTTATCATGACACCAGCAATGATACTTTGCAGTGTGGACTGGGTATATTTTACCATGACACCAGCACTAATATTTTACAGTGTGGACTGGGTGTATTTTCCCATGACACCAGCACTAATACTATACAGTGTGGAATGGGTGTATTTTACCATGACACCAGCACTAATACTTTACAGTGTGGACTGGGTGTATTTTACCATGACACCAGCGCTAATACTATACAGTGTGGACTGGGTGTATTTTACCATGACACCAGCGCTAATACTTTACAGTGTGGACTGGGTATACTTTACCATGACACCAGTACTAATACTTTACAGTGTGGACTGGGCTTATTTTACCATGACACCAGCACTAATACTATACTGTGTTGACTGGGTGTATTTTACCATGACACCAGCACTAATACTATACAATGTGGACTGGGTGTATTTTACCATGACACCAGCACTAATACTTTACAGTGTGGACTGGGTGTATTTTACCATGACACCAGCACTAATACTATACAATGTGGACTGGGTGTATTTTACCATGACACCAGCACTAATAATATACAGTGTGGACTGGGTGTATTTTACCATGACACCGGCACTAATACTTTACAGTGTGGAATGGGTGTATTTTACCATGACACCAGTACTAATACTTTACAGTGTGGACTGGGTGTATTTTACCATGACACCAGTACTAATACTATACAGTGTGGACTGGGTGTATTTTACCATGACACCAGCACTGATACTATACAGTGTGGACAGGGTGTATTTTACCATGACACCAGCACTAATACTTTACAGTGTGGACTGGGTGTATTTTACCATGACACCAGTACTAATACTTTACAGTGTGGACTGGGTGTATTTTACCATGACACCAGTACTAATACTATACAGTGTGGACTGGGTGTATTTTACCATGACACCAGCACTGATACTATACAGTGTGGACAGGGTGTATTTTACCATGACACCAGCACTAATACTTTACAGTGTGGACTGGGTGTATTTTATCATGACACCAGCACTAATACTTTACAGTGTGGACTGGGTGTATTTTACCATGACACCAGCACTAATACTATACAGTGTGGACTGGATGTATTTTACCATGACACCAGCACTCATACTATACAATCTGGACTGGGTGTATTTTACAATGACACCAGCACTAATACTATACAGTGTGGACTGGGTGTATTTTATCATGACATCAGCACTTGTACTTTACAGTGTGGACTGGGTGTATTTTAACATGACACCAGCACTAATACTATGCAGTGTGGACTGTGTGTATTTTATCATGACACCAGCACTGATACTTTGCAGTGTGGACTGGGTATATTTTACCATGACACCAGCACTAATATTTTACAGTGTGGACTGGGTGTATTTTACCATGACACCAGCACTAATAATATACAATGTGGACTGGGTGTATTTTACCATGACACCAGCACTAATACTTTGCAGTGTGGAATGGGTGTATTTTACCATGACACCAGCACTAATACTTTACAGTGTGGACTGGGTATATTTTACCATGACACCAGTACTAATGCTTTACAGTGTGGACTGGGTGTATTTTATCATGACACCAGCACTAATACTATACAATGTGGACTGGGTGTATTTTACCATGACACCAGTACTAATACTTTACAGTGTGGACTGTGTGTATTTTACCATGACACCAGCGCTAATACTATACAGTGTGGACTGGGTGTATTTTACCATGACACCAGCGCTAATACTTTACAGTGTGGACTGGGTATATTTTACCATGACACCAGTACTAATACTTTACAGTGTGGACTGGCTGTATTTTACCATGACACCAGCACTAATACTATACAGTGTGGACTGGGTGTATTTTACCATGACACCAGCACTAATACTTTACAGTGTGGGCTGGGTGTATAGTGTGGACTGGGTGTATTTTAACATGACACCAGAACTAATACTTTACAGTGTGGACTGGGTGTATTTTACCATGAGACCAGCACTAATACTATACAGTGTGGACTGGGTGAATTTTACCATGACACCAGCACTAATACTTTACAGTGTGGACTGGGTGTATTTTACCATGACACCAGCACTAATACTTTACAGTGTCGACTGGGTGTATTTTACCATGACACCAGCACTAATACTATACATTGTGGACTGGGTGTATTTTACCATGACACCAGCACTAATACCTAACAGTGTGGACTGGGTGTATTTTACCATGACACCACCACTAATACTATACAGCGTGGACTGGGTGTATTTTACCATGACACCAGCACTAATACTTTACAGTGTGGACTGGGTGTATTTTACCATGACACCAGCACTAATACTTTACAGTGTGGACTGGGTGTATTTTACCATGACACCAGCACTAATACTTTACAGTGTGGACTGGGTGTATTTTACCAGGAACCCAGCACTAATACTATACAGTGTGGACTGGGTTTATTTTACCATGACACCAGCACTAATACTATACTGTGTTGACTGGGTGTATTTTAACATGACACCAGCACTAATACTATACAACATGGACTGGGTGTATTTTACCATGACACCAGCACTAATACTATACAGTCTGGACTGGGTGTATTTTACCATGACACCAGCACTAATACTTTACAGTGTGGGCTGGGTGTATTTTATCATGACACCAGCACTAATACTATACAATGTGGACTGGGTGTATTTTATCATGACACCAGCACTAATACTTTACAGTGTGGACAGGGTGTATTTTACCATGACACCAGCACTAATACTTTACAGTGTGGACTGGGTGTATTTGACCATGACACCAACACTAATACTTTACAGTGTGGACTGGGTGTATTTTACCATGACACTAGCACTAATACTATACATCGTGAACTGGGTGTATTTTACCATGACACCAGCACTAATACTTTACAGTGTGGACTGGGTGTATTTTACCAGGAAACCAGCACTAATACTATACAGTGTGGACTGGGTTTATTTTACCATGACACCAGCACTAATACTATACTGTGTTGACTGGGTGTATTTTACCATGACACCAGCACTAATACTATACAATGTGGACTGGGTGTATTTTACCATGACACCAGCACTAATACTATACAGTGTGGACTGGGTGTATTTTACCATGACACCAGCACTAATACTTTACAGTGTGGACTGGGTGTATTTTACCATGACACCAGCACTAATACTTTACAGTGTGGACTGGGTGTATTTTACCATGACACCAGCACTAATACTTTATAGTGTGGACTGGATGTATTTTACCATGACACCAGCACTAATACTATACAGTGTGGACTGGGTGTATTTTACCATGACACCAGCACTTGTACTTTACAGTGTGGACTGGGTGTATTTTACCATGACACCAGCACTAATACTATACAGTGTGGACTGTGTGTATTTTATCATGACACCAGCAATGATACTTTGCAGTGTGGACTGGGTATATTTTACCATGACACCAGCACTAATATTTTACAGTGTGGACTGGGTGTATTTTCCCATGACACCAGCACTAATACTATACAGTGTGGAATGGGTGTATTTTACCATGACACCAGCACTAATACTTTACAGTGTGGACTGGGTATATTTTACCATGACACCAGTACTAATGCTTTACAGTGTGGACTGGGTGTATTTTATCATGACACCAGCACTAATACTTTACAATGTGGACTGGGTGTATTTTACCATGACACCAGCTCTAATACTTTACAATGTGGACTGGGTGTATTTTACCATGACACCAGTACTAATACTTTACAGTGTGGACTGGGTGTATTTTACCATGACACCAGCGCTAATACTATACAGTGTGGACTGGGTGTATTTTACCATGACACCAGCGCTAATACTATACAGTGTGGACTGGGTGTATTTTACCATGACACCAGCGCTAATACTATACAGTGTGGACTGGGTGTATTTTACCATGACACCAGCGCTAATACTTTACAGTGTGGACTGGGTATACTTTACCATGACACCAGTACTAATACTTTACAGTGTGGACTGGGTTTATTTTACCATGACACCTGTACTAATACTATACAGTGTGTGCTGGGTATATTTTACCATGACACCAGTACTAATGCTTTACATTGTGGAGTGGGTGTATTTTATCCTGACACCAGCACTAATACTATACAATCTGGACTGGGTGTATTTTACCATGACACCAGTACTAATACTTTACAGTGTGGACTGTGTGTATTTTACCATGACACCAGCGCTAATACTATACAGTGTGGACTGGGTGTATTTTACCATGACACCAGCGCTAATACTTTACAGTGTGGACTGGGTGTATTTTACCATGACACCTGTACTAATACTATACAGTGTGTGCTGGGTATATTTTACCATGACACCAGCACTAATACTTTACAGTGTGCACTGGCTGTATTTTACCATGACACCAGCACTAATACTATACAGTGTGGACTGGGTGTATTTTACCATGACACCAGCACTAATACTTTACAGTGTGGGCTGGGTGTATTTTATCATGACATCAGCACTAATACTATACAGTGTGGACTGGGTTTATTTTACCATGACACCAGTACTAATACTTTACAGTGTGGACTGGGTGTATTTTACCATGACACCAGCACTAATACTTTACAGTGTGGACTGGGTGTATTTTACCATGACACCAGCACTAATACTTTACAGTGTGGACTGGGTGTATTTTACCATGACACCAGCACTAATACTTTACAGTGTGGACTGGGTGTATTTTACCATGACACCAACACTAATACTATACAATGTGGACTGGGTGTATTTTACCATGTCACCAGCACTAATACTATACAGTGTGGGCTGTGTGTATAGTGTGGACTGGGTGTATTTTACCATGACACCAGCACTAATACTTTGCAGTGTGGACTGGGTGTATTTTACCATGAGACCAGCACTAATACTATACAGTGTGGACTGGGTGTATTTTACCATGACACCAGCACTAATACTTTACAGTGTGGACTGGGTGTATTTTACCATGACACCAGCACTAATACTTTACAGTGTGGACTGGGTGTATTTTACCATGAAACCAGCACTAATACTTTACAGTGTGGACTGGGTGTATTTTACCATGACACCAGCACTAATACTTTACAGTGTGGGCTGTGTGTAGTTTACCATGACACCAGCACTAATACTATACATTGTGGACTGGGTGTATTTTACCATGACACCAGCACTAATACTTTACAGTGTGGACTGGGTGTATTTTACCACGACACCAGCACTAATACTTTACAGTGTGGACTGGGTGTATTTTACCACGACACCAGCACTAATACCATACAGTGTGGACTGGGTGTATTTTACCATGACACCAGCACTAATACTATACAGTGTGGGCTGGGTGTATTTTACCATGACACCAGCACTAATACTTTACAGTGTGGGCTGGGTGTATTTTACCATGACACCAGCACTAATACTTTACAGTGTGGACTGGGTGTATTTTACCATGACACCAGCACTAATACTATACATCGTGGACTGGGTGTATTTTACCATGACACCAGCACTCATACTTTACAGTGTGGACTGGGTGTATTTTACCAGGAAGCCAGCACTAATACTATACAGTGTGGACTGGGTTTATTTTACCATGACACCAGCACTAATACTATACAGTGTGGGCTGGATGTATAGTGTGGACTGGGTGTATTTTAACATGACACCAGCACTAATACTTTACAGTGTGGACTGGGTGTATTTTACCATGAGACCAGCACTAATACTATACAGTGTGGACTGGGTGTATTTTACCATGACACCGGCACTAATACTTTACAGTGTGGACTGGGTGTATTTTACCATGACACCAGCACTAATACTTTACAGTTTCGACTGGGTGTATTTTACCATGACACCAGCACTAATACTTTACAGTGTGGACTGGGTGTATTTTACCATGACACCAGCACTAATACTTTACAGTGTGGACTGGGTGTATTTTACTATGACACCAGCACTAATACTTTACAGTGTGGACTGGGTGTATTTTACCATGACACCAGCACTAATACTTTACAGTGTGGACTGTGTGTAGTTTACCATGACACCAGCACTAATACTATACATTGTGGACTGGGTGTATTTTACCATGACACCAGCACTAATACTTTACAGTGTGGACTGGGTGTATTTTACCATGACACCAGCACTAATACTTTACAGTGTGGACTGGGTGTATTTTACCATGACACCAGCACTAATACTTTACAGTGTGGACTGTGTGTAGTTTACCATGACACCAGCACTAATACTATACAGTGTGGGCTGGGTGTATAGTGTGGACTGGGTGTATTTTAACATGACACCAGCACTAATACTTTACAGTGTGGACTGGGTGTATTTTACCATGAGACCAGCACTAATACTATACAGTGTGGACTGGGTGTATTTTACCATGACACCAGCACTAATACTTTACAGTGTGGACTGGGTGTATTTTACCATGACACCAGCACTAATACTTTACAGTGTCGACTGGGTGTATTTTACCATGACACCAGCACTAATACTTTACAGTGTGGACTGGGTGTATTTTACCATGACACCAGCACTAATACTTTACAGTGTGGACTGGGTGTATTTTACCATGACACCAGCACTAATACTTTACAGTGTGGACTGGGTGTATTTTACCATGACACCAGCACTAATACTTTACAGTGTGGACTGGGTGTATTTTACCATGACACCAGCACTAATACTTTACAGTGTGGACTGGGTGTATTTTACCATGACACCAGCACTAATATTTTATAGTGTGGACTGGATGTATTTTACCATGACACCAGCACTCATACTATACAATCTGGACTGGGTGTATTTTACAATGACACCAGCACTAATACTATACAGTGTGGACTGGGTGTATTTTATCATGACATCAGCACTTGTACTTTACAGTGTGGACTGGGTGTATTTTACCATGACACCAGCACTAATACTATACAGTGTGGACTGGGTGTATTTTACCATGACACCAGTACTAATACTTTACAGTGTGGACTGGGTGTATTTTACCATGACACCAGCACTAATACTTTATAGTGTGGACTGGATGTATTTTACCATGACACCAGCACTTGTACTTTACAGTGTGGACTGGGTGTATTTTACCATGACACCAGCACTAATACTATACAGTGTGGACTGGGTGTATTTTACCATGACACCAGCACTAATACTTTACAGTGTGGACTGGGTGTATTTTACCATGACACCAGCACTAATACTTTATAGTGTGGACTGGATGTATTTTACCATGACACCAGCACTAATACTATACAGTGTGGACTGGGTTTAGTTTACCATGACACCAGCACTTGTACTTTACAGTGTGGACTGGGTGTATTTTACCATGACACCAGCACTAATACTATACAGTGTGGACTGTGTGTATTTTATCATGACACCAGCAATGATACTTTGCAGTGTGGACTGGGTATATTTTACCATGACACCAGCACTAATATTTTACAGTGTGGACTGGGTGTATTTTCCCATGACACCAGCACTAATACTATACAGTGTGGAATGGGTGTATTTTACCATGACACCAGCACTAATACTTTACAGTGTGGACTGGGTATATTTTACCATGACACCAGTACTAATGCTTTACAGTGTGGACTGGGTGTATTTTATCATGACACCAGCACTAATACTTTACAATGTGGACTGGGTGTATTTTACCATGACACCAGCTCTAATACTTTACAATGTGGACTGGGTGTATTTTACCATGACACCAGTACTAATACTTTACAGTGTGGACTGGGTGTATTTTACCATGACACCAGCGCTAATACTATACAGTGTGGACTGGGTGTATTTTACCATGACACCAGCGCTAATACTATACAGTGTGGACTGGGTGTATTTTACCATGACACCAGCGCTAATACTATACAGTGTGGACTGGGTGTATTTTACCATGACACCAGCGCTAATACTTTACAGTGTGGACTGGGTATACTTTACCATGACACCAGTACTAATACTTTACAGTGTGGACTGGGTTTATTTTACCATGACACCTGTACTAATACTATACAGTGTGTGCTGGGTATATTTTACCATGACACCAGTACTAATGCTTTACATTGTGGAGTGGGTGTATTTTATCCTGACACCAGCACTAATACTATACAATCTGGACTGGGTGTATTTTACCATGACACCAGTACTAATACTTTACAGTGTGGACTGTGTGTATTTTACCATGACACCAGCGCTAATACTATACAGTGTGGACTGGGTGTATTTTACCATGACACCAGCGCTAATACTTTACAGTGTGGACTGGGTGTATTTTACCATGACACCTGTACTAATACTATACAGTGTGTGCTGGGTATATTTTACCATGACACCAGCACTAATACTTTACAGTGTGCACTGGCTGTATTTTACCATGACACCAGCACTAATACTATACAGTGTGGACTGGGTGTATTTTACCATGACACCAGCACTAATACTTTACAGTGTGGGCTGGGTGTATTTTATCATGACATCAGCACTAATACTATACAGTGTGGACTGGGTTTATTTTACCATGACACCAGTACTAATACTTTACAGTGTGGACTGGGTGTATTTTACCATGACACCAGCACTAATACTTTACAGTGTGGACTGGGTGTATTTTACCATGACACCAGCACTAATACTTTACAGTGTGGACTGGGTGTATTTTACCATGACACCAGCACTAATACTTTACAGTGTGGACTGGGTGTATTTTACCATGACACCAACACTAATACTATACAATGTGGACTGGGTGTATTTTACCATGTCACCAGCACTAATACTATACAGTGTGGGCTGTGTGTATAGTGTGGACTGGGTGTATTTTACCATGACACCAGCACTAATACTTTGCAGTGTGGACTGGGTGTATTTTACCATGAGACCAGCACTAATACTATACAGTGTGGACTGGGTGTATTTTACCATGACACCAGCACTAATACTTTACAGTGTGGACTGGGTGTATTTTACCATGACACCAGCACTAATACTTTACAGTGTGGACTGGGTGTATTTTACCATGAAACCAGCACTAATACTTTACAGTGTGGACTGGGTGTATTTTACCATGACACCAGCACTAATACTTTACAGTGTGGGCTGTGTGTAGTTTACCATGACACCAGCACTAATACTATACATTGTGGACTGGGTGTATTTTACCATGACACCAGCACTAATACTTTACAGTGTGGACTGGGTGTATTTTACCACGACACCAGCACTAATACCATACAGTGTGGACTGGGTGTATTTTACCATGACACCAGCACTAATACTTTACAGTGTGGACTGGGTGTATTTTACCATGACACCAGCACTAATACTATACAGTGTGGGCTGGGTGTATTTTACCATGACACCAGCACTAATACTTTACAGTGTGGGCTGGGTGTATTTTACCATGACACCAGCACTAATACTTTACAGTGTGGACTGGGTGTATTTTACCATGACACCAGCACTAATACTATACATCGTGGACTGGGTGTATTTTACCATGACACCAGCACTCATACTTTACAGTGTGGACTGGGTGTATTTTACCAGGAAGCCAGCACTAATACTATACAGTGTGGACTGGGTTTATTTTACCATGACACCAGCACTAATACTATACAGTGTGGGCTGGATGTATAGTGTGGACTGGGTGTATTTTAACATGACACCAGCACTAATACTTTACAGTGTGGACTGGGTGTATTTTACCATGAGACCAGCACTAATACTATACAGTGTGGACTGGGTGTATTTTACCATGACACCGGCACTAATACTTTACAGTGTGGACTGGGTGTATTTTACCATGACACCAGCACTAATACTTTACAGTTTCGACTGGGTGTATTTTACCATGACACCAGCACTAATACTTTACAGTGTGGACTGGGTGTATTTTACCATGACACCAGCACTAATACTTTACAGTGTGGACTGGGTGTATTTTACTATGACACCAGCACTAATACTTTACAGTGTGGACTGGGTGTATTTTACCATGACACCAGCACTAATACTTTACAGTGTGGACTGTGTGTAGTTTACCATGACACCAGCACTAATACTATACATTGTGGACTGGGTGTATTTTACCATGACACCAGCACTAATACTTTACAGTGTGGACTGGGTGTATTTTACCATGACACCAGCACTAATACTTTACAGTGTGGACTGGGTGTATTTTACCATGACACCAGCACTAATACTTTACAGTGTGGACTGTGTGTAGTTTACCATGACACCAGCACTAATACTATACAGTGTGGGCTGGGTGTATAGTGTGGACTGGGTGTATTTTAACATGACACCAGCACTAATACTTTACAGTGTGGACTGGGTGTATTTTACCATGAGACCAGCACTAATACTATACAGTGTGGACTGGGTGTATTTTACCATGACACCAGCACTAATACTTTACAGTGTGGACTGGGTGTATTTTACCATGACACCAGCACTAATACTTTACAGTGTCGACTGGGTGTATTTTACCATGACACCAGCACTAATACTTTACAGTGTGGACTGGGTGTATTTTACCATGACACCAGCACTAATACTTTACAGTGTGGACTGGGTGTATTTTACCATGACACCAGCACTAATACTTTACAGTGTGGACTGGGTGTATTTTACCATGACACCAGCACTAATACTTTACAGTGTGGACTGGGTGTATTTTACCATGACACCAGCACTAATACTTTACAGTGTGGACTGGGTGTATTTTACCATGACACCAGCACTAATATTTTATAGTGTGGACTGGATGTATTTTACCATGACACCAGCACTCATACTATACAATCTGGACTGGGTGTATTTTACAATGACACCAGCACTAATACTATACAGTGTGGACTGGGTGTATTTTATCATGACATCAGCACTTGTACTTTACAGTGTGGACTGGGTGTATTTTACCATGACACCAGCACTAATACTATACAGTGTGGACTGGGTGTATTTTACCATGACACCAGCACTAATACTATACAGTGTGGACGGGTGTATTTTACAATGACACCAGCACTAATACTATACAGTGTGGACTGGGTGTATTTTACCATGACACCAGCACTCATACTATACAATCTGGACGGGTGTATTTTACAATGACACCAGCACTAATACTATACAGTGTGGAATGGGTGTATTTTACCATGACACCAGCACTAATACTTTACAGTGTGGGCTGGGTGTATTTTACCATGACACCAGTACTAATACTATACAGTGTGGACTGGGTGTATTTTACCATGACACCAGCACTAATACTATACAGTGTGGACTGGGTGTATTTTATCATGACACCAGCGCTAATACCTTACAGTGTGGACTGGGTATATTTTACCATGACACCAGTACTAATACTTTACAGTGTGGACTGGGTGTATTTTACCATGACACCAGCACTAATACTATACAGTGTGGACTGGGTGTATTTTACCATGACACCAGCACTAATACTATACAGTGTAGACTGGGTGTATTTTACCATGACACCAGCACTAATACTATACAGTGTAGACTGGGTGTATTTTACCATGACACCAGCACTAATACTATACAGTGTAGACTGGGTGTATTTTACCATGACACCAGCACTAATACTTTACAGTGTAGACTGGGTGTATTTTACCATGACACCAGCACTAATACTATACAGTGTAGACTGGGTGTATTTTACCATGACACCAGCACTAATACTATACAGTGTCGACTGGGTGTATTTTACCATGACACCAGCACTAATACTTTACAGTGTGGGCTGGGTGTATTTTATCATGACATCAGCACTAATACTATACAGTGTGGACTGGGTGTATTTTACCATGACACCAGTACTAATACTTTACAGTGTGGACTGGGTGTATTTTACCATGACACCCGCACTAATACTTTACAGTGTGGACTGGGTGTATTTTACCATGACACCAACACTAATACTATACAATGTGGACTGGGTGTATTTTACCATGTCACCAGCACTAATACTATACAGTGTGGGCTGTGTGTATAGTGTGGACTGGGTGTATTTTACCATGACACCAGCACTAATACTTTACAGTGTGGACTGGGTGTATTTTACCATGAGACCAGCACTAATACTATACAGTGTGGACTGGGTGTATTTTACCATGACACCAGCACTAATACTTTACAGTGTGGACTGGGTGTATTTTACCATGACACCAGCACTAATACTTTACAGTGTGGACTGGGTGTATTTTACCATGACACCAGCACTAATACTATACAGTGTGGACTGGGTTTATTTTACCAATACACCAGCACTAATACTATACTGTGTTGACTGGGTGTATTTTACCATGACACCAGCACTAATACTATACAATGTGGACTGGGTGTATTTTACCATGACACCAGCACTAATACTATACAGTGTGGACTGGGTGTATTTTACCATGACACCGGCAGTAATACTTTACAGTGTGGACTGGGTGTATTTTACCATGACACCAGTACTAATACTTTACAGTGTGAACTGGGTGTATTTTACCATGACACCAGTACTAATACTATACAGTGTGGACTAGGTGTATTTTACCATGACACCAGCATTAATACTATACAGTGTGGACAGGGTGTATTTTACCATGACACCAGCACTAATACTTTACAGTGTGGACTGGGTGTATTTTACCATGACACCAGCACTAATATTTTATAGTGTGGACTGGATGTATTTTACCATGACACCAGCACTTATACTATACAATCTGGACTGGGTGTATTTTACCATGACACCAGCACTAATACTATACAGTGTGGACTGGGTGTATTTTATCATGACACCAGCACTTGTACTTTACAGTGTGGACTGGGTGTATTTTACCATGACACCAGCACTAATACTTTACAGTGTGGACTGGGTATATTTTACCATGACACCAGTACTAATGCTTTACAGTGTGGACTGGGTGTATTTTACCATGACACCAGCACTAATACTATACAGTGTGGAATGGGTGTATTTTACCATGACACCAGCACTAATACTTTACAGTGTGGACTGGGTGTATTTTACCATGACACCAGCGCTAATACTTTACAGTGTATACTGGGTATATTTTACCATGACACCAGCGCTAATGCTTTACAGTGTGGACTGGGTGTATTTTATCATGACACCAGCACTAATACTTTACAGTGTGGACTGGGTGTATTTTACCATGACACCAGCGCTAATACTATACATCGTGGACTGGGTGTATTTTACCATGACACCAGCACTAATACTATACAGTTTGGACTGGGTATATTTTACCATGACACCAGCACTAATACTATACTGTGTTGACTGGGTGTATTTTACCATGACACCAGCACTAATACTATACAGTGTGGACTGGGTGTATTTTATCATGACACCAGCACTAATACTATACAATGTGGACTGGGTGTATTTTACCATGACACCAGCACTAATACTTTACAGTGTGAACTGGGTGTATTTTACCATGACACCAGCACTAATACTTTACAGTGTGGCCTGGGTGTATTTTACCATGACACTGGCACTAATACTATACAATGTGGACTGGGTGTATTTTACCATGACACCGGCACTAATACTATACAGTGTGGACTGGGTGTATTTTACCATGACACCAGCACTAATACTTTACAGTGTGGACTGGGTGTATTTTACCATGACACCAGCACTAATACTATACAATGTGGACTGGGTGTATTTTACCATGACACCAGCACTAATACTTTACAGTGTGGACTGGGTGTATTTTACCATGACACCGGCACTAATACTATACAGTGTGGACTGGGTGTATTTTACCATGACACCAGCACTAATACTTTACAGTGTGGACTGGGTGTATTTTACCATGACACCGGCACTAATACTATACAGTGTGGACTGGGTGTATTTTACCATGACACCAGCACTAATACTTTACAGTGTGGACTGGGTATATTTTACCATGACACCAGCACTGATACTTTACCGTGTGGACTGGGTGTATTTTACCATGACACCTGTACTAATACTATACAGTGTGTGCTGGGTATATTTTACCATGACACCAGCATTAATAGTTTACAGTGTGGACTGGGTGTATTTTACCATGACACCAGCACTAATACTATACAGTGTGGACTGGGTGTATTTTACCATGACACCACCACTAATACTTTACAGTGTGGACTGGGTGTATTTTACCATGACACAGCACTAATACTATACAATGTGGACTGGCTGTATTTTACCATGACACAGCACTAATACTTTACAGTGTGGACTGGGTGTATTTTACCATGACACCAGCACTAATACTATACAATGTGGACTGGCTGTATTTTACCATGACAGCACTAATACTTTACAGTGTGGACTGGATGTATTTTACCATGACACCAGCACTAATACTATACAGTGTGGCCTGGGTGTATTTTACCATTACACCAGCACTAATACTATACTGTGTTGACTGGGTGTATTTTACCATGACACCAGCACTAATACTATACAGTGTGGACTGGGTGTATTTTACCATGACACCAGCACTAATACTATACTGTGTTGACTGGGTGTATTTTACCATGACACTAGCACTAATACTTTACAATGTGGACTGGGTGTATTTTACCATGACACCAGCACTAATACTTTACAGTGTGGACTGGGTGTATTTTACCATGACACCAGCACTAATACTATACTGTGTTGACTGGGTGTATTTTACCATGACACCAGCACTAATACTATACTGTGTTGACTGGGTGTATTTTACCATGACACCAGCACTAATACTTTACAGTGTGGACTGGGTGTATTTTACCATGACACCAGCACTAATACTTTACAGTGTGGACTGGGTGTATTTTACCATGACACCAGCACTAATACTATACTGTGTTGACTGGGTGTATTTTACCATGACACCAGCACTAATACTATACTGTGTTGACTGGGTGTATTTTACCATGACACCAGCACTAATACTTTACAGTGTGGACTGGGTGTATTTTACCATGACACCAGCACTAATACTTTACAGTGTGGACTGGGTGTATTTTACCATGACACCAGCACTAATACTATACTGTGTTGACTGGGTGTATTTTACCATGACACCAGCACTAATACTATACTGTGTTGACTGGGTGTATTTTACCATGACACCAGCACTAATACTTTACAGTGTGGACTGGGTGTATTTTACCATGACACCAGCACTAATACTATACTGTGTTGACTGGGTGTATTTTACCATGACACTAGCACTAATACTATACTGTGTGGACTGGGTGTATTTTACCATGACACTAGCACTAATACTATACAGTGTGGACTGGGTGTATTTTACCATGACACCGGCACTAATACCTTACAATGTGGACTGGCTGTATTTTACCATGACACCAGCACTAATACTATACTGTGTTGACTGGGTGTATTTTACCATGACACCAGCACTAATACTTTACAGTGTGGACTGGGTGTATTTTACCATGACACCAGCGCTAATACTATACAGTGTGGACTGGGTGTATTTTACCATGACACCAGCACTAATACTATACTGTGTTGACTGGGTGTATTTTACCATGACACTAGCACTAATACTTTACAGTGTGGACTGGGTGTATTTTACCATGACACCGGCACTAATACCTTACAATGTGGACTGGCTGTATTTTACCATGACACCAGCACTAATACTATACTGTGTTGACTGGGTGTATTTTACCATGACACCAGCACTAATACTTTACAGTGTGGACTGGGTGTATTTTACCATGACACCAGCGCTAATACTATACAGTGTGGACTGGGTGTATTTTACCATGACACCAGCACTAATACTATACTGTGTTGACTGGGTGTATTTTACCATGACACTAGCACTAATACTTTACAGTGTGGACTGGGTGTATTTTACCATGACACCGGCACTAATACCTTACAGTGTGGACTTTGTGTATTTTATATATACCAGCGCAAGTGTTATGTTTCCATGTGGGTAGAGACAGACAGTGATGAGAGTGGCAGGGTGAGAGGATGGTGAAAGTGTTGCTTGCCATGGAAGAAGGAAAGATGGAGCAAGCGTGTGGGCCATGAAGACAGCTTTGAAGAGAGGTAAAGTAACATGCAGCTCATAATTGTTTGGGTGTGGTGTCCATATACATTTAGATATATATATATATATATATATATATATATATATACACACACACACATATATATACACATATATATAACCATATATATACACATATATATACACACACACATATATATATATATATCATCATCATCATCTATCTTCCACGCTCGCATGGGTTAGACGAGAATATGTATATATATATGTATATATATATGTATATATATATGTATATATATATATATATATGTATGTATATATATATATTAATTATCTTGTCTGACAAATGGGCTGGACGTTTCTGTAAGAATTGTCCAGTTTCTCAAAACCTTCAGTAATGGAATAATTATATTATGTAATTAAATGTAAATTTAAATAACTGAATATATATACATATATCATCATCATCATATATGCATATATATATTTGTATGTATATATATGTATTTATATATATACAGTATATGTATATATATATATATAAATATATATATATCATCATCATCATCATCGTTTAACGCCCCTCTTCCACGCTAGCATGGGTTTAGACGGTAATTGTCCCACTTGTGGCAAGATTGGTCGTCTAGCTCGTATAGGACTGTGTGGCACATTATCTGCGGCTGGATGCCCTTCCTAACACCAACCACATTTACAGTGTGGAACCACGTTTACATATATATATATGTATGTATATATATATGTATGTATATATATGAATGTATATATATATGTATGTATATATATGTATATATATATATATGTTTGTATATATTTATATATATATATATATATATATGTATGTATATATATATCTAACCCATGCTAGCATGGAAGAACGGACGTAAAACGGTGACGATGATGATGATATATATATATATATATATATATATATATATGTATATATATATATATATATGTATATATATATATATGTATCTATATATATGTGTGCGTATATATATATATATATATACATATATGTCCCACCCTTGCAAGCAGGGAAAAGCGGACGTAAAATGATGATGATGATGATGATGATGACATGTATGTATATATACAAATATATATGTATATATATATATATGTGTTTATATATATGTGTATATATATATATGTGTGTGTATGTGTAAGTGTGTATATATATATATGTGTGTATATATATATATGTGTGTGTATGTATATATATGTGTGTATATATACTGCTTCCCCTAAGGGAGTAAACTTCAGTCTACAGTACTCTTCTTTTATCCCCCTCCCTCCCCGACCAATACAATATAGTTTCATGTAGTTAATATCTTCAAAGAATTTGTCTGTGGAAATCTAAAGGGAGGGAGTGTGGTGCCAGAATAGCACACTGCCACAGATACATGTTTGTGTAATATGTTGATAACAAAAGATGTGTAGAGGGTGGCGCTCAACCTAGCATTATCACAGTAACCTCTACACTTCTGGTAGCAATACATGCTTTCACCATATCACCACCACCACCACCACCACTGCCT
Organism: Eledone cirrhosa; assembly: GCA_964016885.1. Classification (NCBI taxonomy): domain Eukaryota; kingdom Metazoa; phylum Mollusca; class Cephalopoda; order Octopoda; family Eledonidae; genus Eledone; species Eledone cirrhosa. The sequence continues at coordinate 12,086,397 of OZ024740.1, forward strand.
CCACCACCACCACTGTCACTACTACTTCCACCACCACCACCACTGCCTCCACCACCACTGCCTCCACCACCACCACTGTCACTACTACTTCCACCATCACCACCGCTGCCTCCACCACCACCACTGCCACTACCACTACCCCCACCACCACCACTGCTTCCACCACCACTACTGCCACCACCACTGTCACTACTACTTCCACCACCACCACCACTGCTACCACCGTCGCCACCACTGCCACCACCACTGCCGCCACCACTGCCCCCACCACCACCACTGCCTCCACCACCACTACCACCACCACTACCACCAACACCACCACCATCACCGCCCCCGCTACCACTACCACTACCCCCACTACCACCACCACCGCTACTACCACAATTGCTACCACCACCACTACCACCACTACCACCACCACCGCTACCACCACCACTACCACCACTACCGCCACCACCACTACCACCACTACCACCACCACCACTGCTCCCACCACCATCACTACCATTACTACCACTACCACCACCACCACCACCACCACCACTACCACCACTACCACCACTACCACCACCACCACTGCCTCCACCACCACTACCACCACCACCACCACTACCTCCACCACCACTACCTCCACTACCACCACCACGACAACCACCACCACCACCACCACCACTGCTACCACCACCACTACCACCACTACCACCACCACTATCATCACCACCACCACCACCACCACCACCACTAACACCACCACTACCACCACCGCTACCACCACCACTACCACCACTACCGCCACCACCACTACCACCACTACCACCACCACCACTGCTCCCACCACCACCACTGCCATTACTACCACCACCACCACTACCACCACCACCACCACCACCACAACCACCACAACCACCACCACCATCACCACCACCACAACCACCACCACTATCACTGCCACCAAAACCACCACAACCACCACCACCACTACCACCACAACCACCACCACCATCACCGCCACCACAACCACCACAACCACCGCCAACACAACCACCACAACCACCACCACCATCACCGCCACCACAACCACCACCACCACCACAAACACCACCACCATCACCGCCACCACAACCACCACAACCACCACCACCTCAACCACCACAACCACCACCACCATCACCGCCACCACAACCACCACATGAATGGACCTGTAATTTTTATCTAAAGACAATTTTTTCCAATTCCCTCCCACCGTCCCTTCAATCTATCTTACTTCTCATTCTTTCTTCTGATGAAGGACTAGCGTCCGAAACGTTAAGAACCTCCTCCATCTATATCAAGCGTTAACCTAATATATCCCTTCCATATACTGTACCGATTGTGTTGTTATTTCTATTTACTTTTACATATATATATATATGTATATATATAAACCTATAGAAAGCTTATCAAGCAAAAGGTTTGGAGGAGCCTTTAGTTGTGCCAAGGACATGACATCCTCCCTAGTGCTGGTGCTTTATATGATAAAGTCACCAAGTACATGCTGTAAAGTGGTTGGTGTTGTAAGGGTATCCAGCTGTAGAAAGCTTGCCAAACAAGGGGCTAGGAGGACTCTTCAGTTTGTGTCAAAAGACTCAACTTATCCTTTGCATTCGATATGACCAAATTTAAGCAAAATACAGACCCCTCGACCTGTCTCGGAATTTAGTAGTCCCGCATCAGGACTGACTTAGTCTATGTAGACCTGTCTAACCCTTGTTAGCCCTATTTCAGTACTGACTTAGTCTATGTAGACCTATCTAACCCTTGTTAACCCCACTCCAGTATTGACGTGGTCTATGTAGACCTGTCTAACCCTTGTTAGCCCTACTTCAGTACTGACCTGGTCTATGTAGTCCTGTCTGATGCTTGTTAGCCCTAATTCAGTACTGACGTGGTATATGTAGACCTGTCTAACCCTTGTTATGCCGACTCCAGTACTGACTAAGTGTATGTAGACCTGTCTAACCCTTGTTAGCCCTACTTCAGTAATGACCTGGTCTATGTAGACCTGTCTAACCCTTGTTAGCCCCACTCCAGTACTGACCTGGTCTGTGTAGTCCTGTCTGATCCTTGTTAGCCCCACTCCAGTACTGACCTGGTCTATGTAGTCCTGTCTGACCCTTGTTAGCCCTACTTCAGTACTGACTTAGTCTATGTAGACCTGTCTAAGCCTTGTTAGCCCTACTCCAGTACTGACTTAGTCTATGTAAACCTGTCTAAGCCTTGTTAGCCCTACTCCGGCACTGACCTGATCTATGTAAACCTGTCTAACCCTTGTTAGCCCTACTCCAGTACTGACTTAGTCTATGTAGACTTGTCTAACCCTTGTTAGCTCTACTTCAGTAATGACTTAGTCTATGTAGACCTGTCTAACCATTGTTAGCCCTATATCAGTACTGACTTAATCTATGTAGACCTGTCTAACCCTTGTTAGCCCTACTTCAGTACTGACTTAGTCTATGTAGACCTGTCTAACCCTTGTTAGCCCTACTCCAGTACTGACTGGGTCGATATAGACCTGTCTAACCCTTGTTAGCCCTATTTCAGTACTGACTTAGTCATTGTAGACCTGTATAACCCTTGTTAGGCCTACTCCACTATTGACTTAGTCTATGTAGACCTATCTAACCCTTGTTAGCCCCACTCCAGTACTGACTTAGTGTATGTAGACCTGTCTAACCCTTGTTAGCCCTACTTCAGTACTGACTTAGTCTATGTAGACCTGTCTAACCCTTGTTATCCCCACTCCAGTACTGACTTGGTCTATGTAGACCTGTCTAACCCTTGCTAGCCCTACTTCAGGGTTGACTGGGTCAATGTAGACCTGTCTAACCCTTGTTAGCCCTATATCAGTACTGACTTAGTCTATGTAGACCTGTGAAACCCTTGTTAGGCCTACTTCAGTACTGACTTAGTCTATGTAGACCTCTCTAACCCTTGTTAGCCCTACTTCAGTACTGACTGGGTCGATATAGACCTGTCTAACAACTTGTTATCCCCACTCCAGTACTGACCTGGTCTATGTAGACCTATCTAACTCTTGTTAGCCCCACTCCAGTACAGACTTAGTGTATGGAGACCTGTCTAACCCTTGTTAGCCCTACTTCAGTACTGACTTAGTCTATGTAGACCTGTCTAACCCTTGTTAGCCCTACTCCAGTACTGACTGAGTCGATATAGACCTGTCTAACTCTTGTTAGCCCTACTTCAGTACTGACGTAGTCTATGTAGACCTGTCCAACCCTTGTTAGACATACTTCAGTACTGACCTGGACTATGTAGACCTGTATAACCCTTGTTAGCCCCACTCCAGTACTGAAGTGGTCTATGTAGACCTATCTAAACATTGTTAGCCCTACTTCAGTACTGACTTAGTCTATGTAAAACTGTCTACCCTTGTTAGCCCTACTCTAGTCCTGACTGGGTCGATATAGACCTGTGTAACCCTGGTTAGCCCTACTTCAGTACTGACTTAGTCTATGGAGACATATCTAACCTTTGTTAGCCTCACTCCAGTACTGACTTAGTGTATGTAGACCTGTCTAACCCTTGTTAGCCCTACTTCAGTATTGACTTAGTCTATGTAGACCTGTTTAAACCTTGTTAGCCCTACTCCAGTACTGACTGGGTCGATATAGACCTATCTAACCCTTGTTAGCCCTACTTCAGTACTAACTTAGTCTATGTAGACCTGTCTAAACCTTGTTAGCCCTACTTCAGTACTGACTTAGTCTATGTAGACCTGTCTAACCCTTGCTAGCCCTATTTCAGTACTGACTTAGTCTATGTAGTCCTGTCTGACCCTTGTTAGCCCCACTCCAGTACTGAAGTTGTCTATGTAGACCTGTCTAAACATTGTTAGCCCTACTTCAGTACTGACTTAGTCTATGTAGACCTATCTAACCATTGTTAGCCTCACTCCAGTACTGATTTAGTGTATATAGACCTGTCTAACCCTTGTTAGCCCTACTTCAGTATTGACAGGGTCGATATAGACCTGTCTAATCCTTGCGAGCCCGACTTCAGTACTGACGTGGTCTATGTAGACCTGTCTACCCTTGTTAGCCCTACTCCAGTACTGACTGGGTCGATATAGACCTGTCTAACCCTTGTTAGCCTTACTTCAGGGTTGACTGTGTCAATGTAGACCTGTCTAACCCATGTTAGCCCTACTTCAGTACTTACTTAGTCTGTGTAAACCTGTCCAACCCTTGCTAGCCCTACTTCAGTACTGACTTAGTCTATGTAGACCTGTCTAACCCTTGTTAGCCCTACTCCAATACTGACTGGGTCGATATAGACCTGTCTAACCCTTGCTAGCCCTACTTCAGTACTGACTTAGTCTATGTAGACCTGTATAACCCTTGTTAGCCCTACTCCAGTACAGACTTAGTGTATGGAGACCTGTCTAACCCTTTTTAGCCCTACTTCAGGGTTGACTGGGTCAATGTAGACCTGTCTAACCCTTGTTAGCCCTACTTCAGGAGTGACATATTCTATGTAGAACTGTCTAACCCTTGTTAGCCCTACTTCAGTACTGACTTAGTCTATGTAGATGTGTATAACACTTCTTAGCCTACTCCAGTCCTGACTTAGTCTATGTAGACCTGTCTAACCCTTGTTAGCCCTACTCTAGTACTGACTTAATCTATGTAGACCTGTCTAACCCTTGTTAGCCCTACTGGAAGTACTAACTTAGTCTCTGTAGACCTGTCTAACCCTTGTTAGCCCTACTTCAGTACTGACTTAATCTATGTAGACCTGTATAACCCTTGTTAGCCCTACTCCAGTACTGACTTAGTCTATGTAGACCTATCTAATTCTTGTTAGCCTCACTCCAGAACAGACTTAGTGTATGTAGACCTGTCTAACCCTTCTTAGCCCTACGTCAGTACTGACCTGGTTTATGTAGACCTGTCTAACCCTTGCTAGCCCTGCTTCAGTACTGACTTAGTCTATGTAGACCTGTCTAACCCTTGTTAGCCCTACTTTAGGGTTGACTGTGTCAATGTAGACCTGTCTAACCCTTCTTAGCCCTACTTCAGTACTGATTTAGTCTGTGTAGACAGTCTAACCCTTACTAGCCCTACTTCAGTACTGACTTAGTCTATGTAGTCCTGTCTGACCCTTGTTAGCCCCACTCCAGTACTGAAGTGGTCTATGTAGACCTGTCTAAACTTTGTTAGCCCTACTTCAGTACTGACTTAGTCTATGTAGAACTGTCTACCCATGTTAGCCCTACTCCAGTACTGACTGGGTCGATATAGACCTGTGTAACCCTTGTTAGCCCTACTTCAGTACTGACTTAGTCTATGTAGACCTGTCTAACCCTTGTTAGCCCTACTTCAGTACTGACTTAGTCTATGTAGACCTGTCTAACCCTTGCTAGCCCTACTTCAGTACTGACTTAGTCTATGTAGTCCTATCTGACCCTTGTTAGCCCCACTCCAGTACTGAAGTATCTAACCCTTGCGAGCCCGACTTCAGTACTGACTTGGTCTATGTAGACCTGTCTAACCTTTGTTAGCCCTACTTCAGTAGTTACATAGTCTATGTAGAACTGTCTAACCCTTCTTAGCCCTACTTCAGTACTGACTGAGTCTATGTAGACCTGTATAACCCTTGTTAGCCCCACTTCAGTACTGACCTAGTCTATGTAGACCTGTCTAAACCTTATTAGCCCTATTTCAGTACTGACTTAGTCTATGTTGACCTGTCTAACCCTTGTTAGCCCTACTCCAGTACTGACTGGGTCGATATAGACCTGTCTAACCCTTGTTAGCCCTACTTCAGTACTGACTTAGTCTATGTAGACCTGTATAACCCTTGTTAGCCCTACACCAGTACTGACTGTTAGCCCCACTACAGTACTGACCTGGTCTATGTAGACCTGTCTAACCCTTGGTAGCCCTACTTCAGGGAAGACTGGGTCAATGTAGACCTGTCTAACCTTTGTTAGCCCTACTACAGTACTACTGACTTAGTCTATGTAGACCTGTATAACCCTTGTTAGCCCTACTTCAGTACTGACCTGGTCTATGTAGACCTGTCTAACCCTTGTTAGCCTACTCCTGTACTGACTTAGTCTATGTAGACCTGTCTAACCCTCGTTAGCCCTACTTCAGTACTGACTTAGTCTATGTAGACCGGTCTAACCCTTGTTAGCCCTACTCCAGTACTGACTGGGTCGATATAGACCTGTCTAACCCTTGTTATCCCTACTTCAGTACTGACTTAGTGTATGTAGACCTATCTAATTCTTGTTAGCCCCACTCCAGTACAGACTTAGTGTATGTAGACCTGTCTAACCCTTGTTAGCCCTACTTCAGTACTGACCTGGTTTATGTAGACCTGTCTAACCCTTGCTAGCCCTACTTCAGTACTGACTTTGTCAATGTAGACCTGTCTAACCCTTGTTAGCCCTACTTCAGGGTTGACTGTGTCAATGTAGACCTGTCTAACCCGTGTTAGCCCTACTTCAGTACTGACTTAGTCTATGTAGTCCTTTCTAACACTTGTTAGCCCTACTTCAGTACTGACTGGGTCGATATAGACCTGTCTGAGCCTTGTTAAACCCACTCCAGTACTGTCCTGGTCTATGTAGACCTATCTAACTCTTGTTAGCCCCACTCCAGTACAGACTTAGTGTATGGAGACATGTCTAACCCTTGTTAGCCCTATTTCTGTACTGACTTAGTCTATGTAGACCAGTCTAACCCTTGTTAGCTTTACTCCAGTACTGACTGAGTCGATATAGGCCTGTTTAACCCTTGTTAGCCCTACTTCAGTACTGACCTGGTCTATGTAGACCTGTCTAACCCTTACTAGCCCTACTTCAGGATTGACTGGGTCAATGTAGACCTGTCTAACCCTTGTTAGCCCTACTTCAGTACTGACTTAGTCTATGTAGACCTGTCAAAGCCTTGTTAAGACTACATCAGTACTGATTTAGTCTATGTAGACCTGTCTTACCCTTGTTAACCCTACTTCAGTACTGACCTGGTCTATGTAGACCTGTCTAACACTTGTAAGCCCTACTCCAGTACTGACTTAGTCTATGTAGACCTGTCTAACCCGGTTTAGCTCTACTTCAGTACTGACTTAGTCTATGTAGACCTATCTAACTCTTGTTAGCCCCACTCCAGTACTGACTTAATGTATGGAGACCTGTCTAACCCTTGTTAGCCCTACTTCAGGGTTGACTGGGTTAATGTAGACCTGTCTAACCCTTTTTAGCCCTACTTTATTACTGACTTAGTCTATGTAGACCTGTCTAAACATTGTTAGCCCTACTTCAGTACTGACTTAGTCTATGTAGACCTGTCTAACCCTTGTTAGTCCTACTTCAGTGCTGACTTAGTCTATGTAGACCTGTCTAACCCTTGCTAGCCCTACTTTAGGGTTGACTGGTCAATGTAGACCTGTCTAACCCTTGTTAGCCCTACTTCAATACTGACTTAGTCTATGTCGTCCTGTCTAACCCTTGCTAGACCTACTTCAGTACTGACTTAGTCTATGTAGACCTGTCTAACCCTTCTTAGCCCTACTTAAGTACTGACTTAGTCTATGTAGACCTGTCTAACCCTTGCTAGCCCCACTTCAGTACAGACTTAATGTATGGAGACCTGTCTAACCCTTGTTAGCCCTACTTCAGGGTTGACTGGGTTAATGTAGACCTGTCTAACCATTGTTAGCCCTACTTTAGTACTGACTTACTCTATGTAGACCTGTCTAATCCTTGCTAGCCCTACTTCAGTACTGAATTAAACTATGTAGACCTGTCTAACCCTTGCTAGCCCGACTTCAGTACTGACGTGGTCTATGTAGACCTGTCTAACCTTGGTTAGCCCTACTTCAGTAGTGACATAATCTATGTAGAACTGTAAAACCCTTGTTAGCCCTACTTTAGTACTGACTTAGTCTATGTAGACCTGTATAACCTTTGTTAGTCCTACATCAATACTGACCTGGTCTATGTAGACCTGTCTAACCCTTGTTAGCCTACTCCAGTACTGACTTAGTCTATGTAGACCTGTCTAAACCTTGTTAGCCCTACTTCAGTACTGACTTAGTCTATGTACACCTGTCTAACCCTTGTTAGCCCTACTTCAGTGCTGACCTAGTCTATGTAGACCTGTATAACCCTTGTTAGCCCTACTTAAGTACTGACTGAGTCGATATAGACCTGTATAACACTTGTTAGCCCTACTTCAGTACTGACCTGGTCTATGTAGACCTGTCTAACCCTTGCTAGCCCTACTTTAGGGTTGACTGGTCAATGTAGACCTGTCTAACCCTGTTAAACCTGTCTAACCCTGTCTAACCTTGTTAAACCGACTCCAGTACTGACCTGGTCTATGTAGACCTATCTAACTCTTGTTAGCCCCACTCCAGTACAGACTTAATGTATGGAGACCTGTCTAACCATTGTTAGCCCTACTTCAGTACAGACTTAGTCTATGTTGACCTGTCTAACTCTTGTTAGCCCTACTCCAGTACTGACTGAGTCGATATAGACCTGTATAACCCTTGTTAGCACTACTTCAGTACTGACTTAGTCTATGTAGACCTGTCTAACCCTTGCTAGCCCTACTTCAGTACTGACTTAGTCTATGTAGACCTGTCTAACCCTTGTTAGCCCTACTTCAGTACTGACCTGTTCTATGTAGACCTGTCCAACCCTTGTTAGCCTACTCCAGTACTGACTTAGTCTATGTAGACCTGTCTAACCCTTGTTAACCCTACTCCAGTACTGACTTAGTCTATGTAGACCTGTCTAACCCTTGCTAGCCCTACTTCAGTACAGACTTAGTCTGTGTAGACCTGTCTAACCCTTGCTAGCCCTACTTCAGTACTGACTTAGTCTATGTAGTTCTGTCTGACCCTTGTTAGCCCTACTTCAGTACTGACTGGGTCGATATAGACCTGTCTAATCCTTGTTAGCCCCAATCCAGTACTGACTGGGTCGATATAGACCTATCTAACTTTTGTTAGCCACACTCCAGTACAGACTTAGTGTGTGGAGACCTGTCTAACCCTTGTTAGCCGTACTTCAGTACTGACTTAGTCTATGTAGACCTGTCTAACCCTTGTTAGCCCTACTCCAGTACTGACTGAGTCGATATAGACCTGTATAACCCTTGTTAGCACTACTTCAGTACTGACCTGGTCTATGTAGACCTGTCTAACCCTTGCTAGCCCTACTTCAGGGATGGCTGGTCAATGTAGAACTGTCTAACCCATGTTAGCCCTACTTGAGTACTGACTTACTCTATGTGGACCTGTCTAACCCTTGTTAGCCCTACTTCAGTACTGACTTAGTCTATGTAGACCTGTCTAACCCTTGTTAGCCTTACTTAAGTACTGACTTAGTCTATGTAGACCTGTCTAACCCTTGCTAGCCCTACTTCAGTACTGACTTAGTCTATGTAGACCTGTCTAAACTTTGTTAGCCCTACTCCAGTACTGACTGGGTCGATATAGACCTGTGTAACCCTTGTTAGCCCTACTTCAGTACTGACTTAGTCTATGTAGACCTGTCTAACCCTTTTTAGCCCTATTCCAGTACTGACTGGGTCGATATAGATCTGTCTAAACCTTCTTAACCCTACTTCAGTACTGACTTAGTCTATGTAGACCTGTATAACCCTTGTTAGCCCTACTTCAGTACTGACAGGGTCGATATAGACCTGTCTAACACTTGCGAGGCCGACTTCAGTACTGACGTGGTCTATGTAGACCTGTCTAACCTTTGTTAGCCCTACTTCAGTAGTGACATATTCTATGTAGAACTGTCTCACCCTTGTTAGCCCTACTTCAGTACTGACTGAGTCTACGTAGACCTGTATAACCCTTGTTAGCCCTACTTCAGTACTGACTTAGTCTATGTAGACCTGTCTAACCCTTTTTAGCCCTATTCCAGTACTGACTGGGTCGATATAGATCTGTCTAAACCTTCTTAACCCTACTTCAGTACTGACTTAGTCTATGTAGACCTGTATAACCCTTGTTAGCCCTACTCCAGTACAGACTTATTGTATGTAGACCTGTCTAACCCTTGTTAGGCCTACTTCAGTACTGACCTGTTTTATGTAGACCTGTCTAACCCTTGCTAGCCCTACTTCAGTACTGACCTGGTCTATGTCGACCTGTCTAACCCTTGTTAGCCCTACTTCACTACTGACTTAGTCTATGTAGACCTGTATGTCCCTTGTTATCCCTACTTCAGTACTGACCTGGTCTATGTAGACCTGTCTAACCCTTGTTAGCCTACTCCAGTACTGACTTAGTCTATGTAGACCTGTCTAACCCTTGTTAGCCCTACTTCAGTACTGACTTAGTCTATGTAGACCTGTCTAACCCTTGTTAGCCCTACTCCAGTACTGACTGGGTCGATATAGACCTGTCTAAGCCTTGTTAGCCCTGCTTCAGTACTGACTTAGTCTATGTAGACCTGTATAACCCTTGTTAGACCTACTCCAGTACTGACTTAGTGTATGTAGACCTATCTAATTCTTGTTAGCCCCACTCCAGTACAGACTTAGTGTATGTAGACCTGTCTAACCCTTGTTAGCCCTACTTCTGTACTGACCTGGTTTATGTACACCTGTCTAACCCTTGCTAGCCCTACTTCAGTACTGACTTTGTCTATGTAGACCTGTCTAACCCTTGTTAGCCCTACTTCAGGGTTGACTGTGTCAATGTAGACCTGTCTAACACTTGTGAGCCCTACTTCAGTACTGACTTAGTCTATGTAGACCAGTCTAAACCTTGTTAGCCCTACTCCAGCACTGACTGAGTCGATATAGACCTGTTTAACCCTTGTTAGCCCTACTTCAGTACTGACCTGGTCTATGTAGACCTGTCTAACCCTTGTTAGCCCTACTTCAGTACTGACCTGTTCTATGTAGACCTGTCTAACCCTTGTTAGCCTACTCCAGTACTGACTTAGTCTATGTAGACCTGTCTAACCCGGTTTAGCTCTACTTCAGTACTGACTTAGTCTATGTAGACTTTTCTAACTCTTGTTAGCCCCACTCCAGTACAGACTTAATGTATGGAGACCAGTCTAACCCTTGTTAGCCCTACTTCAGGGTTGACTGGGTTAATGTAGACCTGTCTAAACCTTCCTAGCCCTACTTCAGTACTGACTTAGTCTATGTAGACCTGGCTAACCCATGTTAGCCCTACGTAATTACTAACTTAGTCTATGTAGACCTGTCTAACCCTTGCTAGCCCCACTCCAGTACAGACTTAATGTATGGAGACCTGTCTAACCCTTGTTAGCTTTATTTCAGGGTTGACTGGATTAATGTAGACCTGTCTAACCCTTGTTAGCCCTACTTTAGTACTGACTTAGTCTATGTAGACCTGTCTAACCCTTGCTAGCCCTACTTCAGTACTGACTTAATCTATGTAGACCTGTCTAACCCTTGCTAGCCCGACTTCAGTACTGACGTGGTCTATGTAGACCTGTCTAACCTTTGTTAGCCTTACTTCAGTAGTGACATAGTCTATGTAGAACTGCAAAACCCTTGTTAGCCCTACTTTAGTACTGACTTAGTATATGTAGACCTGTATAACTCTTGTTAGCCCTACATCAATACTGACCTGGTCTATGTAGACCTGTCTAACCCTTGTTAACCTACTCCAGTACTGACTTAGTCTATGTAGACATGTCTAACCCTTATTAGCCCTACTCGAGTAGTGACTTAGTCTATGTAGACCTGTCTAAACCTTGTTAGCCCTACTTCAGTACTGACTTAGTCTATGTAGACCTGTCTAACCCTTGTTAGCCCTACTTCAGGTTGACTGTGTCAATGTAGACCTGTCTAACCCTTGTTAGCCCTACTTCAGTACTGACTTAGTCTGTGTAGACCTGTCTAACCCTTACTAGCCCTACTTCAGTACTGACTTAGTCTATGTAGTCCTGTCTGACCTTTGTTAGCCCCACTCCAGTACTGACTGGGTCGATATAGACCTGTCTAACCCTTATGAGCCCTACTTCAGTACTGACTGGTTCGATATAAACATGTCTAACCCTTGTTAGCCCTACTGCAGTACTGACTGAGTCGATATAGACCTGTATAACCCTTGCTAGCCCTACTTCAGGGTTGACTGGTCAATGTAGACCTGTCTAACCCATGTTAGCCCTACTTCAGTACTGACTTATTCTATGTAGACATGTCTAACCCTTGTTAGCCCTACTTAAGTACTGACTTAGTCTATGTAGACCTGTCTAAGCCTTGCTAGCCCTACTTCAGTACTGACTTAGTCTATGTAGACCTGTCTAAACCTTGTTAGCCTCACTTCAGTACTGACTGGGTCGATATAGACCTGTCTAACATTTGTAAGCCCTACTTCAGTACTGACTTAGTCTATGTAGACCTGTATAACCCTTGTTAGCCCTACTTCAGTACTGACCTGGCTATGTAGACCTGTCTAACCCTTGTTAGCCCTATTTCAGTACAGACCTGTTCTATGTAGACCTGTCTAACCCTTGTTAGCCTAATCCAGTACTGACTTAGTCTATGTAGACCTGTCTAACCCTTGTTAGCCCTACTTCAGTACTGACGTAGTCTATGTAGACCTGTCTAACCCTTGTTAGCCCTACTCCAGTACTGACTGGGTCGATATAGACCTGTCTAACCCTTGTTAGCCCTACTGCAGTACTGACTTAGTCTTGTAGACCTGTATAAACCTTTTTAGCCCTACTTCAGTACGGACCTGGTCTATGAAGACCTGTATAACCCTTGTTAGCCCTACTTCAGTACTGACGTGGTTATGTAGACCTGTCTAACCCTTGTTAGCCCTACTTCAGCAGTGACATAGTCTATGTAGTCCTGTCTAAGCCTTGTTAGCCCTAATCCAGTACTGACTGGGTCGATATAGACCTGTCTAACCCTTGTTATCCCTACTTCAGTACTGACTTAGTCTATGTAGACCTATCTAATTCTTGTTAGCCCCACTCCAGTAAAGACTTAGTGTATGTAGACCTGTCTAACCCTTGTTAGCCCTACTTCAGTACTGACTTAGTCTATGTAGACCTGTCTAACCCTTGTTAGCCTACTCCAGTACTGACTTATTCTATGTAGACCTGTCTAAGCCTTGTTAGCCCTACTCCAGTACTAAATGGGTCGATATAGATCTGTCTAGCCCTTGTTAGCCCTACTTCAGTACTGACTTGGTCTATGTAGACCTGTATAACCTTTGTTAGCGCTACTTCAGTACTGACCTGGTCTACGTAGACCTGTATAACCCTAGTTAGCCCTACTTCTGTAGTGACATAGTCTATGTAGTCCTGTCTAACCCTTGTGAGCCCTACTCCAGTACTGACTTAGTCAATGTAGACGTATCTAATTCTTGTTAGCCCCATTCCAGTACAGACTTAGTCTATGTAGACCTGTCTAACCCTTGTTAGACCTACTTCAGTACTGACTTATTCTATGTAAACCTGTCTAAGCCTTGTTAGCCCTACTCCAGTACTGACTTAGTCTATGTAGACCTGTCTAACCCTTGTTAGCCCTACTTTAGTACTGACCTGCTCTATGTAGACCTGTCTAACCCTTGTTGGTCTACTCCAGTACTGACTTAGTCTATGTAGACCTGTCTAACTTTTGTTAGCCCTACTCCAGTACAGACTTAGTCTATGTAGACCTGTCTAACCCTTGTTAGCCCTACTTCAGTACTGACTTAGTCTATGTAGACCTGTCTAACCCTTGTTAGCCCTACTTCAGTACTGACCTGATCAATGTAGGCCTGTCTAACCCGTGTTAGCCCTACTTCAGTACTGACTTAGTCGATATAGACCTGTCTAACCCTTGTAAGGCCTACTTCAGTACTGACTTAGTCTATGTAGACCTGTCTAACCCTTGTTAGCCCTACTTTATTACTGACCTGGTCTATGTAGACCTGTCTAACCCTTGTTCGTCTACTCCAGTACTGACTTAGTCTATGTAGACCTGTCTAACTTTTGTTAGCCCTACTCCAGTACAGACTTAGTCTATGTAGACCTGTCTAACCCTTGTTAGCTCTACTTCAGTACTGACTTAGTCTATGTAGACCTGTCTAACCCTTGTTAGGCCTTCTTCAGTACTGACCTGGTCTATGTAGACCTGTCTAACCCTTGTTAACCCTACTTAAGTACTGACTTAATCTATGTAGACATGTCTAACCCTTGCTAGCCCTTCTTCAGTACTGACTTAGTCTATGTAGACCTGTCTAAGCCTTGTAAGCCCAACTTCACTACTGACTTAGTCTATGTAGACCTGTCTAACCCTTGTTAGCTTTACTCCAGTACTGACTGGGTCGATATAGACCTGTCTAACCCTTGTTAGCCCTACTTCAGTACTGACTTAGTCTATGTAGACCTGTCTAACCCTTGTTAGCCCTACTTCAGTACTGACCTGGTCTATGTAGACCTGTCTAACCCTTGTTAGCCTACTTCAGCACTGACTTAGTCTATGTAGACCTGTCTAACCCTTGTTAGCCCTACTCCAGTACTGACAGGGTCGATATAGACCTGTCTAACCCTTGTTAGCCCTACTTCAGTACTGACCTGATCAATGTAGGCCTGTCTAACCCGTGTTAGCCCTACTTCAGTACTGACTTAGTCGATATAGACCTGTCTAACCCTTGTAAGCCCTACTTCAGCACTGACTTAGTCTATGTAGACCTGTCTAACCCTTGTTAGCCCTACTTTAGTACTGACCTGGTCTATGTAGACCTGTCTAACCCTTGTTAGTCTACTCCAGTACTGACTTAGTCTATGTAGACCTGTCTAACTTTTGTTAGCCCTACTCCAGTACAGACTTAGTCTATGTAGACCTGTCTAACCCTTGTTAGCTCTACTTCAGTACTGACTTAGTCTATGTAGACCTGTCTAACCCTTGTTAGGCCTTCTTCAGTACTGACCTGGTCTATGTAGACCTGTCTAACCCTTGTTAACCCTACTTAAGTACTGACTTAATCTATGTAGACATGTCTAACCCTTGCTAGCCCTTCTTCAGTACTGACTTAGTCTATGTAGACCTGTCTAAGCCTTGTAAGCCCAACTTCACTACTGACTTAGTCTATGTAGACCTGTCTAACCCTTGTTAGCTTTACTCCAGTACTGACTGGGTCGATATAGACCTGTCTAACCCTTGTTAGCCCTACTTCAGTACTGACTTAGTCTATGTAGACCTGTCTAACCCTTGTTAGCCCTACTTCAGTACTGACCTGGTCTATGTAGACCTGTCTAACCCTTGTTAGCCTACTTCAGCACTGACTTAGTCTATGTAGACCTGTCTAACCCTTGTTAGCCCTACTCCAGTACTGACAGGGTCGATATAGACCTGTCTAACCCTTGTTAGCCCTACTTCAGTACTGAGTTAATCTATGTAGACCTGTATAACCCTTGTTAACCCTACTTCAGTACTGACCTGGTCTATGTATACCTGTATAACCCTTGTTAGCCCTACTTCAGTACTGACCTGGTCTATGTAGACCTGTCAAACCCTTGTGAGCCCTACTCCAGTACTTACTTAGACTATGTAGACCTGTCTAACCCTTGTTAGCCCTACTTCAGTACTGACTTAGTCTATGTAAACCTGTCTAACCCTTGTTAGCCCTACTCCAGTACTGACTTAGTCTATGTATACCTGTCTAACCCTTGTTAGGCCTACTCCAGTACTGACTTAGTCTATGTAGACCTGTCTAACACATGTTAGCCCTACTTCAGAACTGACCTGGTCTATGTAGACCTGTCTAACCCTTGCTAGCCCTATTTCAGTACTGAGTTATTCTATGTAGACCTGTCTAACACTTGTTAGCCCTACTTCAGTACTTACCTGGTCTATGTAGACCTGTCTAACCCTTGTTAGCTCTACTTCAGTACTGACTTAGTCTATGTAGACCTGTCTAACCCTTGTTAACCCTACTCCAATACTGACTGGGTCGATATAGACCTGTCTAACCCTTGTTAGCCCTGCTTCAGTACTGACTTAGTCTATGTAGACCTGTATAACCCTTGTTAGCCCTACTTCAGTACTGACTTAGTCTTTGTGGACCTGTCTAACCTCTGTTAGTTCTACTTCAGTAGTGACATAGTTAATGTAGAACAGTCTAACCCTTGTTAGCCCTACTTCAGTACTGACTTAGTCTATGTAGACCTATCTAAGTCTTGTTAGCCCCACTCCAGTACAGACTTTATGTATGGAGACCTGTCTAACCCTTGTTAGCCCTACTTCAGGGTTGACTGGGTTAATGTAGACCTGTCTAACCCTTGTTAGCCCTACTTTATTTCCTAACTTAGTCTATGTAGACCTCTTTAAACATTGTTAGCCCTACTTCAGTACTGACTGAGTCTATGTAGACATGTCTAACCCTTGTTAGTCCTACTTCAGTGCTGACTTAGTCTATGTAGACCTGTATAACCCTTGTTAGCCCTACTTCAGTACTGACTGAGTCGACATAGACCTGTATAACCCGTGTTAGCCTTACTTCAGTACTGACCTGGTCTATGTAGACCTGTCTAACCCTTGCTAGCCCTACTTTAGGGTTGACTGGTCAATGTAGACCTGTCTAACCCTTGTTAGCCCTACTTCAATACTGACTTAGTCTATGTAGACCTGTCTAACCCTTGCTAGCCCTACTTCAGTACTGACTTAGTCTATGTAGACATGTCTAACCCTTGTTAGCCCTACTTAAGTACTGACTTAGTCTATGTAGACCTGTCTAACCCTTGCTAGCCCCACTCCAGTGCAGACTTAATGTATGGAGACCTGTCTAACCCTTGTTAGCCCTACTTCAGGGTTGACTGGGTTAATGTAGACCTGTCTAACCATTGTTAGCCCTACTTTAGTACTGACTTAGTCTATGTCGTCCTATCTGACCCTTGTTAGCCCCTCTCCAGTACTGACCTGGTCTATGTAGTCCTGTCTAACCCTCGTTAGCCCTACTTCAGTACAGACCTGTCTAACCCTTGTTAGCCCTACTTCAGTACTGACCTGGTCTATGTAGACCTGTCTAACCCTTGTTAAACCCTACTTGAGTAATGACTTAGTCTATGTAGACCTGTCTAACCCTTGTTAGTCTACTCCAGTACTGACTTAGTCTATGTAGACCTGTCTAACCCTTGTTAGCTCTACTTCAGTACTGACTTAGTCTATGTAGACCTGTCTAACCCTTGTTAGCTCTACTTCAGTACTGACTTAGTCTATGTAGACCTGTCTAACCCTTGTTAGCCCTACTCCAGTACTGACTGGGTCGATATAGACCTGTCTAACCCTTGTTTGCCCTACTTCAGTACTGACTTAGTCTATGTAGACATGTATAACCCTTGTTAGCCCTACTTCAGTACTGACCTGGTCTATGTAGACCTGTATAACCGTTGTTAGCCCTACTTCAGTACTGACCTGGTCATGTAGACCTGTCTAACCCTTGTTAGCCCTATTTCAGCAGTTACATAGTCTATGTATTCCTGTCTAACCCTTGTTAGCCCTACTTCGGTACTGACATGGTCTATGTAGACCTATGTAATTCTTGTTAGCCCCACTCCAGTACAGACTTATTGTATGTAGACCTTTCTAACCCTTGTTAGCCCTACTTCAGTACTGACTTAGTCTATGTAGACCTGTCTAACCCTTGTGATCCCTACTTCAGTACTGACCTGTCTATGTAGACCTGTCTAACCCTTGTTAGCCTACTCCAATATTGACTTAGTCTATGTAAACCTGTTTAAGCCTTGTTAGCCCTACTCCAGTACTGACTGGGTCGATATAGACCTGTCTAACCCTTGTTAGCCCTACTTCAGTACTGACTTAGTCTATGTAGACCTGTATAACCTTTGTTAGCCCTAGTTCAGTACTGACCTGGCCTATGTAAACCTGTATAACCCTTGTTAGCCCTACTTCAGCACTGACCTGGTCTACGTAGACCTGTATAACCCTTGTTAGCCCTACTTCAGTAGTGACATAGTCTATGTAGTCCTGTCTAACCCTTGCTAGCCCTACTTCAGTACTGACGTGGTCTATGTAGACCTGTCTAACCCTTGTGAGCCCTACTCCAGTATTTACTTAGTCTATGTAGACCTGTCTAACCCTTGTTAGCCTTACTTCTGTACTAACTTAGTCTATGTAGACCTGTATAATCCTTGTTAGCCCTACTCCAGTACTGACTTAGTCTATGTAGACCTATCTAATTCTTGTTAGACTTACTTCAGTACTGACTTAGTATATGTAGACCTGACTAACCCTTGTTAGCCCTACTCCAGTACAGACTTAGTGTATGTAGACCTGTCTAACTCTTGTTAGCCCTACTTCAGTACTGACTTAGTCTATGTAGACCTGTTTAACCCTTGTTAGCCCTACTTCAGTACTGACTTAGTCTATGTAAACCTGTCTAACCCTTGTTAGCCCTACTTCAGTACTGACCTGGTCTATGTAGGCCTGTCTAACCCTTGTTAACCCTACTCCAGTACTGACTTAGTCTATGTAGACCTGTGTAACCCTTGTTTGCCCTACTCCAGTACTCACTTACTCTATGTAGACCTGTCTAACACTTGTCAGCCCTACTTCAGTACTGACTTAGTCATGTAGACTTGTATCACCCTTGTTAGCCCTACTTCAGTACTGATTTAGTCTATGTTGACCTGTATAACCCTTGTTAGCCCTACTTCAGTACTGACTTAGTCTATGTAGACATGTCTAACCCTTGTTAGCCCTACTTCAGTACTGACCTGGTCAATGTAGACATGTCTAACCCGTGTTAGCCCTACTTCAGTACTGACTTAGTCTATGTAGACCTGTCTAACCCTTGCTAGCTCTACTTCAGTACTGACTTAGTCTATGTAGACCTGTCTAAACCTTGTTAGCCCTACTCCAGTACTGACTTAGTCTATGTAGACCTGTCTAACCCTCGTTAGCTCTACTTCAGTACTGACTTAGTCTATGTAGACCTGTCTAACCCTTGTTAGCTCTACTTCAGTACTGACTTAGTCTATGTAGACCTGTCTAACCCTTGTTAGCCCTACTCCAGGACTGACTGGGTCGATATAGACCTGTCTAACCCTTGTTTGCCCTACTTCAGTACTGACTTAGTCTATGTAGACATGTATAACCCTTGTTAGCCCTACTTCAGTACTGACCTGGTCTATGTAGACCTGTATAACCGTTGTTAGCCCTACTTCAGTACTGACCTGGTCATGTAGACCTGTCTAACCCTTGTTAGCCCTAATTCAGCAGTTACATAGTCTATGTATTCCTGTCTAACCCTTGTTAGCCCTACTTCGGTACTGACATGGTCTATGTAGACCTATCTAATTCTTGTTAGCCCCACTCCAGTACAGACTTATTGTATGTAGACCTTTCTAACCCTTGTTAGCCCTACTTCAGTACTGACTTAGTCTATGTAGACCTGTCTAACCCTTGTGAGCCCTACTTCAGTACTGACCTGTCTATGTAGACCTGTCTAACCCTTGTTAGCCTACTCCAGTACTGACTTACTCTATGTAGACCTGTCTAACCCTTGTTAGCCCTACTTCAGTATTGACTTAGTCTATGTAAAGCTGTCTAAGCCTTGTTAGCCCTACTCCAGTACTGACTGGGTCGATATAGACCTGTCTAAACCTTGTTAGCCCTACTTCAGTACTGACTTAGTCTATGTAGACCTGTATAACCTTTGTTAGCCCTAGTTCAGTACTGACCTGGCCTATGTAAACCTGTATAACCCTTGTTAGCCCTACTTCAGCACTGACCTGGTCTACGTAGACCTGTATAACCCTTGTTAGCCCTACTTCAGTAGTGACATAGTCTATGTAGTCCTGTCTAACCCTTGCTAGCCCTACTTCAGTACTGACGTGGTCTATGTAGACCTGTCTAACCCTTGTGAGCCCTACTCCAGTATTCACTTAGTCTATGTAGACCTGTCTAACCCTTGTTAGCCTTACTTCTGTACTGACTTAGTCTATGTAAACCTGTCTAACCCTTGTTAGCCCTAATTCAGTACTGACCTGGTCTATGTAGGCCTGTCTAACCCTTGTTAACCCTACTCCAGTACTGACTTAGTCTATGTAGACCTGTGTAACCCTTGTTTGCCCTACTCCAGTACTCACTTACTCTATGTAGACCTGTCTAACACTTGTCAGCCCTACTTGAGTACTGACTTAGTCATGTAGACTTGTATCACCCTTGTTAGCCCTACTTCAGTACTGACCTGGTCTACGTAGACCTGTATAACCCTTGTTAGCCCTACTTCAGTACTGACTTAGTCTATGTAGACCTGTCTAACCCTTGTTAGCCCTACTTCAGTACTGACCTGGTCAATGTAGACCTGTCTAACCCTTGTTAACCCTACTTAAGTACTGACTTAATCTATGTAGACAGTCTAACCCTTGCTAGCCCTTCTTCAGTACTGACTTAGTCTATGTAGACCTGTCTAAACCTTGTTAGCCATACTCCAGTACTGACTGGGTCGATATAGACCTGTCTAACCCTTGTAAGCCCTACTTCACTACTGACTTAGTCTATGTAGACCTGTCTAACCATTGTTAGCCCTACTTCAGTACTGACCTGGACTATGTAGAACTGTCTAACCCTTGTTAGTCTACTCCAGGACTGACTTAGTCTATGTAGACCTGTCTAACCCTTGTTAGTCCTACTCCAGTACTGACTTAGACTATGTGGACCTGTCTAACCCTTGTTAGCTCTACTTCAGTACTGACTTAGACTATGTAGACCTGTCTAACCCTTGTTAGCCCTACTCCAGTACTGACTGGGTCGATAAAGACCTGTCTAACCCTTGTAAGCCCTACTTCAGTACTGAGTTAGTCTATGTAGACCTGTCTAACCCTTGTTAGCCCTACTTCAGTACTGACCTGGTCTATGTAGACCTGTCTAACCCTTGTTACCCTACTTCAGTAGTGACATAGTCTATGTAGTCCTGTCTAACCCTTGTTAATCCCTACTTCAGTACTGACGTGGTCTATGTAGACATGTCTAACCCTAGTTTGCCTACTTCAGCACTGACTAAGTCTATGTAGACCTGTCTAACCCTTGTTAGCCCTACTCCAGTACTGACTTGGTCGATATAGACCTGTCTAACCCTTGTTAGCCCTACTTCAGTACTGACTTACTCTATGTAGATTTGTCTAACCCTTGTTAGCCCTTCTTTAGTACTGACCTGATCTATGTAGACCTGTCTAACCCTTGTAAGCCCTACTCCAGTACTGACTTATTCTATGTAGACCTGTCTAACCCTTGTTAGCCCTACTCCAGTACTGACTTAGTCTATGTGCACCTGTCTAAACCTTGTTAACCCCACTCCAGTACTGACGTGGTCTATGGAGACCTGTCTAACCCTTGTTACCCCTACTTCAGTATTAACTTAGTCTATGTAGACCTGTCTAACACTTGTTAGCCGTACTTCAGTATTGAGCTGGTCTGTGTAGACCTGTCTAACCCTTGTTAACCCCACTCCAGTACTGATGTGGTCTATGTAGACCTGTCTGACCCTTGTTAGCCCTACTTCAGTACAGACTTAGTCTATGTAGACCTGTCTAACACTTCTTAGCCCTACTTCAGTACTGACCTGGTCTATGTAGACCTGTCTAACCCTTGTTAACCCTACTTAAGTACTGACTTAATCTATGTAGACATGTCTAACCCTTGCTAGCCCTTCTTCAGTACTGACTTAGTCTATGTAGACCTGTCTAAGCCTTGTAAGCCCAACTTCTCTACTGACTTAGTCTATGTAGACCTGTCTAACCCTTGTTAGCCCTACTCCAGTACTGACTTAGTCTATGTAGAGCTGTCTAACCCTTGCTAGCCCTACTTCAGTACTGACTTAATCTATGTAGACCTGTCTAAACCTTGTTAGCACTACTACTCCAGTACTGACTGGATCGATATAGACCTGTCTAACCCTTGTTAGCCCCACTCCAGTACTGACTTAGTCTATGTAGACCTGTCTAACCCTTGTTAGCCATACTTCAGTACAGACCTGTTCTATGTAGACCTGTCTAACCCTTGTTAGCCTACTCCAGTACTGACTTAGTCTATGTAGACCTTTCTAACCCTTGTTAGCCCTACTCCAGTACTGACTTAGTCTATGTAGACATGTCTAACCCTTGTTAGCTCTACTTCAGTACTGACTTAGTCTATGTAGACCTGTCTAACCCTTGTTAGCCCTACTTCAGTACTGACTTAGTCTATGTAGACCTGTCTAACCCTTGTTAGCCCTACTCCAGTACTGACTGGGTCGATATAGACCTGTCTAACCCTTGTTAGCTCTACTCCAGTACTTCCTTAGTCTATGTAGACCTGTATAACCTTTGTTAGCCCTACTTCAGTACTGACGTGGTCTATGTAGACCTGTCTAACCCTTGTGATCCCTACTCCAGTACTGACTTAGTCTATGTAGACCTATCTAATTCTTGTTAGCCCCACTCCAGTACAGACTTAGTCTATGTAGACCTGTCTAACCCTTGTTAGCCCTACTTCAGTACTGACTTAGTCTATGTAGACCTGTCTAACCCTTGTTAGTCCTACTCCAGTACTGACTTAGACTATGTGGACCTGTCTAACCCTTGTTAGCTCTACTTCAGTACTGACTTAGACTATGTAGACCTGTCTAACCCTTGTTAGCCCTACTCCAGTACTGACTGGGTCGATAAAGACCTGTCTAACCCTTGTAAGCCCTACTTCAGTACTGAGTTAGTCTATGTAGACCTGTCTAACCCTTGTTAGCCCTACTTCAGTACTGACCTGGTCTATGTAGACCTGTCTAACCCTTGTTACCCTACTTCAGTACTGAAGTACTGACTTAGTCTATGTAGACCTGTATAACCTTTGTTAGCCCTACTTCAGTACTGACCTGGTTATGTAGACCTGTCTAACCCTTGTTAGCCCTACTTCAGTAGTGACATAGTCTATGTAGTCCTGTCTAACCCTTGTTAATCCCTACTTCAGTACTGACGTGGTCTATGTAGACATGTCTAACCCTAGTTTGCCTACTTCAGCACTGACTAAGTCTATGTAGACCTGTCTAACCCTTGTTAGCCCTACTCCAGTACTGACTTGGTCGATATAGACCTGTCTAACCCTTGTTAGCCCTACTTCAGTACTGACTTACTCTATGTAGATTTGTCTAACCCTTGTTAGCCCTTCTTTAGTACTGACCTGATCTATGTAGACCTGTCTAACCCTTGTAAGCCCTACTCCAGTACTGACTTATTCTATGTAGACCTGTCTAACCCTTGTTAGCCCTACTCCAGTACTGACTTAGTCTATGTGCACCTGTCTAAACCTTGTTAACCCCACTCCAGTACTGACGTGGTCTATGGAGACCTGTCTAACCCTTGTTACCCCTACTTCAGTATTAACTTAGTCTATGTAGACCTGTCTAACACTTGTTAGCCGTACTTCAGTATTGAGCTGGTCTGTGTAGACCTGTCTAACCCTTGTTAACTCCACTCCAGTACTGATGTGGTCTATGTAGACCTGTCTGACCCTTGTTAGCCCTACTTCAGTACAGACTTAGTCTATGTAGACCTGTCTAACACTTCTTAGCCCTACTTCAGTACTGACCTGGTCTATGTAGACCTGTCTAACCCTTGTTAACCCTACTTAAGTACTGACTTAATCTATGTAGACATGTCTAACCCTTGCTAGCCCTTCTTCAGTACTGACTTAGTCTATGTAGACCTGTCTAAGCCTTGTAAGCCCAACTTCTCTACTGACTTAGTCTATGTAGACCTGTCTAACCCTTGTTAGCCCTACTCCAGTACTGACTTAGTCTATGTAGAGCTGTCTAACCCTTGCTAGCCCTACTTCAGTACTGACTTAATCTATGTAGACCTGTCTAAACCTTGTTAGCACTACTACTCCAGTACTGACTGGATCGATATAGACCTGTCTAACCCTTGTTAGCCCCACTCCAGTACTGACTTAGTCTATGTAGACCTGTCTAACCCTTGTTAGCCATACTTCAGTACAGACCTGTTCTATGTAGACCTGTCTAACCCTTGTTAGCCTACTCCAGTACTGACTTAGTCTATGTAGACCTTTCTAACCCTTGTTAGCCCTACTCCAGTACTGACTTAGTCTATGTAGACATGTCTAACCCTTGTTAGCTCTACTTCAGTACTGACGTGGTCTATGTAGACCTGTCTAACCCTTGTGATCCCTACTCCAGTACTGACTTAGTCTATGTAGACCTATCTAATTCTTGTTAGCCCCACTCCAGTACAGACTTAGTCTATGTAGACCTGTCTAACCCTTGTTAGCCCTACTTCAGTACTGACTTAGTCTATGTAGACCTGTCTAACCCTTGTTAGCCCTACTCCAGTACTGACTGGGTCGATATAGACCTGTCTAACCCTTGTTAGCCCTACTTCAGTACTGACTTAGTCTATGTAGACCTGTCTAACCCTTGTTAGCCCTACTCCAGTACTGACTGAGTCGATATAGACCTGTCTAACCCTTGTTAGGCCTCCTTCAGTACTGACCTGGTCTATGTAGACCTGTCTAACCCTTGCTAACCCTACTTCAGTACTGACTTAGTCTATGTAGACCTGTCTTACCCTTGTTAGCCCTACTTCAGTACTGACCTGGTCTATGTAGACCTGTCTAACCCTTGTAAGCCCTACTTCAGTACTGACTGAGTCTATGCAGACCTGTCTAACCCTTGTTAGCCCTACTTCAATACTGACCTGTTCTATGTAGAACTGTCTAACCCTTGTTAGCCTACTCCAGTACTGACTTAGTCTATGTAGATCTGTCTAACCCGATTCAGCTCTACTTCAGTACTGACTTAGTCTATGTAGACCTGTCTAACCTTAGTTAGCCCTACTTCAGTAGTGACATAATCTATGTAGAACTGTCTAACCCTTGTTAGCCCTACGTCAGTACTGACTTAGTCTATGTAGACCTGTATTAACCTTGTTAGCCCTACTTCAATACTGACCTGGTCTATGTAGACCTGTCTAACCCTTGTTAGCCTACACCAGTACTGATTTAGTCTATGTAGACCTGTCTAACCCTTGTTAGCCCTACTCTAGTACTGACTTAGTCTATGTAGACCTGTCTAAACCTTGTTAGCCCTACTTCAGTACTGACTTAGTCTATGTAGACCTGTCTAACCCCTGTTAGCCCTACTTCAGTGCTGACTTAGTCTATGTAGACCTGTATAACCCTTGTTAGCCCTACTTCAGTACTGACCTGGTCTATGTAGACCTGTCTAACCCTTGCTAGCCCTACTTCAGTACTGACCTGGTCTATGTAGGCCTGTCTAAACCTTGTTAGCCCTACTCCAGTACTGACTGGGTCGATATAGACCTGTCTAACCCTTGTTAGCCATATTTCAGTACAGACCTGTTCTATGTAGACCTGTCTAACCCTTGTTAGCCTACTCCAGTACTGACTTAGTCTATGTAGACCTGTCTAAAACTTGTTAGCCCTACTTCAGTACTGACTTAATCTATGTAGACCTGTCTAACCCTTGTTAGCCCTACTCCAGTACTGACTGGGTCGATATAGACCTGTCTAACCCTTGTTAGCCTTACTTCAGTACTGACTTAGTCTATGTAGACCTGTCTAACCCTTGTTAGCCCTACTCCAGTACTGACTGAGTCGATATAGACCTTTCTAACCCTTGTTAGCCCTACTTCAGTACTGACCTGGTCTATGTAGACCTGTCTAACCCTTGTAAGCCCTACTTCAGTACTGACTTAGTCTATGCAGACCTGTCTAACCCTTGTTAGTCCTACTTCAGTACTGACCTGTTCTATGTAGACCTGTCTAACCCTTGTTAGCCTACTCCAGTACTGACTCAGTCTATGTAGACCTGTCTAACCCGATTTAGCTCTACTTCAGTACTGACTTAGTCTATGCAGACCTGTCTAACCCTTGTTAGCCCTACTTCAGTACTGACCTGTTCTATGTAGACCTGTCTAACCCTTGTTAGCCTACTCCAGTACTGACTTAGTCTATGTAGACCTGTCTAACCCGGTTTAGATCTACTTCAGTACTGACTTAGTCTATGTAGACCTGTCTAACCCTTGTTAGACCTACTTCACTACTGACTTATTCTATGTAGACCTGTCTAACCCTTGTTAGCCCTACTTCAGTACTGACTTTGTCTATGTTGACCTGTCTAACCCTTGTTAGCCCTACTCCACTGGGTCGATATAGACCTGTCTAACCCTTGCTAGCCCTACATCAGTACTGACTTAGTATATGTAGACCTGTCTAACCCTTGCTAGCCCGACTTCTGTACTGACGTGGTCTATGTAGACCTGTCTAACCTTAGTTAGCCCTACTTCAGTAGTGACATAATCTATGTAGAACTGTCTAACCCTTGTTAGCCCTACTTCAGTACTGACTTAGTCTATGTAGACCTGTATAACCCTTGTTAGCCCTACTTCAATACTGACCTGGTCTATGTAGACCTGTCTAACCCTTGTTAGCCGACACCAGTACTGATTTAGTCTATGTAGACCTGTCTAACCCTTGTTAGCCCTACTCTAGTACTGACTTAGTCTATGTAGACCTGTCTAAACCTTGTTAGCCCTACTTCAGTACTGACTTAGTCTATGTAGACCTGTCTAATTCTTGTTAGCCCTACTTCAGTGCTGACTTAGTCTATGTAGACCTGTATAACCCTTGTTAGCCCTACTTCAGTACTGACTGAGTCGATATAGGCCTGTATAACCCTTGTTAGCCCTACTTCAGTACTGACCTGGTCTATGTAGACCTGTTTAACCCTTGTTAGCCCTACTTCAGTACTGACTTAGTCTATGTAGACCTGTCTAACCCTTGTTAGCCCTACTCCAGTACTGACTGGGTCGATATAGACCTGTCTAACCCTTGTTAGCCCCACTCCAGTACTGACTTAGTCTATGTAGACCTGTTTAACCCTTGTTAGCCATACTTCAGTACAGACCTGTTCTATGTAGACCTGTCTAACCCTTGTTAGCCTACTCCAGTACTGACTTAGTCTATGTAGACCTTTCTAACCCTTGTTAGCCCTACTCCAGTACTGACTTAGTCTATGTAGACATGTCTAACCCTTGTTAGCTCTACTTCAGTACTGACTTAGTCTATGTAGACCTGTCTAACCCTTGTTAGCCCTACTTCAGTACTGACTTAGTCTATGTAGACCTGTCTAACCCTTGTTAGCCCTACTCCAGTACTGACTGGGTCGATATAGACCTGTCTAACCCTTGTTAGCTCTACTCCAGTACTTACTTAGTCTATGTAGACCTGTATAACCTTTGTTAGCCCTACTTCAGTACTGACGTGGTCTATGTAGACCTGTCTAACCCTTGTGATCCCTACTCCAGTACTGACTTAGTCTATGTAGACCTATCTAATTCTTGTTAGCCCCACTCCAGTACAGACTTAGTCTATGTAGACCTGTCTAACCCTTGTTAGCCCTACTTCAGTACTGACTTAGTCTATGTAGACCTGTCTAACCCTTGTTAGCCCTACTCCAGTACTGACTGGGTCGATATAGACCTGTCTAACCCTTGTTAGCCCTACTTCAGTACTAACTTAGTCTATGTAGACCTGTCTAAGCCTTGTTAGCCCTACTCCAGTACTGACTGAGTCGATATAGACCTGTCTAACCCTTGTTAGGCCTCCTTCAGTACTGACCTGGTCTATGTAGACCTGTCTAACCCTTGCTAACGCTACTTCAGTACTGACTTAGTCTATGTAGACCTGTCTTACCCTTGTTAGCCCTACTTCAGTACTGACCTGGTCTATGTAGACCTGTCTAACCCTTGTAAGCCCTACTTCAGTACTGACTTAGTCTATGCAGACCTGTCTAACCCTTGTTAGCCCTACTTCAGTACTGACCTGTTCTATGTAGAACTGTCTAACCCTTGTTAGCCTACTCCAGTACTGACTTAGTCTATGTAGATCTGTCTAACCCGATTCAGCTCTACTTCAGTACTGACTTAGTCTATGTAGACCTGTCTAACCCCTGTTAGACCTACTTCAGTACTGACTTAGTCTATGTAGACCTGTCTAACCTTAGTTAGCCCTACTTGAGTAGTGACATAATCTATGTAGAACTGTCTAACCCTCGTTAGCCCTACGTCAGTACTGACTTAGTCTATGTAGACCTGTATAACCCTTGTTAGCCCTACTTCAATACTGACCTGGTCTATGTAGACCTGTCTAACCCTTGTTAGCCTACACCAGTACTGATTTAGTCTATGTAGACCTGTCTAACCCTTGTTAGCCCTACTCTAGTACTGACTTAGTCTATGTAGACCTGTCTAAACCTTGTTAGCCCTACTTCAGTACAGACTTAGTCTATGTAGACCTGTCTAACCCTTGTTAGCTTTACTTCAGTGCTGACTTAGTCTATGTAGACCTGTATAACCCTTGTTAGCCCTACTTCAGTACTGACCTGGTCTATGTAGACCTGTCTAACCCTTGCTAGCCCTACTTCAGTACTGACGTGGTCTATGTAGACCTGTCTAACCCTTGTTAGACCTACTTCACTACTGACTTATTCTATGTAGACCTGTCTAACCCTTGTTAGCCCTACTTCAGTACTGACTTTGTCTATGTTGACCTGTCTAACCCTTGTTAGCCCTACTCCACTGGGTCGATATAGACCTGTCTAACCCTTGCTAGCCCTACATCAGTACTGACTTAGTATATGTAGACCTGTCTAACCCTTGTTAGCCCTACTTCAGTACTGACCTGGTCTATGTAGACCTGTTTAACCCTTGCTAGCCCTACTTTAGTGTTGACTGGTCAATGTAGACCTGTCTAACCCTTGTTAGCCCTACTTCAGTACTGACTTAGTCTATGTAGACCTTTCTAACCCTTGCTAGCCCTACTTCAGTACTGACCTGGTCTATGTAGGTCTGTCTAAACCTTGTTAGCCCTACTCCAGTACTGACTGGGTCGATATAGACCTGTCTAACCCTTGTTAGCCATACTTCAGTACAGACCTGTTTTATGTAGACCTGTCTAACCCTTGTTAGCCTACTCCAGTACTGACTTAGTCTATGTAGACCTTTCTAACCCTTGTTAGCCCTACTCCAGTACTGACTTAGTCTATGTAGACCTGTCTAACCCTTGTTAGCCCTACTCCAGTACTGACTTAGTCTATGTAGACCTGTCTAACCCTTGTTAGCTCTACTTCAGTATTTACTTAGTCTATGTAGACCTGTATAACCCTTGTTAGCCCTACTTCAGTACTGACCTGGTCTATGTTGACCTGTATAACACTTGTTAGCCCTGCT
The DNA here is from genome assembly GCA_964016885.1 of Eledone cirrhosa. Classification (NCBI taxonomy): domain Eukaryota; kingdom Metazoa; phylum Mollusca; class Cephalopoda; order Octopoda; family Eledonidae; genus Eledone; species Eledone cirrhosa. Next base: position 12,115,672 of record OZ024740.1, read on the forward strand.
TCAGTACTGACCTGGTTATATAGACCTGTCTAACCCTTGTTAGCCCTACTCCAGTACTGACTTAGTCTATGTAGACATGTCTAACCCTTGTTAGCTCTACTTCAGTAATGACCTGGTTTATGTAGACCTGTCTAACCCTTGTTAGCCTACTCCAGTACTGACTTAATCTATGTATACCACTCTAACCCTTGTTAGCCCTACTTCAGTACTGACTGGGTCGATATAGCCCTGTCTAACCCTTGTTAGCTCTACTTCAGTACTTACTTAGTCTATGTAGACCTGTATAACCTTTGTTAGCCCTACTTCAGTACTGACCTGGTCTATGTAGTCCTGTCTAACCCTTGCTAGCCCTACTTCAGTACTGACGTGGTCTATGTAGACCTGTCTAACCCTTGTGAGCCCTACTTCAGTACTGACTTACTCTATGTAGACCTGTCTAACCCTTGTTAGCCCTACTTCAGTACTGACTTAGTCTATGTAGACCTGTCTAACCCTTGCTAACCCTACTTCAGTACTGACTTAGTTTATGTAGACCTGTCTTACCCTTGTTAGCCCTACTTCAGTACTGACTTAGTCTATGCAGACCTGTCTAACCCTTGTTAGCCCTACTTCAGTACTGACCTGTTCTATGTAGACCTGTCTAACCCTTGTTAGCCTACTCCAGTACTGACTTAGTCTATGTAGACCTGTCTAACCCGGTTTAGATCTACTTCAGTACTGACTTAGTCTATGTAGACCTGTCTAACCCTTGTTAGACCTAATTCACTACTGACTTAGTGTATGTAGACCTGTCTAACCCTTTTAGCCCTACTTCAGTACTGACTTAGTCTATGTTGACCTGTCTAACCCTTGTTAGCCCTACTTCAGTGCTGACTTAGTCTATGTAGACCTGTATAAACCTTGTTAGCCCTACTTCAGTACTGACTGAGTCGATATAGGCCTGTATAACCCTTGTTAGCCCTACTTCAGTACTGATCTGGTCTATGTAGACTTGTCTAACACCTGCTAGCCCTACTTTAGGGTTGACTGGTCAATATTGACCTGTCTAACCCTTGTTAGCCCAACTCCAGTACTGACTGGGTCGATATAGACCTGTCTAACCCTTGTGAGCCCTACTCCAGTACTCACTTAGTCTATGTAGACCTGTCTAACCCTTGTTAGGCTTACTTCTGTACTGACTTAGTCTATGTAGACCTTTATAACCCTTGTTAGCCCTTCTCCAGTACAGTCTTAGTGTATGTAGACCTGTCTAACCCGTGTTAGCCCTACTTCAGTACTGACTTAGTCTATGTAGACCTGTCTAACCCTTGTTACCTCTACTTCAGTATTGACTTAGTCTATGTAGACCTGTCTAACCCTTGTTAGCTCTACTTCAGTACTGACTTAGTCTATGTAGACCTGTCTAACCCTTGTTAGCCCTACTCCAGTACTGACTGGGTCGATATAGACCTGTCTAACCCTTGTTAGCCCTACTTCAGTACTGACTTAGTCTATGTAGACCTGTATAACACTTGTTAGCCCTACTTCAGTACTGACGTGGTCTATGTAGACCTGTCCAACCCTTGTTAGCCCTACTCCAGTACAGACTTAGTGTATGTAGACCTGTCTAACCCTTGTTAGCCCTACTTCAGTAATGACTTAGTCTATGTAGACCTGTCTAACCCTTGTTAGCCCTACTTCAGTACCGACTTAGTCTATGTAGACCTGTCCAACCCTTGTTAGCTCTACTTCAGTACTGACCTGGTCTATGTAGACCTGTCTAACCCTTGTTAGTCTACTCCAGTACTGACTTACTCTATGTAGATCTGTCTAAACCTTGTTAGCCCTACTCCAGTACTGACTTAGTCTATGTAGACCTGTCTAACCCTTGTTAGCTCTACTTCAGTACTGACTTAGTCTATGTAAACCTGCCTAAGCCTTGTTAGCCCTACCCCAGTACTGACTGGGTCGATATAGACCTGTCTAACCCTTGTTAGCCCTACTTCAGAACTGACTTAGTCTATGTAGACCTGTATAACCTTTGTTAGCCCTAGTTCAGTACTGACCTGGTCTATGTAAACCTGTATAACCCTTGTTAGCCCTACTTCAGCACTGACCTGATCTACGTTGACCTGTATAACCCTTGTTAGCCCTACTTCAGTAGTGACATAGTCTATGTAGTCCTGTCTAACCCTTGCTAGCCCTACTTCAGTACTGACGTGGTCTATGTAGACCTGTCAAACCCTTGTGAGCCCTACTCCAGTATTCACTTAGTCTATGTAGACCTGTCTTACCCTTGTTAGCCTTACTTCTGTACTGACTTAGTCTATGTAGACCTGTATAACCCTTGTTAGCCCTACTCCAGTACTGACTTAGTCTATGTAGACCTATCTAATTCTTGTTAGCCTTACTTCAATACTGACTTAGTATATGTAGACCTGACTAACGCTTGTTAGCCCTACTTCAGTACAGACTTAGTGTATGTAGACCTGTCTAACCCTTGTTAGCCCTACTTCAGTACTGACTTAGTCTATGTAGACCTGTCTAACCCTTGTTAGCCCTACTTCAGTACTGACTTAGTCTATGTAAACCTGTCTAACCCTTGTTAGACCTACTTCAGTACTGACCTGGTCTATGTAGGCCTGTCTAACCCTTGTTTACCCTACTCCAGTACTGACTTAGTCTATGTAGACCTGTGTAACCCTTGTTAGCCCTACTCCAGTACTCACTTACTCTATGTAGACCTGTCTAACACTTGTCAGTCCTACTTGAGTACTGACTTAGTCATGTAGACTTGTATCACCCTTGTTAGCCCTACTTCAGTACTGACTTAGTCTATGTAGACCTGTATAACCCTTGTTAGCCCTACTTCAGTACTGACTTAGTCTATGTAGACCTGTCTAACCCTTGTTAGCCCTACTTCAGTACTGACCTGGTCAATGTAGACCTGTCTAACCCGTGTTAGCCCTACTTCAGTACTGACTTAGTCTATGTAGACCTGTCTAACCCATGCTAGCTCTACTTCAGTACTGACTTAGTCTATGTAGACCTGTCTAACCCTTGTTAGGCCTTCTTCAGTACTGACCTGGTCTATGTAGACCTGTCTAACCCTTGTTAACCCTACTTAAGTACTGACTTAATCTATGTAGACATGTCTAACCCTTGCTAGCCCTTCTTCAGTACTGACTTAGTCTATGTAGACCTGTCTAAGCCTTGTAAGCCCAACTTCACTACTGACTTAGTCTATGTAGACCTGTCTAACCATTGTTAGCCCTACTTCAGTACTGACCTGGTCTATGTAGATGTGTCTAACCCATGTTAGTCTACTCCAGTACTGACTTAGTCTATGTAGACCTGTCTAACACTTGTTAGGCCTACTCCAGTACTGACTTAGTCTATGCGGACCTGTCTAACCCTTGTTAGCTCTACTTCAGTACTGACTTAGTATATGTAAACCTGTATAACCCTTGTTAGCCCTACTTCAGTACTGACCTGGTCTATGTAGACCTGTATAACCCTTGTTAGCCCTACTTCAGTACTGACCTGGTTATGTAGACCTGTCTAACCCTTGTTAGCCCTACTTCAGTAATGACATAGTCTATGTAGTCCTGTCTAACCCTTGTTAATCCCTACTTCAGTACTGACGTGGTCTATGTAGACATGTCTAACCCTTGTTTGCCTACTTCAGTACTGACTTAGTCTATGTAGACCTGTCTAACCCTTGTTAGCCCTACTCCAGTACTGACTGGGTCGATATAGACCTGTCTAACCCTTGTTAGCCCTACTTCAGTACTGACATAGTCTATGTAGACCTGTCTAACCCTTGTTAGCCCTTCTTTAGTACTGACCTGGTCTATGTAGACCTGTCTAACCCTTGTAAGCCCTACTCCAGTACTGACTTATTCTATGTAGACCTGTCTAACCCTTGTTAGCCCTACTCCAGTACAGACTTAGTCTATGTAGACCTGTCTAACCCTTGTTAGCCCTACTTCAGTACTGACATAGTCTATGTAGACCTGTATAACCCTTGTTAGCCCTACTTCAGTACTGACTTAGTCTATGTGCACCTGTCTAAACCTTGTTAACCCCACTCCAGTACTGACGTGGTCTATGGAGACCTGTCTAACCATTGTTACCCCTACTTCAGTATTAACTTAGTCTATGTAGACCTGTCTAACAATTGTTAGCCGTACTTCAGTATTGACCTGGTCTGTGTAGACCTGTCTAACCCTTGTTAACCCCACTCCAGTACTGACTTAGTGTATGTAGACCTGTCTAAACCTTGTTAGCACTACTCCAGTACTGACTGGGTCGATATAGACCTGTCTAACCCTTGTTAGCCCTACTCCAGTAATGACTGGGTCGATATAGACCTGTCTAACCCTTGTAAGCCCTACTTCAGTACTGACTTAGTCTATGTAGACCTGTCTAACCCTTGTTAGCCCTACTCCAGTAACGGCTGGGTCGATATAGACCTGTCTAACACTTGTTAGCCCTACTTCAGTACTGACTTAGTCTATGTAAACCTGTATAACCCTTGTTAGCCCTACTTCAGTACTGACCAGGTCTATGTAGACCTGTATAACACTTGATAGCCCTACTTCAGTACTGACCTGGTTATGTAGACCTGTCTAACCCTTGTTAGCCCTACTTCAGTAGTGACATAGTCTATGTAGTCCTGTCTAACCCTTGTTAATCCCTACTTCAGTACTGACGTGGTCTATGTAGACATGTCTAACCCTTGTTTGCCTACTTCAGTACTGACTTAGTCTATGTAGACTTGTCTAACCCTTGTTAGCCCTACTCCAGTACTGACTGGGTCGATATAGACCTGTCTAACCCTTGTTAGCCCTTCTTTAGTACTGACCTGGTCTATGTAGACCTGACTAAACCTTGTAAGCCCTACTTCAGTACTGACTTAGTCTATGTAGACCTGTCTAACCCTTGTTAGCCCTACTTCAGTACTGACCTGGTCAATTTAGACCTGTCTAACCCGTGTTAGCCCTACTTCAGTACTGACTTAATCTATGTAGACCTATCTAACTCTTGCTAGCTCTACTTCAGTACTGACTTAGTCTATGTAGACCTGTCTAACCCTTGTTAGGCCTTCTTCAGTACTGACGTGGTCTTTGTAGACCTGTCTAACCCTTGTTAGCCCTACTCCAGTACTGACTGGGTCGATATAGACTGTCTAACCCTTGTAAGCCCTACTTCAGTACTGACTTAGTCTATGTAGACCTGTCTAACCCTTGTTAGCCCTACTCCAGTAACGGCTGGGTCGATATAGACCTGTCTAACCCTTGTTAGCCCTACTTCAGAACAGACTTAGTGTATGTAGACCTGTCTAACCCTTGTTAGCCCTACTTCAGTACTGACTTAGTCTATGTAGACCTGTCTAACCCTTGTTAGCCCTACTTCAGTACTGACTTAGTCTATGTAAACCTGTCTAACCCTTGTTAGCCCTACTTCAGTACTGACCTGGTCTATGTAGATTTGTCTAACCCTTGTTAGTCTACTCCAGTATTGACTTAGTCTATGTAGACCTGTCTAACCCTTGTTAGGCCTACTCCAGTACTGACTTAGTCTATGCGGACCTGTCTAACCCTTGTTAGCCCTACTCCAGTAACGGCTGGGTCGATATAGACCTGTCTAACCCTTGTTAGCCCTACTTCAGTACAGACTTAGTGTATGTAGACCTGTCTAACCCTTGTTAGCCCTACTTCAGTACTGACTTAGTCTATGTAGACCTGTCTAACCCTTGTTAGCCCTACTTCAGTACTGACTTAGTCTATGTAAACCTGTCTAACCCTTGTTAGCCCTACTTCAGTACTGACCTGGTCTATGTAGGCCTGTCTAACCCTTGTTAACCCTACTCCAGTACTGACTTAGTCTATGTAGACATGTGTAACCCTTGTTAGCCCTACTCCAGTACTCACTTCCTCTATGTAGACCTGTCTAACACTTGTCAGCCCTACTTGAGTACTGACTTAGTCATGTAGACTTGTATCACCCATGTTAGCCCTACTTCAGTACTGACTTAGTCTATGTAGACCTGTCTAACCCTTGCTAGCTCTACTTCAGTACTGACTTAATCTATGTAGACATGTCTAACCCTTGCTAGCCCTTCTTCAGTACTGACTTAGTCTATGTAGACCTGTCTAAGCCTTGTTAGCCATACTCCAGTACTGACTGGGTCGATATAGACCTGTCTAACCCTTGTAAGCCCAACTTCACTACTGACTTAGTCTATGTAGACCTGTCTAACCATTGTTAGCCTTACTTCAGTACTGACCTGGTCTATGTAGATTTGTCTAACCCTTGTTAGTCTACTCCAGTACTGACTTAGTCTATGTAGACCTGTCTAACCTTTGTTAGGCCTACTCCAGTACTGACTTAGTCTATGCGGACCTGTCTAACACTTGTTAGCTCTACTTCAGTACTGACTTAGTCTATGTAGACCTGTCTAACCCTTGTTAGCCCTACTCCAGTACTGACTGGGTCGATATAGACCTGTCTAACCCTTGTAAGCCCTACTTCAGTACTGACTTATTCTATGTAGACCTGTCTAACCCTTGTTAGCCCTACTCCAGTACAGACTTAGTCTATGTAGACCTGTCTAACCCTTGTTAGCCCTACTTCAGTACTGACATACTCTATGTAGACCTGTATAACCCTTGTTAGCCCTACTTCAGTACTGACTTAGTCTATGTGCACCTGTCTAAACCTTGTTAACCCCACTCCAGTACTGACGTGGTCTATGGAGACCTGTCTAACCATTGTTACCCCTACTTCAGTATTAACATAGTCTATGCGGACCTGTCTACTCCAGTACTGACTTAGTCTATGTAGACCTGTCTAACCTTTGTTAGGCCTACTCCAGTACTGACTTAGTCTATGCGGACCTGTCTAACACTTGTTAGCTCTACTTCAGTACTGACTTAGTCTATGTAGACATGTCTAAACCTTGTTAGCACTACTCCAGTACTGACTGGGTCGATATAGACCTGTCTAACCCTTGTTAGCCCTACTCCAGTACTGACTGGGTCGATATAGACCTGTCTAACCCTTGTAAGCCCTACTTCAGTACTGACTTAGTCTATGTAGACCTGTCTAACCCTTGTTAGCCCTACTCCAGTAACGGCTGGGTCGATATAGACCTGTCTAACACTTGTTAGCCCTACTTCAGTACTGACTTAGTCTATGTAAACCTGTATAACCCTTGTTAGCCATACTTCAGTATTGACCAGGTCTATGTAGACCTGTATAACACTTGTTAGCCCTACTTCAGTACTGACCTGGTTATGTAGACCTGTCTAACCCTTGTTAGCCCTACTTCAGTAGTGACATAGTCTATGTAGTCCTGTCTAACCCTTGTTAATCCCTACTTCAGTACTGACGTGGTCTATGTAGACATGTCTAACCCTTGTTTGCCTACTTCAGTACTGACTTAGTCTATGTAGACCTGTCTAACCCTTGTTAGCCCTACTCCAGTACTGACTGGGTCGATATAGACCTGTCTAACCCTTGTTAGCCCTACTTCAGTACTGACTTAGTCTATGTAGACCTGTCTAACCCTTGTTAGCCCTTCTTTAGTACTGACCTGGTCTATGTAGACCTGTCTAAACCTTGTAAGCCCTACTTCAGTACTGACTTAGTCTATGTAGACCTGTCTAACCCTTGTTAGCCCTACTCCAGTAACGGCTGGGTCGATATAGACCTGTCTAACCCTTGTTAGCCCTACTTCAGAACAGACTTAGTGTATGTAGACCTGTCTAACCCTTGTTAGCCCTACTTCAGTACTGACTTAGTCTATGTAGACCTGTCTAACCCTTGTTAGCCCTACTTCAGTACTGACTTAGTCTATGTAAACCTGTCTAACCCTTGTTAGCCCTACTTCAGTACTGACCTGGTCTATGTAGATTTGTCTAACCCTTGTTAGTCTACTCCAGTATTGACTTAGTCTATGTAGACCTGTCTAACCCTTGTTAGGCCTACTCCAGTACTGACTTAGTCTATGCGGACCTGTCTAACCCTTGTTAGCCCTACTCCAGTAACGGCTGGGTCGATATATACCTGTCTAACCCTTGTTAGCCCTACTTCAGTACAGACTTAGTGTATGTAGACCTGTCTAACCCTTGTTAGCCCTACTTCAGTACTGACTTAGTCTATGTAGACCTGTCTAACCCTTGTTAGCCCTACTTCAGTACTGACTTAGTCTATGTAGACCTGTCTAACCCTTGTTAGCCCTACTTCAGTACTGACTTAGTCTATGTAAACCTGTCTAACCCTTGTTAGCCCTACTTCAGTACTGACCTGGTCTATGTAGGCCTGTCTAACCCTTGTTAACCCTACTTCAGTACTGACTTAGTCTATGTAGACCTGTGTAACCCTTGTTAGCCCTACTCCAGTACTCAGTTACTCTATGTAGACCTGTCTAACACTTGTCAGCCCTACTTGAGTACTGACTTAGTCATGTAGACTTGTATCACCCATGTTAGCCCTACTTCAGTACTGACTTAGTCTATGTAGACCTGTCTAACCCGTGTTAGCCCTACTTCAGTACTGACTTAGTCTATGTAGACCTGTCTAACCCTTGCTAGCTCTACTTCAGTACTGACTTAATCTATGTAGACATGTCTAACCCTTGCTAGCCCTTCTTCAGTACTGACTTAGTCTATGTAGACCTGTCTAAGCCTTGTTAGCCATACTCCAGTACTGACTGGGTCGATATAGACCTGTCTAACCCTTGTAAGCCCAACTTCACTACTGACTTAGTCTATGTAGACCTGTCTAACCATTGTTAGCCTTACTTCAGTACTGACCTGGTCTATGTAGATTTGTCTAACCCTTGTTAGTCTACTCCAGTACTGACTTAGTCTATGTAGACCTGTCTAACCTTTGTTAGGCCTACTCCAGTACTGACTTAGTCTATGCGGACCTGTCTAACACTTGTTAGCTCTACTTCAGTACTGACTTAGTCTATGTAGACCTGTCTAACCCTTGTTTGCCCTACTCCAGTACTGACTGGGTCGATATAGACCTGTCTAACCCTTGTAAGCCCTACTTCAGTACTGACTTAGTCTATGTAGACCTGTCTAACCCTTGTTAGCCCTACTCCAGTAACGGCTGGGTCGATATAGACCTGTCTAACACTTGTTAGCCCTACTTCAGTACTGACTTAGTCTATGTAAACCTGTATAACCCTTGTTAGCCCTACTTCAGTACTGACCTGCTCTATGTAGACCTGTATAACCCTTGTTAGCCCTACTTCAGTACTGACCTGTTTATGTAGACCTGTCTAACCCTTGTTAGCCTTACTTCAGTAGTGACATAGTCTATGTAGTCCTGTCTAACCCTTGTTAATCCCTACTTCAGTACTGACGTGGTCTATGTAGACATGTCTAACCCTTGTTTGCCTACTCCAGTACTGACTGGGTCGATATAGACCTGTCTAACCCTTGTTAGCCCTACTTCAGTATTGACTTAGTCTATGTAGACCTGTCTAACCCTTGTTAGCCCTTCTTTAGTACTGACCTGGTCAATGTAGACCTGTCTAACCCTTGTAAGCCCTACTCCAGTACTGACTTATTCTATGTAGACCTGTCTAACCCTTGTTAGCCCTACTCCAGTACAGACTTAATCTATGTAGACCTGTCTAACCCTTGTTAGCCCTACTTCAGTACTGACGTTGTCTATGTAGACCTGACTAACCCTTGTTAGCCCTACTTCAGTACTGACTTAGTCTATGTGCACCTGTCTAAACCTTGTTAACCCCACTCCAGTACTGACGTGGTCTGTGTAGACCTGTCTAACCCTTGTTAGCCCTACTTCAGTACTGACTTAGTCTATGTAGACCTGTCTAACCCTTGTTAGCCCTACTTCAGTACTGACTTAGTCTATGTAGACCTGTCTAACCCTTGTTAGCCCTACTTCAGTACTGACTTAGTCTATGTAAACCTGTCTAACCCTTGTTAGCCCTACTTCAGTACTGACCTGGTCTATGTAGGCCTGTCTAACCCTTGTTAACCCTACTCCAGTACTGACTTAGTCTATGTAGACCTGTCTAACCATTGTTAGCCCTACTTCAGTACTGACCTGGTCTATGTAGATGTGTCTAACCCATGTTAGTCTACTCCAGTACTGACTTAGTCTATGCGAACCTGTCTAACCCTTGTTAGCTCTACTTCAGTACTGACTTAGTATATGTAGACCTGTCTAACCCTTGTTAGCCCTACTCCAGTACTGACTGGGTCGATATAGACCTGTCTAACCCTTGTAAGCCCTACTTCAGTACTGACTTAGTCTATGTAGACCTGTCTAACCCTTGTTAGCCCTACTCCAGTAACGGCTGGGTCGATATAGACCTTTCTAACCCTTGTTAGCCCTACTTCAGAACTGACTTAGTCTATGTAAACCTGTATAACCCTTGTTAGCCCTACTTCAGTACTGACCTGGTCTATGTAGACCTGTATAACACTTGTTAGCCCTACTTCAGTACTGACCTGGTTATGTAGACCTGTCTACCCCTTGTTAGCCCTACTTCAGTAGTGACATAGTCTATGTAGTCCTGTCTCACCCTTGTTAATCCCTACTTCAGTACTGACGTGGTCTATGTAGACATGTCTAATCCTTGTTTGCCTACTTCAATACTGACTTAGTCTATGTAGACCTGTCTAACCCTTGTTAGCCCTACTCCAGTACTGACTGGGTCGATATAGACCTGTCTAACCCTTGTTAGCCCTACTTCAGTACTGACTTAGTCTATGTAGACCTGTCTAACCCTTGTTAGCCCTTCTTTAGTACTGACCTGGTCTATGTAGACCTGTCTAACCCTTGTAAGCCCTACTCCAGTACTGACTTATTCTATGTAGACCTGTCTAACCCTTGTTTCCCTACTTCAGTATTAACTTAGTCTATGTAGACCTGTCTAACAATTGTTAGCCGTACTTCAGTATTGACCTGGTCTGTGTAGACCTGTCTAACCCTTGTTAACCCCACTCCAGTACTGACTTAGTCTATGTAGACCTGTCTAACCCTTGTTAGCCTACTCCAGTAATGACTTAGTCTATGTAGACCTTTCTAACCCTTGTTAGCCCTACTCCAGTACTGACTTAGTCTATGTAGACATGTCTAACCCTTGTTAGCTCTACTTCAGTACTGACTTAGTCTATGTAGACCTGTCTAACCCTTGTTAGCCCTACTTCAGTATTGACTTAGTCTATGTAGACCTGTCTAACCCTTGTTAGCCCTACTCCAGTACTGACTGGGTCGATATAGACCTGTCTAACCCTTGTTAGCCCTACTCCAGTACTGACTGGGTCGATATAGACCTGTCTAACCCTTGTAAGCCCTACTTCAGTACTGACTTAGTCTATGTAGACCTGTCTAACCCTTGTTAGCCCTACTCCAGTAACGGCTGGGTCGATATAGACCTGTCTAACACTTGTTAGGCCTACTTCAGTACTGACTTAGTCTATGTAAACCTGTATAACCCTTGTTAGCCCTACTTCAGTACTGACCTTGTCTATGTAGACCTGTATAACACTTGTTAGCCCTACTTCAGTACTGACCTGGTTATGTAGACCTGTCTAACCCTTGTTAGGCCTACTCCAGTACTGACTTAGTCTATGCGGACCTGTCTAACCCTTGTTAGCCCTACTCCAGTAACGGCTGGGTCGATATAGACCTGTCTAACCCTTGTTAGCCCTACTTCAGTACCGACTTAGTGTATGTAGACCTGTCTAACCCTTGTTAGCCCTACTTCAGTACTGACTTAGTCTATGTAGACCTGTCTAACCCTTGTTAGCCCTACTTCAGTACTGACTTAGTCTATGTAAACCTGTCTAACCCTTGTTAGCCCTACTTCAGTACTGACCTGGTCTATGTAGGCCTGTCTAACCCTTGTTAACCCTACTCCAGTACTGGCTTAGTCTATGTAGACCTGTGTAACCCTTGTTAGCCCTACTCCAGTACTCACTTACTCTATGTAGACCTGTCTAACACTTGTCAGCCCTACTTGAGTACTGACCTAGTCATGTAGACTTGTATCACCCTTGTTAGCCCTACTTTAGTACTGACTTATTCTATGTAGACCTGTATAACCCTTATTAGCCCTACTTCAGTACTGACTTAGTCTATGTAGACCTGTCTAACCCTTGTTAGCCCTACTTCAGTACTGACCTGGTCAATGTAGACCTGTCTAACCCGTGTTAGCCCTACTTCAGTACTGACTTAGTCTATGTAGACCTGTCTAACCCTTGCTAGCTCTACTTCAGTACTGACTTAGTCTATGTAGACCTGTCTAACCCTTGTTAGGCCTTCTTCAGTACTGACCTGGTCTATGTAGACATGTCTAAACCTTGTTAGCCATACTCCAGTACTGACTGGGTCGATATAGATCTGTCTAACCCTTGTTAGCCCTACTTCAGTACTGACTTAGTCTATGTAGACCTGTCTAACCCTTGTTAGCCATACTTCAGTACAGACCTGTTCTATGTAGACCTGTCTAACCCTTGTTAGCCTACTCCAGTACTGACTTAGTCTATGTAGACCTTTCTAACCCTTGTTAGCCCTACTCCTGTACTGACTTAGTCTATGTAGACATGTCTAACCCTTGTTAGCTCTACTTCAGTACTGACTTAGTCTATGTAGACCTGTCTAACCCTTGTTAGCCCTACTCCAGTAACGGCTGGGTCGATATAGACCTGTCTAACACTTGTTAGCCCTACTTCAGTACTGACTTAGTCTATGTAAACCTGTATAACCCTTGTTAGCCCTACTTCAGTACTGACCTGGTCAATTTAGACCTGTCTAACCCGTGTTAGCCCTACTTCAGTACTGACTTAGTCTATGTAGACCTATATAACCCTTGCTAGCTCTACTTCAGTACTGACTTAGTCTATGTAGACCTGTCTAACCCTTGTTAGGCCTTCTTCAGTACTGACGTGGTCTATGTAGACCTGTCTAACCCTTGTTAGCCCTACTCCAGTACTGACTGGGTCGATATAGAACTGTCTAACCCTTGTAAGCCCTACTTCAGTACTGACTTAGTCTATGTAGACCTGTCTAACCCTTGTTAGCCCTACTCCAGTAACGGCTGGGTCGATATAGACCTGTCTAACCCTTGTTAGCCCTACTTCAGTACAGACTTAGTGTATGTAGACCTGTCTAACCCTTGTTAGCCCTACTTCAGTACTGACTTAGTCTATGTAAACCTGTCTAACCATTGTTAGCCCTACTTCAGTACTGACTTAGTCTATGTAAACCTGTCTAACCCTTGTTAGCCCTACTTCAGTACTGACCTGGTCTATGTAGATTTGTCTAACCCTTGTTAGTCTACTCCAGTATTGACTTAGTCTCTGTAGACCTGTCTAACCCTTGTTAGCTCTACTTCAGTACTGACTTAGTCTATGTAGACCTGTCTAACCCTTGTTAGCCCTACTCCAGTAACGGCTGGGTCGATATAGACCTGTCTAACCTTTGTTAGCCCTACTTCAGTACTGACTTAGTCTATGTAAACCTGTATAACCCTTGTTAGCCCTACTTCGGTACTGACCTGGTCTATGTAGACCTGTATAAACCTTGTTAGCCCTACTTCAGTACTGACCTGGTTATGTAGACCTGTCTAACCCTTGTTAGCCCTACTTCAGTAGTGACATAGTCTATGTAGTCCTGTCTAACCCTTGTTAATCCCTACTTCAGTACTGACGTGGTCTATGTAGACATGTCTAACCCTTGTTTGCCTACTTCAGTACTGACTTAGTCTATGTAGACCTGTCTAACCCTTGTTAGCCCTACTCCAGTACTGACTGGGTCGATATAGACCTGTCTAACCCTTGTTAGCCCTACTTCAGTACTAACTTAGTCTATGTAGACCTGTCTAACCCTTGTTACCCCTACTTCAGTATTAACTTAGTCTATGTTTACCTGTCTAACACTTGTTAGCCGTACTTCAGTATTGACTTGGTCTGTGTAGACCTGTCTAACCCTTGTTAACCCCACTCCAGTACTGACTTAGTCTATGCAGACCTGTCTAAACCTTGTTAGCACTACTCCAGTACTGACTGGGCCGATATAGGCCTGTCTAACCCTTGTAAGCCCTACTTCAGTACTGACTTAGTCTATGTAGACCTGTCTAACCCTTGTTAGCCATACTTCAGTACAGACCTGTTCTATGTAGACCTGTCTAACCCCTGTTAGCCTACTCCAGTACTGACTTAGTCTATGTAGACCTTTCTAACCCTTGTTAGCCCTACTCCAGTACTGACTTAGTCTATGTAGACATGTCTAACCCTTGTTAGCCCTACTCCAGTACTGACTGAGTCGATATACACCTGTCTAACCCTTGTTAGCCCTCCTTCAGTACTGACCTGGTCTATGTAGACCTGTCTAACCCTTGCTAACCCTACATCAGTACTGACTTAGTCTATGTAGACCTGTCTTACCCTCGTTAGCCCTACTTCAGTACTGACCTGGTCTATGTAGACCTGTCTAACCCTTGTAAGCCCTACTTCAGTACTGACTTAGTATATGTAGACCTGTCTAACCCTTGTTAGCCTACTCCAGTACTGACTTAGTCTATGTAGACCTGTCTAACCCGATTTAGCTCTACTTCAGTACTGACTTAGTCTATGTAGACCTGTCTAACCCTCGTTAGACTTACTTCACTACTGACTTAGTCTATGTAGACCTGTCTAACCCTTGTTAGCCCTACTTCAGTACTGACTTAGTCTATGTTGACCTGTCTAACCCTTGTTAGCCCTACTCCACTGGGTCGATATAGACCTGTCTAACCCTTGCTAGCACTACCTCAGTACTGACTTAGTCTATGTAGACCTTTCTAACCCTTGTTAGCCCTACTGCAGTACTGACTTAGTCTATATAGACATGTCTAACCCTTGTTAGCCCTACTCCAGTACTGACTGAGTCGATATAGACCCGTCTAACCCTTGTTAGCCCTCCTTCAGTACTGACCTGGTCTATGTAGACCTGTCTAAGCCTTGCTAACCCTACTTCAGTACTGACTTAGTCTATGTAGACCTGTCTTACCCTCGTTAGCCCTACTTCAGTACTGACCTGGTCTATGTAGACCTGTGTAACCCTTGTTAGCCCTACTTCAATACTGACCTGGTCTATGTAGACCTGTCTAACTCTTGTTAGCCTACGCCAGTACTGATTAATCTATGTAGACCTGTCTAACCCTTGTTAGCCCTACTCTAGTACTGACTTAGTCTATGTAGACCTGTCTAAACCTTGTTAACCCTACTTCAGTACTGACTTAGTCTATGTAGACCTGTCTAACCCTTGTTAGCCCTACTTCAGTGCTGACTTAGTCTATGTAGACCTGTCTAACCCTTGCTAGCCCTACTTTAGGGTTGACTGGTCAATGTAGACCTGTCTAACCCTTGTTAGCCCTACTTCAGTACTGACTTAGTCTATGTAGACCTGTCTAACCCTTGTTAGCCCTACTCCAGTACTGACTGGGTCGATATAGACCTGTCTAACCCTTGTTAGCTCTACTTCAGTATTGACTTAGTCTATGTAGACCTGTATAACACTTGTTAGCCCTACTTCAGTACTGACCTGGTCTATGTTGACCTGTATAACACTTGTTAGCCCTGCTTCAGTACTGACCTGGTTATGTAGACCTGTCTAACCCTTGTTAGCCCTACTTCAGTACTGACTTAGTCTATGTAGACCTGTCTAACCCTTGTTAGCCCTACTTCAGTAATGACCTGGTCTATGTTGACCTGTATAACACTTGTTAGCCCTGTTTCAGTACTGACCTGGTTATGTAGACCTGTCTAACCCTTGTTAGCCCTACTTCATTACTGACTTAGTCTATGTAGACCTGTCTAACCCTTGTTAGCCCTACTTCAGTAATGACCTGGTCTATGTAGACCTGTCTAACCCTTGTTAGCCTACTCCAGTACTGACTTAATCTATGTAGACCTCTCTAACCCTTGTTAGACCTACTTCAGTACTGACTGGGTCGATATAGCCCTGTCTAACACTTGTTAGCTCTACTTCAGTACTTACTTAGTCTATGTAGACCTGTATAACCTTTGTTAGCCCTACTTCAGTACTGACCTGGTCTATGTAGACCTGTATAACCCTTGTTAGCCCTACTTCAGTACTGACCTGGTCTACGTAGACCTGTATAACGCTTGTTAGCCCTACTTCAGTAGTGACATAGTCTATGTAGTCCTGTCTAACCCTTGCTAGCCCTACTTCAGTACTGACGTGGTCTATGTAGACATGTCTAACCCTTGTTAGCCCTACTTCAGTACTGACTTACTCTATGTAGACCTTCTAACCCTTGTTAGCCCTACTCCAGTACTGACTGAGTCTATGTAGACCTGTCTAACCCTTGTTAGCCCTACTCCAGGGATGACTGGTCAATGTAGAACAGTCTAACCCATGTTAGCCCTACTTCAGTACTGACTTACTCTATGTGGACCTGTCTAACCCTTGTTAGCCCTACTTCAGTACTGACTTAGTCTATGTAGACCTGTCTAACCATTGTTAGCCCTACTTCTGTACTGACCTGGTCTATGTAGGCCTGTCTAACCCTTGTTAGCCCTACTTCAGTACTGACCTGGTCAATGTAGACCTGTCTAACCAGTGTTAGCCCTATTTCAGTACTGACTTAGTCTATGTAGACCTGTCTAACCCTTGCAAGCTCTACTTCAGTACTGACCTGGTCTATGTAGACCTGTCTAACCCTTGCTAGCCCTACTTCAGTACTGACTTAGTCTGTGTAGACCGGTCTAACCCTTGCTAGCCCTACTTCAGTACTGACTTAGTCTATGTAGTCCTGTCTGACCCTTGTTAGCCCTACTTCAGTACTGACTGGGTCGATATAGACCGGTCTAACCCTTGTTAGCCCCACTCCAGTACAGACCTGGTGTAAGTAGACCTATCTAACTTTTGTTAGCCCCACTCAAGTACAGACTTAGTGTGTGGAGACCTGTCTAACCCTTGTTAGCCGTACTCCAGTACTGATTGAGTCGATATAGACCTGTATAACCCTTCTTAGCACTACTTCAGTACTGACTGGGTCGATATAGACCTGTCTAACCCTTGTAAGCCATACTTCAGTACTGACTTAGTCTATGTAGACCTGTCTAACCCTTGTTAGCCCTACTTCAGTACAGACATGTTCTATGTGGACCTGTCTAACCCTTGTTAGCCTACTCCAGTACTGACTTAGTTATGTAGACCTGTCTAAACCTTTTTAGCCCTACTTAAGTACTGACTTAATCTATGTAGACCAGTCTAACCCTTGCTAGCCCTACTTCAGTACTGACTTAGTCTGTGTAGACCTGTCTAACCCTTGCTATCCCTACTTCAGTACTGACTTAGTCTATGTAGTCCGGTCTGACCCTTGTTAGCCCTACTTCAGTACTGACTGGGTCGATATAGACCTGTCAAACCCTTGTTAGCCCTACTTCAGTACTGACCTGGTCTAAGTAGACCTATCTAACTTTTGTTAGCCCCACTCCAGTACAGACTTAGTGTGTGGAGACCTGTCTAAGCCTTTTTAGCCCTACTCCAGTACAGACTGAGTCGATATAAACCTGTATAACCCTTGTTAGCACTACTTCAGTACTGACCTGGTCTATGTAGACCTGTCTAACCCTTGCTAGCCCTACTTCAGGGATGACTGGTCAATGTAGAACAGTCTAACCCATGTTAGCCCTACTTCAGTACTGACTTACTCTATGTGGACCTGTCTAACCCTTGTTAGCCCTACTTCAGTACTGACTTAGTCTATGTAGACCTGTCTAACCCTTGTTAGCCCTACTTAAGTACTGACTTAGTCTATGTAGACCTGTCTAAACCTTGTTAGCCCTACTCCAGTACTGACTGGCTCGATATAGACCTGTCTAACCCTTGTAAGCCCTACTTCAGTACTGACTTAGTCTATGTAGACCTGTCTAACCCTTGTTAACCCTACTTCAGTACAGACATGTTCTATGTGGACCTGTCTAACCCTTGTTAGCCTACTCCAGTACTGACTTAGTCTATGTAGACCTGTCTAACCCTTGTTAGCCCTACTCCAGTACTGACTTAGTCTATGTAGACCTGTCTAACCCTTGTGAGCCCTACTCCAGAACTGACTTAATCTATGTAGACCTATCTAATTCTTGTTAGCCCCACTCCAGTACAGACTTAGTGTATGCAGACCTGTCTAACCCTTGTTAGCCCTACTTCAGTAATTGTTTCTACTTTAGGCACAAGGCCAGCAATTACCCAGTGCATTACTGGTACTTTATTTTATCGACCCCGTAAGGATGAAAGACAAAGTCAACCGCGGCGGGATTTGAACTCAGATCGTAAAGGGACGTAACTATGCTGGAAAGCATGGCGTCCGACCCTCTACCGATACTGCCAATCCACCGCCCTACTTCAGTAATAACTTAGTCTATGTAGACCTGTCTAACCCTTGTTAGCCCTAGTTCAGTACTGACCTGGTCTATGTAGACCTGTCTAACCCTTGTTAGCCTTACTTCTGTACTGACTTAGTCTATGTAGACATGTATAACCCTTGTTAGCCCTACTCCAGTACTGACTTAGACTATGTAGACCTATCTAATTCTTGTTAGCCCTACTTCAGTATTGACTTAGTAAATGTAGACCTGTCTAACCCTTGTTAGCCCTACTCCAGTACAGACTTAGTGTATGTAGACCTGTCTAACCCTTGTTAGCCCTACTTCAGTAATGACTTAGTCTATGTAGACCTGTCTAACCCTTGTTAGCCCTACTTCAGTACTGACTTAGTCTATGTAAACCTGTCTAACACTTGTTAGCCCTACTTCAGTACTGACTTAGTCTATGTAGACCTGTCTAAACCTTGTTAGCCCTACTCCAGTACAGACTGGCTCGATATAGACCTGTCTAACCCTTGTAAGCCCTACTTCAGTACTAACTTAGTCTATGTAGACCTGTCTAACCCTTGTTAGCCCTACTTCAGTACAGACATGTTCTATGTGGACCTGTCTAACCCTTGTTAGCCTACTCCAGTACTGACTTAGTCTATGTAGACCTGTCTAACCCTTGTTAGCCCTACTCCAGTACTGACTTAGTCTATGTAGACCTGTCTAACCCTTGTTAGGCCTACTTCAGTACTGACTGGGCCGATATAGACCTGTCTAACCCTTGTTAGCCCTACTTCAGTACTGTCTTAGTCTATGTAGACCTGTATAACCCTTGTTAGCCCTACTTCAGTACTGACCTGGTCTATGTAGACCTGTATAACCCTTGTTAGCCCTACTTCAGTACTGACTTGGTTATGTAGACCTGTCTAACCCTTGTTAGCCCTACTTCAGCAGTGACATAGTCTATGTAGTCCTGTCTATCCCTTGTACGCCCTACTTCAGTACTGACGTGGTCTATGTAGACCTGTCTAACCCTTGTGAGCCCTACTCCAGAACTGACTTAATCTATGTAGACCTATCTAATTCTTGTTAGTCCCACTCCAGTACAGACTTAGTGTATGCAGACCTGTCTAACCCTTGTTAGCCCTACTTCAGTAATTGTTTCTACTTTAGGCACAAGGCCAGCAATTACCCAGTGCATTACTGGTACTTTATTTTATCGACCCCGTAAGGATGAAAGACAAAGTCAACCGCGGCGGGATTTGAACTCAGATCGTTTAAGGGACGTAACTATGCTGGAAAGCATGGCGTCCGACCCTCCACCGATACTGCCAATCCACCGCCCTACTTCAGTAATAACTTAGTCTATGTAGACCTGTCTAACCCTTGTTAGCCCTACTTCAGTACTGACTTACTCTATGTGGACCTGTCTAACCCTTGTTAGCCCTACTTCAGTACTGACTTAGTCTATGTAGACCTGTCTAACCCTTGTTAGCCCTACTTAAGTACTGACTTAGTCTATGTAGACCTGTCTAAACCTTGTTAGCCCTACTCCAGTACTGACTGGCTCGATATAGACCTGTCTAACCCTTGTAAGCCCTACTTCAGTACTGACTTAGTCTATGTAGACCTGTCTAACCCTTGTTAACCCTACTTCAGTACAGACATGTTCTATGTGGACCTGTCTAACCCTTGTTAGCCTACTCCAGTACTGACTTAGTCTATGTAGACCTGTCTAACCCTTGTTAGCCCTACTCCAGTACTGACTTAGTCTATGTAGACCTGTCTAACCCTTGTTAGGCCTACTTCAGTACTGACTGGGCCGATATAGACCTGTCTAACCCTTGTTAGCCCTACTTCAGTACTGACTTAGTCTATGTAGACCTGTATAACACTTGTTAGCCCTACTTCAGTACTGACCTGGTCTATGTAGACCTGTATAACCCTTGTTAGCCCTACTTCAGTACTGACCTGGTTATGTAGACCTGTCTAACCCTTGTTAGCCCTACTTCAGCAGTGACATAGTCTATGTAGTCCTGTCTATCCCTTGTACGCCCTACTTCAGTACTGACGTGGTCTATGTAGACCTGTCTAACCCTTGTGAGCCCTACTCCAGAACTGACTTAATCTATGTAGACCTATCTAATTCTTGTTAGCCCCACTCCAGTACAGACTTAGTGTATGCAGACCTGTCTAACCCTTGTTAGCCCTACTTCAGTAATTGTTTCTACTTTAGGCGCAAGGCCAGCAATTACCCAGTGCATTACTGGTACTTTATTTTATCGACCCCGTAAGGATGAAAGACAAAGTCAACCGCGGCGGGATTTGAACTCAGATCGTAAAGGGACGTAACTATGCTGGAAAGCATGGCGTCCGACCCTCTACCGATACTGCCAATCCACCGCCCTACTTCAGTAATAACTTAGTCTATGTAGACCTGTCTAACCTTTGTTAGCCCTAGTTCAGTACTGACCTGGTCTATGTAGACCTGTCTAACCCTTGTTAGCCTTACTTCTGTACTGACTTAGTCTATGTAGACATGTATAACCCTTGTTAGCCCTACTCCAGTACTGACTTAGACTATGTAGACCTATCTAATTCTTGTTAGCCCTACTTCAGTATTGACTTAGTAAATGTAGACCTGTGTAACCCTTGTTAGCCCTACTCCAGTACAGACTTAGTGTATGTAGACCTGTCTAACCCTTGTTAGCCCTACTTCAGTAATGACTTAGTCTATGTAGACCTGTCTAACCCTTGTTAGCCCTACTTCAGTACTGACTTAGTCTATGTAAACCTGTCTAACACTTGTTAGCCCTACTTCAGTACTGACTTAGTCTATGTAGACCTGTCTAAACCTTGTTAGCCCTACTCCAGTACAGACTGGCTCGATATAGACCTGTCTAACCCTTGTAAGCCCTACTTCAGTACTAACTTAGTCTATGTAGACCTGTCTAACCCTTGTTAGCCCTACTTCAGTACAGACATGTTCTATGTGGACCTGTCTAACCCTTGTTAGCCTACTCCAGTACTGACTTAGTCTATGTAGACCTGTCTAACCCTTGTTAGCCCTACTCCAGTACTGACTTAGTCTATGTAGACCTGTCTAACCCTTGTTAGGCCTACTTCAGTACTGACTGGGCCGATATAGACCTGTCTAACCCTTGTTAGCCCTACTTCAGTACTGACTTAGTCTATGTAGACCTGTATAACCCTTGTTAGCCCTACTTCAGTACTGACCTGGTCTATGTGGGCCTGTCTAACCCTTGTTAACCCTACTCCAGTACTGACTTAGTCTATGTAGACCTGTGTAACCCTTGTTAGCCCTACTCCAGTACGCACTTACTCTATGTAGACCTGTCTAACACTTGTTAGCCCTACTTCAGTACTGACTTAGTCTATGTAGACCTGTCTAACCCTTGTTAGCCCTACTTCAGGACTGACCTGGTCAATGTAGACCTGTCTATCCCGTGTTAGTCCCACTTCAGTACTGACTTAGTCTATGTAGACATGTCTAACCCTTGCTAGCTCTACTTCAGTACTGACTTAGTCTATGTAGACCTGTCTAAACCTTGTTAGCCATACTCCAGTACTGACTGGGTTGATATAGACCTGTCTAACCCTTGTAAGCCCTACTTCACTACTGACTTAGTCTATGTAGACCTGTCTAACCCTTGTTAGCCCTACTTCAGTACTGACCTGGTCTATGTAGACCTGTCTAACCCTTGTTAGTCTACTCCAGTACTGACTTAGTCTATGTAGACCTGTCTAACCCTTGTTAGACCTAATTCACTACTGACTTAGTCTATGTAGACCTGTCTAACCCTTGTTAACCCTACTTCAGTACTGACTTAGTCTATGTTGACACGTCTAACCCTTGTTAGCCCTACTCCACTGGGTCGATATAGAACTGTCTAACCCTTGCTAGCCCTACTTCAGTACTGACCTGGTCAATGTAGACCTGTCTAACCCGTGTTAGCTCTACTTCCGTACTGACTTAGTCTATGTAGACCTGTCTAACCCTTGCAAGCTCTACTTCAGTACTGACTTAGTCTATGTAGACCTGTCTAACCCTTGTTAGGCCTACTTCAGTACTGACCTGGTCTATGTAGACCTGTCTAACCCTTGTTAGCCCTACTTAAGTACTGACTTAATCTATGTAGACCAGTCTAACCCTTGCTAGCCCTACTTCAGTACTGACTTACTCTATGTGGACCTGTCTAACCCTTGTTAGCCCTACTTCAGTACTGACTTAGTCTATGTAGACCTGTCTAACCCTTGTTAGCCCTACTTAAGTACTGACCTGGTTATGTAGACCTGTCTAACCCTTGTTAGCCCTACTTCAGCAGTGACATAGTCTATGTAGTCCTGTCTATCCCTTGTACGCCCTACTTCAGTACTGACGTGGTCTATGTAGACCTGTCTAACCCTTGTGAGCCCTACTCCAGAACTGACTTAATCTATGTAGACCTATCTAATTCTTGTTAGCCCCACTCCAGTACAGACTTAGTGTATGCAGACCTGTCTAACCCTTGTTAGCCCTACTTCAGTAATTGTTTCTACTTTAGGCACAAGGCCAGCAATTACCCAGTGCATTACTGGTACTTTATTTTATCGACCCCGTAAGGATGAAAGACAAAGTCAACCGCGGCGGGATTTGAACTCAGATCGTAAAGGGACGTAACTATGCTGGAAAGCATGGCGTCCGACCCTCTACCGATACTGCCAATCCACCGCCCTACTTCAGTAATAACTTAGTCTATGTAGACCTGTCTAACCCTTGTTAGCCCTAGTTCAGTACTGACCTGGTCTATGTAGACCTGTCTAACCCTTGTTAGCCTTACTTCTGTACTGACTTAGTCTATGTAGACCTGTATAACCCTTGTTAGCCCTACTTCAGTACTGACTTAGTCTATGTAGACCTGTCTAACCCATGTTAGCCCTACTTCAGTACTGACCTGGTCAATGAAGACATGTCTAACCCGTGTTAGCCCTACTTCAGTACTGACTTAGTCTATGTAGACCTGTCTAACCCTTGCTAGCCCTACTTCAGTACTGACTTAGTCTATGTAGACCTGTCTAACCCTTGTTAGCCCTACTTCAGTACTGACCCTGTCAATATAGAGCTGTCTAACCCTTGTTAGCCCTACTTAAGTACTGACTTAATCTATGTAGACCGGTCTAACCCTTGCTAGCCCTACTTCAGTACTGACTTAGTCTATGTAGACCTGTCTAAACCTTGTTAGCCATAATTCAGTACTGACTGGGTCGATATAGACCTGTCTAACCATTGTAAGCCCTACTTCAGTACTGACTTAGTCTATGTAGACCTGTCTAACCCCTGTTAGCCCTACTTCAGTACTGACCTGGTCTATGTAGACCTGTCTAACACTTGTTAGTCTACTCCAGTACTGACTTAGACTATGTAGACCTGTCTAAACCTTGTTAGCCCTACTCCAGTACTGACTTAGTCTATGTAGACCTGTCTAACCATTGTTACCTCTACTTCAGTACTGACTTAGTCTATGTAGACCTGTCTAACCCTTGTTAGCTCTACTTCAGTACTGACTTAGTCTATGTAGTCCTGTCTAACCCTTCTTAGCCCTACTCCAGTACTGACTGGGTCGATATAGACCTGTCTAACCCTTGTTAGCCCTACTTCAGTACTGACTTAGTCTATGTAGACCTGTATAACCCTTGTTAGCCCTACTTCAGTACTGACCTGGTCTATGTAGACCTGTCTAACCCTTGTTAGCCCTTACTTCAGTACTGACGTGGTCTATGTAGACCTATCTAATTCTTGTTAGCCCCACTCCAGTACAGCCTTATTGTATGTAGACCTGTCTAACTCTTGTTAGCCCTACTTCAGTACTGACTTAGTCTATGTAGACCTATCTAATTCTTGTTAGCCCCACTCCAGTACAGACTTATTGTATGTAGACCTGTCTAACCCTTGTTAGCCCTACTTCAGTACTGACTTAGTCTATGTAGACCTGTATAACCCTTGTTAGCCCTACTTCAGTACTGACCTGGTCTATGTAGGCCTGTCTAAACCTTGTTAACCCTACTCCAGTACTGACTTAGTCTATGTAGACCTGTGTAACCCTTGTTAGCCCTACTCCAGTACGCACTTACTCTATGTAGACCTGTCTAACACTTGCTAGCCCTACTTCAGTACTGACTTAGTCTATGTAGACATGTCTAACCCTTGCTAGCTCTACTTCAGTACTGACTTAGTCTATGTAGACCTGTCTAAACCTTGTTAGCCATACTCCAGTACTGACTGGGTTGATATAGACCTGTCTAACCCTTGTAAGCCCTACTTCACTACTGACTTAGTCTATGTAGACCTGTCTAACCCTTGTTAGCCCTACTTCAGTACTGACCTGGTCTATGTAGACCTGTCTAACCCTTGTTAGTCTACTCCAGTACTGACTTAGTCTATGTAGACCTGTCTAACCCTTGTTAGATCTAATTCACTACTGACTTAGTCTATGTAGACCTGTCTAACCCTTGTTAACCCTACTTCAGTACTGACTTAGTCTATGTTGACACGTCTAACCCTTGTTAGCCCTACTCCACTGGGTCGATATAGAACTGTCTAACCCTTGCTAGCCCTACTTCAGTACTGACCTGGTCAATGTAGACCTGTCTAACCCGTGTTAGCCCTACTTCCGTACTGACTTAGTCTATGTAGACCTGTCTAACCCTTGCAAGCTCTACTTCAGTACTGACTTAGTCTATGTAGACCTGTCTAACCCTTGTTAGGCCTACTTCAGTACTGACCTGGTCTATGTAGACCTGTCTAACCCTTGTTAGCCCTACTTAAGTACTGACTTAATCTATGTAGACCAGTCTAACCCTTGCTAGCCCTACTTCAGTACTGACTTACTCTATGTGGACCTGTCTAACCCTTGTTAGCCCTACTTCAGTACTGACTTAGTCTATGTAGACCTGTCTAACCCTTGTTAGCCCTACTTAAGTACTGACTTAGTCTATGTAGACCTGTCTAACCCTTGTTAGCCCTACTCCAGTACTGACTGGGTCGATATAGACCTGTCTAACCCTTGTTAGCCCTACTCCAGTACTGACTTAGTCTATGTAGACCTGTCTAACCCTTGTTAGCTCTACTTCAGTATTGACTTAGTCTATGTAGATCTGTCTAACCCTTGTTAGCTCTACTTCAGTACTGACTTAGTCTATGTAGACCTGTCTAACCCTTGTTAGCCCTACTTCAGTACTGACCTGGTCTATGTAGGCCTGTCTAACCCTTGTTAGCCCTACTCCAGTACTGACTTAGTCTATGTAGACCTGTCTAACCCTTGTTAACCCTACTCCAGTACTGACTTAGTCTATGTAGACCTGTCGAACAGTTGTTAGCCCTACTTGAGTACTGACTTAGTCTATGTAGACCTGTATAACCCTTGTTAGCCCTACTTCAGTACTGACTTAGTCTATGTAGACCTGTATAACCCTTGTTAGCCCTACTTCAGTACTGACTTAGGCTATGTAGACCTGTCTAACGCTTGTTAGCCCTACTTCAGTACTGACCTGGTCAATGTAGACCTGTCTAACCCGTGTTAGCCCTACTTCAGTACTGACATAGTCTATGTAGACCTGTCTAAACCTTGCAAGCTCTACTTCAGTACTGACTTAGTCTATGTAGACCTGTCTAACCCTTGTTAGGCCTACTTCAGTACTGACCTGGTCTATGTAGACCTGTCTAACCCTTGTTAACCCTACTTAAGTACTGACTTAATCTATGTAGACCAGTCTAACCCTTGCTAGCCCTACTTCAGTACTGACTTAGTCTATGTAGACCTGTCTAACCCTTGTTAGCTCTACTTCAGTACTGACTTAGTCTATGTAGACCTGTCTAACCCTTGATAGCTCTACTTCAGTATTGACTTAATCTATGTAGATCTGTCTAACCCTTGTTAGCTCTACTTCAGTACTGACTTAGTCTATGTAGACCTGTCTAACCCTTGTTAGCCTTACTTCAGTACTGACCTGGTCTATGTAGGCCTGTCTAACCCTTGTTAGCCCTACTCCAGTACTGACTTAGTCTATGTAGACCTGTCTAACCATTGTTAACCCTACTCCAGTACTGACTCAGTCTATGTAGACCTGTCGAACACTTGTTAGACCTACTTGAGTACTGACTTAGTCTATGTAGACCTGTATAACCCTTGTTAGCCCTACTTCAGTACTGACTTAGTCTATGTAGACCTGTATAACCCTTGTTAGCCCTACTTCAGTACTGACTTAGGCTATGTAGACCTGTCTAACCCTTGTTAGCCCTACTTCAGTACTGACCTGGTCAATGTAGACCTGTCTAACCCTGGCAAGCCCTACTTCAGTACTGACTTAGTCTATGTAGACCTGTCTAACCCTTGTTAGGCCTACTTCAGTACTGACCTGGTCTATGTAGACCTGTCTAACCCTTGTTAACCCTACTTAAGTACTGACTTAATCTATGTAGACCAGTCTAACCCTTGCTAGCCCTACTTCAGTACTGACTTAGTCTGTGTAGACCTGTCTAACCCTTGCTATCCCTACTTCAGTACTGACTTAGTCTATGTAGTCCTGTCTGACCCTTTTTAGCCCTACTTCAGTACTGACTGGGTCGATATAGACCTGTCTAACCCTTGTTAGCCCCACTCCAGTACTGACCTGGTCTAAGTAGACCTATCTAACTTTTGTTAGCCCCACTCCAGTACAGTCTTAGTGTGTGGAGACCTGTCTAACCCTTGCTAGCCCTACTTCAGGGATGACTGGTCAATGTAGAACAGTCTAACCCATGTTAGCCCTACTTCAGTAGTGACTTACTCTATGTGGACCTGTCTAACCCTTGTTAGCCCTACTTCAGTACTGACTTAGTCTATGTAGACCTGTCTAACACTTGTTAGGCCTACTTAAGTACTGACTTAGTCTATGTAGACCTGTCTAAACCTTGTTAGCCCTACTCCAGTGCTGACTGGGTCGATATAGACTGTCTAACCCTTGTAAGCCTTACTTCAGTACTGACTTAGTCTATGTAGACCTGTCTAACCCTTGTTATCCATACTTCAGTACAGACCTGTTCTATGTAAACCTGTCTAACCCTTGTTAGCCTACTCCAGTACTGACTTAGTCTATGTACACCTTTCTAAACCTTGTTAGCCTACTCCAGTACTGAGTTAGTCTATGTAGACATGTCTAACCCTTGTTAGCTCTACTTCAGTACTGACTTAGTCTATGTAGACCTGTCTAACCCTTGTTAGCCCTACTTCAGTACTGACTTAGTCTATGTAGACCTGTATAACCCTTGTTAGCCCTACTTCAGTACTGACCTGGTCTATGTAGACCTGTATAACACTTGTTAGCCCTGCTTCAGTACTGACCTGGTTATGTAGACCTGTCTAACCCTTGTTAGCCCTACTTCAGTACTGACTTAGTCTATGTAGACCTGTCTAACCCTTGTTAGCCTACTCCAGTACTGACTTAATCTATGTAGACCTCTCTAAACCTTGTTAGCCCTACTTCAGTACTGACTGGGTCGATATAGCCCTGTCTAACCCTTGTTAGCTCTACTTCAGTACTTACTTAGTCTATGTAGACCTGTATAACCCTTGTTAGCCCTACTTCAGTACTTACCTGGTCTACGTAGACCTGTATAAACCTTGTTAGCCCTACTTCAGTAGTGACATCTTCTATGTAGTCCTGTCTAACCCTTGCTAGCCCTACTTCAGTAATGACGTGGTCTATGTAGACCTGTCTAACCCTTGTGAGCCCTACTCCAGTACGGACTTAGTCTATGTAGACCTATCTAATTCTTGTTAGCCCCACTCCAGTAAAGACTTAGTCTATGTAGACCTGTCTAACCCTTGCTAACCCTACTTCAGTACTGACTTAGTTTACGTAGACCTGTCTTACCCTTGTTAGCCCTACTTCAGTACTGACTTAGTCTATGCAGACCTGTCTAACCCTTGTTAGCCCTACTTCAGTACTGTCCTGTTCTATGTAGACCTGTCTAACCCTTGTTAGCCTACTCCAGTACTGACTTAGTCTATGTTTTCCTGTCTAACCCGGTTTAGATCTACTTCAGTACTGACTTAGTCTATGTAGACTGTCTAACCCTTGTTAGACCTAATTCACTACTGACTTAGTCTATGTAGACCTGTCTAACCCTTGTTAGCCCTACTTCAGTACTGACTTAGTCTATGTTGACAAGTCTAACCCTTGTTAGCCCTACTCCATTGGGTCGATATAGACCTGTCTAACCCTTGCTAGCTCGACTTCAGTACTGACGTGGTCTATGTAGACCTGTCTAACCTTTGTTAGCCCTACTTCAGTAGTGACATAATCTATGTAGAACTGTCTAACACTTGTTAGCCCTACTTCAGTACTGACTTAGTCTATGTAAACCTG
This sequence comes from Eledone cirrhosa, assembly GCA_964016885.1. NCBI lineage: Eukaryota > Metazoa > Mollusca > Cephalopoda > Octopoda > Eledonidae > Eledone > Eledone cirrhosa. The sequence goes on from OZ024740.1 coordinate 12,144,438, forward strand.
TATAACCCTTGTTAGCCCTACTTCAATACTGACCTGGTCTATGTAGACCTGTCTAATCCTTGTTAGTCTACACCAGTACTAACTTAGTCTATGTAGTCCCGTCTAACCCTTGTTAGCCCTACTCTAGTACTGACTTAGTCTATGTAGACCTGTCTAAACCTTGTTAGCCCTACTTCAGTAGTGACTTAGTCTATGTAGACCTGTCTAACCCTTGTTAGCCCTACTTCAGTGCTGACTTACTCTATGTAGACCTGTATAACCCTTGTTAGCCCTGCTTCAGTACTGACTGAGTCGATATAGGCCTGTATAACCCTTGTTAGCCCTACTTCAGTACTGACCTGGTCTATGTAGACCTGTCTAACCCTTGCTAGCCCTACTTTAGGGTTGACTGGTCAATGTAGACCTGTCTAACCCTTGTTAGCCCTACTTCAGTACTGACTTAGTCTATGTAGACCTGTCTAACCCTTGTTAGCCCTACTTAAGTACTGACTTAGTCTATGTAGACCTGTCTAACCCTTGCTAGCCCTACTTCAGTACTGACTTAGTCTATGTAGACCTGTCTAAACCTTGTTAGCCCAACTCCAGTACTGACTGGGTCGATATAGACCTGTCTAACCCTTGTAAGCCCTACGCCAGTACTCACTTAGTCTATGTAGACCTGTCTAACCCTTGTTAGCCTTACTTCTGTACTGACTTAGTCTATGTAGACCTGTATAACCCTTGTTAGCCCTACTTCAGTACTGACTTAGTCTATGTAAACCTGTCTAACCCTTGTTTACCCTACTTCAGTACTGACCTGGTCTATGTAGGCCTGTCTAAACCTTGTTAGCCCTACTCCAGTACTGACTTAGTCTATGTAGACCTGTCTAACCCGTGTTAACCCTACTCCAGTACTGACGTAGTCTATGTAGACATGTCGAACACTTGTTAGCCCTACTTGAGTACTGACTTAGTCTATGTAGACCTGTATAACCCTTGTTAGCCCTACTTCAGTACTGACTTAGTCTATGTAGACCTGTCTAACCCTTGTTAGCCCTACTTCAGTACTGACCTGGTCAATGTAGACCTGTCTAACCCGTGTTAGCCCAACTTCAGTACTGACTTAGTCTATGTAGACCTGTCTAACCCTTGCAAGCTCTACTTCAGTACTGACCTGGTCTATGTAGACCTGTCTAACCCTTGTTAACCCTACTTAAGTACTGACTTAATCTATGTAGACCTGTCTAACCCTTGCTAGCCCTACTTCAGTACTGACTTACTCTGTGTAGACCTGTCTAACCCTTGTTAGCCCTACTTCAGTACTGACTGGGTCGATATAGACCTGTCTAACCCTTGTTAGCCCCACTACAGTACTGACCTGGTCTAAGTAGACCTATCTAACTTTTGTTAGCCCCACTCCAGTACAGACTTAGTGTGTGGAGACCTGTCTAACCCTTGTTAGCCGTACTTCAGTACTGACTTAGTCTATGTAGACCTGTCTAACCCTTGTTAGCCCTACTCCAGTACTGACTGAGTCGATATAGACCTGTATAACCCTTCTTAGCACTACTTCAGGGATGACTGGTCAATGTAGAACAGTCTAACCCATGTTAGCCCTACTTCAGTACTGACTTACTCTATGTGGACCTGTCTAACCCTTGTTAGCCCTACTTCAGTACTGACTTAGTCTATGTAGACCTGTCTAACCCTTGTTAGCCCTACTTAAGTACTGACTTAGTCTATGTAGACCTGTCTAAACCTTGTTAGCCCTACTCCAGTACTGACTGGAACGATATAGACCAGTCTAACCCATGTAAGCCCTACTTCAGTACTGACTTAGTCTATGTAGACCTGTCTAACCCTTGTTAGCCCTACTTCAGTACAGACATGTTCTATGTGGACCTGTCTAACCCTTGTTAGCCTACTCCAGTACTGACTTAGTCTATGTAGACCTGTCTAACCCTTTTTAGCCCTACTCCAGTACTGACTTAGTCTATGTAGACCTGTCTAACCCTTGTTAGCTCTAATTCAGTATTGACTTAGTCTATGTAGATCTGTCTAACCCTTGTTAGCTCTACTTCAGTACTGACTTAGTCTATGAAGACCTGTCTAACCCTTGTTAGCCCTACTCCAGTATTGACTGGGTCGATATAGACCTGTCTAACCCTTGTTAGCCCTACTCCAGTACTGACTTAGTCTATGTAGACCTGTCTAACCCTTGTTAGCTCTACTTCAGTATTGACTTAGTCTATGTAGATCTGTCTAACCCTTGTTAGCCCTACTTCAGTACTGTCCTGGTCTATGTAGGCCTGTCTAACCCTCGTTAGCCCTACTCCAGTACTGACTGAATCTATGTAGGCCTGTCGAACACTTGTTAGCCCTACTTGCGTACTGACTTAGTCTATGTAGACCTGTATAACCCTTGTTAGCCCTACTTCAGTACTGACTTAGTCTATGTAGACCTGTATAACCCTTGTTAGCCCTACTTCAGTACTGACTTAGGCTATGTAGACCTGTCTAACCCTTGTTAACCCTACTTCAGTACTGACCTGGTCAATATAGACCTGTCTAACCCGTGTTAGCCCTACTCCAGTACTGACTTAGTCTATGTAGACCTGTCTAACCCTTGTTAGCTCTACTTCAGTATTGACTTAGTCTATGTAGATCTGTATAACCCTTGTTAGCTCTACTTCAGTACTGACTTAGTTTATGTAGACTTGTCTAACCCTTGTTAGCCCTACTCCAGTACTGACTGGGTCGATATAGACCTGTCTAACCCTTGTTAGTCCTACTTCAGTACTGACTTAGTCTATGTAGACCTGTATAACCCTTGTTAGCCCTACTTCAGTACTGACCTGGTCTATGTAGACCTGTATAAACCTTGTTAGCCCTACTTCAGTACTGACCTGGTTATGTAGACCTGACTAACCCTTGTTAGCCCTACTTCAGCAGTGACATAGTCTATGTAGTCCTGTCTATCCCTTGTACGCCCTACTTCAGTACTGACGTGGTCTATGTAGACCTGTCTAACCCTTGTGTGCCCTACTCCAGAACTGACTTAATCTATGTAGACCTATCTAATTCTTGTTAGCCCCACTCCAGTACAGACTTAGTGTATGCAGACCTGTCTAACCCTTGTTAGCCCTACTTCAGTAATGACTTAGTCTATCTAGACCTGTCTAACCCTTGTTAGCCCTAGTTCAGTACTGACCTGGTCTATGTAAACCTGTTTAACCCTTGTTAGCCTTACTTCTGTACTGACTTAGTATATGTAGACCTGTATAACCCTTGTTAGCCCTACTCCAGTACTGACTTAGACTATGTAGACCTATCTAATTCTTGTTAGCCCTACTTCAGTACTGACTTAGTATATGTCGACCTGTCTAACCCTTGTTAGCCCTACTCCAGTACAGACTTAGTGTATGTAGACCTGTCTAACCCTTGTTAGCCCTACTTCAGTAATGACTTAGTCTATGTAGACCTGTCTAACCCTTGTTAGCCCTACTTCAGTACTGACTTAGTCTATGTAAACCTGTCTAACACTTGTTAGCCCTATTTCAGTACTGACTTAGTCTATGTCGTCCTATCTGACCCTTGTTAGCCCCACTCCAGTACTGACCTGGTCTATGTAGTCCTGTCTAAACCTTGTTAGCCCTACTTCAGTACAGACTTAGTCTATGTAGACCTGTCTAACCCTTGTTAGCCCTACTTCAGTAGTGACATAGTCTATGTAGTCCTGTCTAACCCTTGCTAGCCCTACTTCAGTACTGACGTGGTCTATGTAGACCTGTCTAACACTTGTGAACCCTATTCCAGTACTCACTTAGTCTATGTAGACCGGTCTAACCCTTGTTAGCCCTACTTCAGTACTGACTTAGTCTATGTAGACCTGTCTAACACTTGTTAAACTCTACTTGAGTACTGACTTAGTCTATGTAGACCTGTATAACCCTTGTTAGCCCTACTTCAGTACTGACTTCCTCTATGTAGACCTGTATAACCCTTGTTAGCCCTACTTCAGTACTGACCTGGTCTATGTAGACCTGTCTAACACTTGTTAGTCTACTCCAGTACTGACTTAGTCTATGTAGACCTGTCAAAACCTTGTTAGCCCTACTCCAGTACTGACTTAGTCTATGTAGACCTGTCTAACCATTGTTAGCTCTACTTCAGTACTGACTTAGTCTATGTAGACCTGTCTAACCCTTGTTAGCTCTACTTCAGTAGTGACTTAGTCTATGTAGTCCTGTCTAACCCTTCTTAGCCCTACTCCAGTACTGACTGGGTCGATATAGACCTGTCTAACCCTTGTTAGCCCTACTCCAGTACTGACTTAGTCTATGTAGACCTGTATAACCCTTGTTAGCCCTACTTCAGTACTGACCTGGTCTATGTAGACCTGTATAACCGTTGTTAGTCCTACTTCAGTACTGACCTGGTTATGTAGACCTGTATAACCCTTGTTAGCCCCTACTTCAGTACTGACGTGGACTATGTAGACCTGTCTAAACCTTGTTAGCCCTACTCCAGTACTGACTGGGTCGATATAGACCAGTCTAACCCTTGTAAGCCCTACTTCAGTACTGACTTAGTCTATGTATACCTGTCTAACCCTTGTTAGCCTACTCCAGTACTGACTTAATCTATGTAGACCTGTCTAACCCTTTTTAGCACTACTCCAGTACAGACTTAGTCTATGTAGACCTGTCTAACCCTTGTTAGCTCTACTCCAGTACTGGCTGGGTCGATATAGACCTGTCTAACCCTTGTTAGCCCTACTTTAGTACTGACTTAGTCTATGTAAACCTGTCTAACCCTTGTTAGCCCTACTTGAGTACTGACCTGGTCTATGTAGACCTGTATAACCCTTGTTAGCCCTACTTCAGTACTGACCTGGTTATGTAGACCTGTCTAACCCCTGTTAGCCCTATTTCAGTAGTGACATATTCTATGTAGTCCTGTCTAACCCTTGTTAATCCCTACTTCAGTACTGATGTGGTCTATGTAGACATGTCTTATCCTAGTTAGCCTACTTCAGTACTGACTTAGTCTATGTAGACCTGTCTAACCCTTGTTAGCCCTACTCCAGTACTGACTGGGTCGATATAGACCTGTCTAACCCTTGTTAGCCCTACTTCAGTACTGACTTAGTCTATGTAGACCTGTCTAACCCTTGTTAGCCCTACTTTAGTACTGACCTGGTCTATGTAGACCTGTCTAACCCTTGTTAGCCCTACTTCAGTACTGACTTAGTCTATGTAGACCTGTATAACCATTGTTAGACCTACTTCAGTACTGACTTAGTCTATGTGGACCTGTCTAAACCTTGTTAACCCCACTCCAGTACTGACGTGGTCTATGTAGACCTGTCTAACCCTTGTTAACCCCACTCCAGTACTGATATGGTCTATGGAGACCTGTCTAACCCTTGTTACCCCTACTTCAGTATTGACTTAATCTATGTAGACCTTTCTAACACTTGTTAGCCGTACTTCAGTATTGATCTGGTCTATGTAGACCTGTCTGACCCTTGTTAGCCCTACTTCAGTACTGACTTAGTCTATGTAGACCTGTATAATACTTGTTAGCCCTGCTTCAGTACTGACCTGGTTATGTAGACCTGTCTAACCCTTGTTAGCCTACTCCAGTACTGACTTAATCTATGTAGACCTCTCTAACTCTTGTTATCCCTACTTCAGTACTGACTTAGTCTATGTAGACCTGTCTAAGCCTTGTTAGCCCTACTCCAGTACGGACTGGGTCGATATAGACCTGTCTAATCCTTGTTAGCTCTAATTCAGTACTTACTTAGTCTATGTAGACCTGTATAACCCTTGTTAGCCCTCCTTCAGTATTGACCTGGTCTACGATGACCTGTATAACCCTTGTTAGCCCTACTTAAGTAGTGACATAGTCTATGTAGTCCTGTCTAACCCTTGCTAGCCCTACTTCAGTACTGACGGGGTCTATGTAGACCTGTCTAACCCTTGTGAGCCCTACTCCAGTACTGACTTAGTCTATGTAGACCTATCTAATTCTTGTTAGCCCCACTCCAGTACAGACTTAGTCTATGTAGACCTGTCTAACCCTTGTTAGCCCTACTTCAGTACTGACTTAGTCTATGTAGACCTGTCTAACCCTTGTTAGCCCTACTCCAGTACTGACTGGGTCGATATAGACCTTTCTAACCCTTGTTAGCCCTACTCCAGTACTGACTTAGTCTATGTAGACCTGTATAACCTTTGTTGACCCTACTTCAGTACTGACCTGGTCTATGTAAACCTGTATAACCCTTGTTAGCCCTACTTCAGCACTGACCTGGTCTACGTAGAACTGTATAACCCTTGTGAAGCCTACTCCAGTACTCACTTAGTCTATGTAGACCTGTCTAACCCTTGTTAGCCTTACTTCTGTACTGACTTAGTCAATGTAGACCTGTATAACCCTTGTTAGCCCTACTCCAGTACTGACTTAGTCTATGTAGACCTATCTAATTCTTGTTAGCTCTACTTCAGTACTGACTTAGTCTATGTAGACCTGTCTAACCCTTGTTAGCTCTACTTCAGTACTGACTTAGTCTATGAAGACCTGTCTAACCCTTGTTAGCCCTACTCCAGTATTGACTGGGTCGATATAGACCTGTCTAACCCTTGTTAGCCCTACTCCAGTACTGACTTAGTCTATGTAGACCTGTCTAACCCTTGTTAGCTCTACTTCAGTATTGACTTAGTCTATGTAGATCTGTCTAACCCTTGTTAGCCCTACTTCAGTACTGTCCTGGTCTATGTAGGCCTGTCTAACCCTCGTTAGCCCTACTCCAGTACTGACTGAATCTATGTAGGCCTGTCGAACACTTGTTAGCCCTACTTGCGTACTGACTTAGTCTATGTAGACCTGTATAACCCTTGTTAGCCCTACTTCAGTACTGACTTAGTCTATGTAGACCTGTATAACCCTTGTTAGCCCTACTTCAGTACTGACTTAGGCTATGTAGACCTGTCTAACCCTTGTTAACCCTACTTCAGTACTGACCTGGTCAATATAGACCTGTCTAACCCGTGTTAGCCCTACTCCAGTACTGACTTAGTCTATGTAGACCTGTCTAACCCTTGTTAGCTCTACTTCAGTATTGACTTAGTCTATGTAGATCTGTATAACCCTTGTTAGCTCTACTTCAGTACTGACTTAGTTTATGTAGACTTGTCTAACCCTTGTTAGCCCTACTCCAGTACTGACTGGGTCGATATAGACCTGTCTAACCCTTGTTAGTCCTACTTCAGTACTGACTTAGTCTATGTAGACCTGTATAACCCTTGTTAGCCCTACTTCAGTACTGACCTGGTCTATGTAGACCTGTATAAACCTTGTTAGCCCTACTTCAGTACTGACCTGGTTATGTAGACCTGACTAACCCTTGTTAGCCCTACTTCAGCAGTGACATAGTCTATGTAGTCCTGTCTATCCCTTGTACGCCCTACTTCAGTACTGACGTGGTCTATGTAGACCTGTCTAACCCTTGTGTGCCCTACTCCAGAACTGACTTAATCTATGTAGACCTATCTAATTCTTGTTAGCCCCACTCCAGTACAGACTTAGTGTATGCAGACCTGTCTAACCCTTGTTAGCCCTACTTCAGTAATGACTTAGTCTATCTAGACCTGTCTAACCCTTGTTAGCCCTAGTTCAGTACTGACCTGGTCTATGTAAACCTGTTTAACCCTTGTTAGCCTTACTTCTGTACTGACTTAGTATATGTAGACCTGTATAACCCTTGTTAGCCCTACTCCAGTACTGACTTAGACTATGTAGACCTATCTAATTCTTGTTAGCCCTACTTCAGTACTGACTTAGTATATGTCGACCTGTCTAACCCTTGTTAGCCCTACTCCAGTACAGACTTAGTGTATGTAGACCTGTCTAACCCTTGTTAGCCCTACTTCAGTAATGACTTAGTCTATGTAGACCTGTCTAACCCTTGTTAGCCCTACTTCAGTACTGACTTAGTCTATGTAAACCTGTCTAACACTTGTTAGCCCTATTTCAGTACTGACTTAGTCTATGTCGTCCTATCTGACCCTTGTTAGCCCCACTCCAGTACTGACCTGGTCTATGTAGTCCTGTCTAAACCTTGTTAGCCCTACTTCAGTACAGACTTAGTCTATGTAGACCTGTCTAACCCTTGTTAGCCCTACTTCAGTAGTGACATAGTCTATGTAGTCCTGTCTAACCTTTGCTAGCCCTACTTCAGTACTGACGTGGTCTATGTAGACCTGTCCAACCCTTGTGAACCCTATTCCAGTACTCACTTAGTCTATGTAGACCGGTCTAACCCTTGTTAGCCCTACTTCAGTACTGACTTAGTCTATGTAGACCTGTCTAACACTTGTTAAACTCTACTTGAGTACTGACTTAGTCTATGTAGACCTGTATAACCCTTGTTAGCCCTACTTCAGTACTGACTTCCTCTATGTAGACCTGTATAACCCTTGTTTGCCCTACTTCAGTACTGACCTGGTCTATGTAGACCTGTCTAACACTTGTTAGTCTACTCCAGTACTGACTTAGTCTATGTAGACCTGTCAAAACCTTGTTAGCCCTACTCCAGTACTGACTTAGTCTATGTAGACCTGTCTAACCATTGTTAGCTCTACTTCAGTACTGACTTAGTCTATGTAGACCTGTCTAACCCTTGTTAGCTCTACTTCAGTAGTGACTTAGTCTATGTAGTCCTGTCTAACCCTTCTTAGCCCTACTCCAGTACTGACTGGGTCGATATAGACCTGTCTAACCCTTGTTAGCCCTACTCCAGTACTGACTTAGTCTATGTAGACCTGTATAACCCTTGTTAGCCCTACTTCAGTACTGACCTGGTCTATGTAGACCTGTATAACCGTTGTTAGTCCTACTTCAGTACTGACCTGGTTATGTAGACCTGTATAACCCTTGTTAGCCCCTACTTCAGTACTGACGTGGACTATGTAGACCTGTCTAAACCTTGTTAGCCCTACTCCAGTACTGACTGGGTCGATATAGACCAGTCTAACCCTTGTAAGCCCTACTTCAGTACTGACTTAGTCTATGTATACCTGTCTAACCCTTGTTAGCCTACTCCAGTACTGACTTAATCTATGTAGACCTGTCTAACCCTTTTTAGCACTACTCCAGTACAGACTTAGTCTATGTAGACCTGTCTAACCCTTGTTAGCCCTACTCCAGTACTGACTGGGTCGATATAGACCTGTCTAACCCTTGTTAGCCCTACTTCAGTACTGACTTAGTCTATGTAGACCTGTCTAACCCTTGTTAGCCCTACTTTAGTACTGACCTGGTCTATGTAGACCTGTCTAACCCTTGTTAGCCCTACTTCAGTACTGACTTAGTCTATGTAGACCTGTATAACCATTGTTAGCCCTACTTCAGTACTGACTTAGTCTATGTGGACCTGTCTAAACCTTGTTAACCCCACTCCAGTACTGACGTGGTCTATGTAGACCTGTCTAACCCTTGTTAACCCCACTCCAGTACTGATATGGTCTATGGAGACCTGTCTAACCCTTGTTACCCCTACTTCAGTATTGACTTAATCTATGTAGACCTTTCTAACACTTGTTAGCCGTACTTCAGTATTGATCTGGTCTATGTAGACCTGTCTGACCCTTGTTAGCCCTACTTCAGTACTGACTTAGTCTATGTAGACCTGTATAATACTTGTTAGCCCTGCTTCAGTACTGACCTGGTTATATAGACCTGTCTAACCCTTGTTAGCCTACTCCAGTACTGACTTAATCTATGTAGACCTCTCTAACTCTTGTTATCCCTACTTCAGTACTGACTTAGTCTATGTAGACCTGTCTAAGCCTTGTTAGCCCTACTCCAGTACTGACTGGGTCGATATAGACCTGTCTAATCCTTGTTAGCTCTAATTCAGTACTTACTTAGTCTATGTAGACCTGTATAACCCTTGTTAGCCCTCCTTCAGTATTGACCTGGTCTACGATGACCTGTATAACCCTTGTTAGCCCTACTTAAGTAGTGACATAGTCTATGTAGTCCTGTCTAACCCTTGCTAGCCCTACTTCAGTACTGACGGGGTCTATGTAGACCTGTCTAACCCTTGTGAGCCCTACTCCAGTACTGACTTAGTCTATGTAGACCTATCTAATTCTTGTTAGCCCCACTCCAGTACAGACTTAGTCTATGTAGACCTGTCTAACCCTTGTTAGCCCTACTTCAGTACTGACTTAGTCTATGTAGACCTGTCTAACCCTTGTTAGCCCTACTCCAGTACTGACTGGGTCGATATAGACCTTTCTAACCCTTGTTAGCCCTACTCCAGTACTGACTTAGTCTATGTAGACCTGTATAACCTTTGTTGACCCTACTTCAGTACTGACCTGGTCTATGTAAACCTGTATAACCCTTGTTAGCCCTACTTCAGCACTGACCTGGTCTACGTAGAACTGTATAACCCTTGTGAAGCCTACTCCAGTACTCACTTAGTCTATGTAGACCTGTCTAACCCTTGTTAGCCTTACTTCTGTACTGACTTAGTCAATGTAGACCTGTATAACCCTTGTTAGCCCTACTCCAGTACTGACTTAGTCTATGTAGACCTATCTAATTCTTGTTAGCTCTACTTCAGTACTGACTTAGTCTATGTAGACCTGTCTAACCCTTGTTAGCCCTACTTCAGTACTGACCTGGTCTATGTAGGCCTGTCTAACCCTTGTTAGCCCTACTCCAGTACTGACTTAGTCTATGTAGACCAGTCTAACCCTTGTTAACCCTACTCCAGTACTGACTTAATCTATGTAGACTTGTCGAACACTTGTTAGCCCTACTTGAGTACTGACTTAGTCTATGGAGACCTGTATAACCCTTGTTAGCCCTACTTCAGTACTGACTTAGGCTATGTGGACCTGTCGAACACTTGTTAGCCCTACTTGAGTACTGACTTAGTCTATGGAGACCTGTATAACCCTTGTTAGCCCTACTTCAGCAGTGACATAGTCTATGTTGTCCTGTCTATCCCTTGTACGCCCTACTTCAGTACTGACTTAGTCTATGTAGACCTGTATAACCCTTGTTAGCCCTACTTCAGTACTGACTCCCTCTATGTAGACCTGTATAACCCGTGTTAGCCCTACTCCAGTACTGACTTAGTCTATGTAGACCTGTCAAAACCTTGTTAGCCCTACTCCAGTACTGACTTAGTCTATGTAGACCTGTCTAACCATTGTTAGCTCTACTTCAGTACTGACTTAGTCTATGTAGACCTGTCTAACCCTTGTTAGCTCTACTTCAGTACTGACTTAGTCTATGTAGTCCTGTCTAACCCTTCTTAGCCCTACTCCAGTACTGACTGGGTCGATATAGACCTGTCTAACCCTTGTTAGCCCTACTTCAGTACTGACTTACTCTATGTAGTCCTGTATAACCCTTGTTAGCCCTACTTCAGTACTGACCTGGTCTATGTAGACCTGTATAAACGTTGTTAGTCCTACTTCAGTACTGACCTGGTTATGTAGATCTGTCTAACCCTTGTTAGCCCCTACTTCAGTACTGACGTGGTCTATGTAGACCTATCTAATTCTTGTTAGCCCCACTCCAGTACAGACTTATTGTATGTAGACCTGTCTAACCCATGTTAGCCCTACTTCAGTACTGACTTAGTCTATGTAGACCTATCTAACCCTTGTTAGCCCTACTTCAGTACTGACTTAGTCTATGTAGACCTGTATAACCCTTGTTAGCCCTACTTCAGTACTGACCTGGTCTATGTAGACCTGTATAACCCTTGTTAGCCCTACTTCAGTACTGACCTGGTTATGTAGACCTGTCTAACCCTTGTTAGCCCTACTTCAGCACTTCAGCAGTGACATAGTCTATGTAGTCCTGTCTATCCCTTGTACGCCCTACTTCAGTACTGACGTGGTCTATGTAGACCTGTCTAACCCTTGTGAGCCCTACTCCAGAACTGACTTAATCTATGTAGACCTATCTAATTCTTGTTAGACCCACTCCAGTACAGACTTAGTGTATGCAGACCTGTCTAACCATTGTTAGCGCTACTTCAGTAATGACTTAGTCTATGTAGACCTGTCTAACCCTTGTTAGCCTTAGTTCAGTACTGACCTGGTCTATGTAGACCTGTCTAACCCTTGTTAGCCTTACTTCTGTACTGACTTAGTCTATGTAGACCTGTATAACCCTTGTTAGCACTACTCCAGTACTGACTTAGACTATGTAGACCTATATAATTCTTGTTAGCCCTACTTCAGTACTCACTTAGTATATGTAGACCTGTCTAACCCTTGTTAGCCCTACTCCAGTACAGACTTAGTGTATGTAGACCTGTCTAACCCTTGTTAGCCCTACTCCAGTACTGACTGGGTCGATATAGACCTATCTAACACTTATTAGCCCTACTTCAGTACTGACTTAGTCTATGTAGACCTGTATAAACTTTGTTAGCCCTACTTCAGTACTGACCTGGTCTATGTAAACCTGTATAACCCTTGTTAGCCCTACTTCAGCACTGACCTGGTCTACGTAGACCTGTCTAACCCTTGTGAGCCCTACTCCAGTATTCACTTAGTCTATGTAGACCTGTCTAACCCTTGTTAGCCTTACTTCTCTACTGACTTAGTCTATGTAGACCTGTATAACACTTGTTAGCCCTACTCCAGTACTGACTTAGTCTATGTAGACCTATCTAACCCTTGTTAGCTTTACTCCAGTACTGACTTAGTCTATGTAGACCTGTCTAACCCTTGTTAGCCCTACTTCAGGACTGACCTGATCAATGTAGACCTGTCTAACCCGTGTTAGTCCTACTTCAGTACTGACTTAGTCTATGTAGACATGTCTAACCCTTGCTAGCTCTACTTCAGTACTGACTTAGACTATGTAGACCTGTCTAAACCTTGTTATCCATACTCCAGTACTGACTGGGTCGATATAGACCTGTCTAACCCTTGTAAGCCCTACTTCACTACTGACTTAGTCTATGTAGACCTGTCTAACCCTTGTTAGCTCTACTTCAGTAATGACTTAGTCTATGTAGACCTGTCTAACCCTTGTTAGCCCTACTCCAGTACTGACTGGGTCGATATAGACCTGTCTAACCCTTGTAAGTCCTACTTCAGTACTGACTTAGTCTATGTAGACCTGTCTAACCCTTGTTAGCCTTACTCCAGTACTGGCTGGGTCGATATAGACCTGTCTAACCCTTGTTAGCCCTACTTTAGTACTGACTTAGTCTATGTAAACCTGTCTAACCCTTGTTAGCCCTACTTCAGTACTGACCTGGTCTATGTAGACCTGTATAACCCTTGTTAGCCCTACTTCAGTACTGACCTGGTTATGTAGACCTGTCTAACCCTTGTTAGCCCTATTTCAGTAGTGACATAGTCTATGTAGTCCTGTCTAACCCTTGTTAATCCCTACTTCAGTACTGATGTGGTCTATGTAGACATGTCTTATCCTAGTTAGCCTACTTCAGTACTGACTTAGTCTATGTAGACCTGTCTAACCCTTGTTAGCCCTACTCCAGTACTGACTGGGTCGATATAGACCTGTCTAACCCTTGTTAGCCCTACTTCAGTACTGACTTAGTCTATGTAGACCTGTCTAACCCTTGTTAGCCCTACTTTAGTACTGACCTGGTCTATGTAGACCTGTCTAACCCTTGTTAGCCCTACTTCAGTACTGACTTAGTCTATGTAGACCTGTATAACCATTGTTAGCCCTACTTCAGTACTGACTTAGTCTATGTGGACCTGTCTAAACCTTGTTAACCCCACTCCAGTACTGACGTGGTCTATGTAGACCTGTCTAACCCTTGTTAACCCCACTCCAGTACTGATATGGTCTATGGAGACCTGTCTAACCCTTGTTACCCCTACTTCAGTATTGACTTAATCTATGTAGACCTTTCTAACACTTGTTAGCCGTACTTCAGTATTGATCTGGTCTATGTAGACCTGTCTGACCCTTGTTAGCCCTACTTCAGTACTGACTTAGTCTATGTAGACCTGTATAATACTTGTTAGCCCTGCTTCAGTACTGACCTGGTTATATAGACCTGTCTAAGCCTTGTTAGCCCTACTCCAGTACTGACTGGGTCGATATAGACCTGTCTAATCCTTGTTAGCTCTAATTCAGTACTTACTTAGTCTATGTAGACCTGTATAACCCTTGTTAGCCCTCCTTCACTATTGACCTGGTCTACGTAGACCTGTATAACCCTTGTTAGCCCTACTTAAGTAGTGACATAGTCTATGTAGTCCTGTCTAACCCTTGTGAGCCCTACTCCAGTACTGACTTAGTCTATGTAGACCTATCTAATTCTTGTTAGACCCACTCCAGTACAGACTTAGTCTATGTAGACCTGTCTAACCCTTGTTAGCCCTACTTCAGTACTGACTTAGTCTATGTAGACCTGTCTAACCCTTGTTAGCCCTACTCCAGTACTGACTGGGTCGATATAGACCTTTCTAACCCTTGTTAGCCCTACTCCAGTACTGACTTAGTCTATGTAGACCTGTATAACCTTTGTTAACCCTACTTCAGTACTGACCTGGTCTATGTAAACCTGTATAACCCTTGTCAGCCCTACTTCAGTACTGACTTAGTCTATGTAGACCTGTATAACCCTTGTTAGCCCTACTTCAGTACTGACCTGGTTATGTAGACCTGTATAACACTTGTTAGCCCTGCTTCAGTACTGACCTGGTTATGTAGACCTGTCTAACCCTTGTTAGCCCTACTTCAGCAGTTACATAGTCTATGTAGACCTGTCTAACACTTGTTAGCCCTACTTCAGTACTGACTTAGTCTATGTAGACCTTTCTAACCCTTGTTAGCCCTACTTCAGTAATGACCTGGTCTATGTAGACCTGTCTAACCCTTGTTAGCCTACTCCAGTACTGACTGGGTCGATATAGACCTGTCTAACCCTTGTTAGCTCTACTTCAGTACTTACTTAGTCTATGTAGACCTGTATAACCTTTGTTAGCCCTGCTTCAGTACTGACCTGGTATACGTAGTCCTGTATAACCCTTGTTAGCCCTACTTCAGTAGTGACATAGTCTATGTAGTCCTCTCTAACCCTTGCTAGCCCTACTGACTTAGTCTATGTAGACCTGTCTAACACTTCTTAGCCCTACTTCAGTACTGACCTGGTCTATGTAGACCTGTGTAACACTTGTTAGCCCTGCTTCAGTACTGACCTGGTTATGTAGACCTGTCTAACCCTTGTTAGCCCTACTTCAGTACTGACTTAGTCTATGTAGACCTGTCTAACCCTTGTTAGCCTACTCCAGTACTGACTTAATCTATGTAGACCTCTCTAACCCTTGTTAGCCCTACTTCAGTACTGACTTAGTCTATGTAGACCTGTCTAAGCCTTGTTAGCCCTACTCCAGTACTGACTGTGTCGATATAGACCTGTCTAACCCTTGTTAGCTCTACTTCAGTACTGACTTAGTCTATGTAGTCCTGTCTAACCCTTCTTAGCCCTACTCCAGTACTGACTGGGTCGATATAGACCTGTCTAACCCTTGTTAGCCCTACTTCAGTACTGACTTACTCTATGTAGTCCTGTATAACCCTTGTTAGCCCTACTTCAGTACTGACCTGGTCTATGTAGACCTGTATAAACGTTGTTAGTCCTACTTCAGTACTGACCTGGTTATGTAGATCTGTCTAACCCTTGTTAGCCCCTACTTCAGTACTGACGTGGTCTATGTAGACCTATCTAATTCTTGTTAGCCCCACTCCAGTACAGACTTATTGTATGTAGACCTGTCTAACCCATGTTAGCCCTACTTCAGTACTGACTTAGTCTATGTAGACCTATCTAATTCTTGTTAGCCCCACTCCAGTAAAGACTTATTGTATGTAGACCTGTCTAACCCTTGTTAACCCTACTTCAGTACTGACTTAGTCTATGTAGACCTATCTAACCCTTGTTAGCCCTACTTCAGTACTGACTTAGTCTATGTAGACCTGTATAACCCTTGTTAGCCCTACTTCAGTACTGACCTGGTCTATGTAGACCTGTATAACCCTTGTTAGCCCTACTTCAGTACTGACCTGGTTATGTAGACCTGTCTAACCCTTGTTAGCCCTACTTCAGCACTTCAGCAGTGACATAGTCTATGTAGTCCTGTCTATCCCTTGTACGCCCTACTTCAGTACTGACGTGGTCTATGTAGACCTGTCTAACCCTTGTGAGCCCTACTCCAGAACTGACTTAATCTATGTAGACCTATCTAATTCTTGTTAGACCCACTCCAGTACAGACTTAGTGTATGCAGACCTGTCTAACCATTGTTAGCGCTACTTCAGTAATGACTTAGTCTATGTAGACCTGTCTAACCCTTGTTAGCCTTAGTTCAGTACTGACCTGGTCTATGTAGACCTGTCTAACCCTTGTTAGCCTTACTTCTGTACTGACTTAGTCTATGTAGACCTGTATAACCCTTGTTAGCACTACTCCAGTACTGACTTAGACTATGTAGACCTATATAATTCTTGTTAGCCCTACTTCAGTACTGACTTAGTATATGTAGACCTGTCTAACCCTTGTTAGCCCTACTCCAGTACAGACTTAGTGTATGTAGACCTGTCTAACCCTTGTTAGCCCTACTCCAGTACTGACTGGGTCGATATAGACCTATCTAACACTTGTTAGCCCTACTTCAGTACTGACTTAGTCTATGTAGACCTGTATAAACTTTGTTAGCCCTACTTCAGTACTGACCTGGTCTATGTAAACCTGTATAACCCTTGTTAGCCCTACTTCAGCACTGACCTGGTCTACGTAGACCTGTCTAACCCTTGTGAGCCCTACTCCAGTATTCACTTAGTCTATGTAGACCTGTCTAACCCTTGTTAGCCTTACTTCTCTACTGACTTAGTCTATGTAGACCTGTATAACACTTGTTAGCCCTACTCCAGTACTGACTTAGTCTATGTAGACCTATCTAACCCTTGTTAGCTTTACTCCAGTACTGACTTAGTCTATGTAGACCTGTCTAACCCTTGTTAGCCCTACTTCAGGACTGACCTGATCAATGTAGACCTGTCTAACCCGTGTTAGTCCTACTTCAGTACTGACTTAGTCTATGTAGACATGTCTAACCCTTGCTAGCTCTACTTCAGTACTGACTTAGACTATGTAGACCTGTCTAAACCTTGTTATCCATACTCCAGTACTGACTGGGTCGATATAGACCTGTCTAACCCTTGTAAGCCCTACTTCACTACTGACTTAGTCTATGTAGACCTGTCTAACCCTTGTTAGCTCTACTTCAGTAATGACTTAGTCTATGTAGACCTGTCTAACCCTTGTTAGCCCTACTCCAGTACTGACTGGGTCGATATAGACCTGTCTAACCCTTGTAAGTCCTACTTCAGTACTGACTTAGTCTATGTAGACCTGTCTAACCCTTGTTAGCCTTACTCCAGTACTGGCTGGGTCGATATAGACCTGTCTAACCCTTGTTAGCCCTACTTTAGTACTGACTTAGTCTATGTAAACCTGTCTAACCCTTGTTAGCCCTACTTCAGTACTGACCTGGTCTATGTAGACCTGTATAACCCTTGTTAGCCCTACTTCAGTACTGACCTGGTTATGTAGACCTGTCTAACCCTTGTTAGCCCTATTTCAGTAGTGACATAGTCTATGTAGTCCTGTCTAACCCTTGTTAATCCCTACTTCAGTACTGATGTGGTCTATGTAGACATGTCTTATCCTAGTTAGCCTACTTCAGTACTGACTTAGTCTATGTAGACCTGTCTAACCCTTGTTAGCCCTACTCCAGTACTGACTGGGTCGATATAGACCTGTCTAACCCTTGTTAGCCCTACTTCAGTACTGACTTAGTCTATGTAGACCTGTCTAACCCTTGTTAGCCCTACTTTAGTACTGACCTGGTCTATGTAGACCTGTCTAACCCTTGTTAGCCCTACTTCAGTACTGACTTAGTCTATGTAGACCTGTATAACCATTGTTAGCCCTACTTCAGTACTGACTTAGTCTATGTGGACCTGTCTAAACCTTGTTAACCCCACTCCAGTACTGACGTGGTCTATGTAGACCTGTCTAACCCTTGTTAACCCCACTCCAGTACTGATATGGTCTATGGAGACCTGTCTAACCCTTGTTACCCCTACTTCAGTATTGACTTAATCTATGTAGACCTTTCTAACACTTGTTAGCCGTACTTCAGTATTGATCTGGTCTATGTAGACCTGTCTGACCCTTGTTAGCCCTACTTCAGTACTGACTTAGTCTATGTAGACCTGTATAATACTTGTTAGCCCTGCTTCAGTACTGACCTGGTTATGTAGACCTGTCTAACCCTTGTTAGCCTACTCCAGTACTGACTTAATCTATGTAGACCTCTCTAACTCTTGTTATCCCTACTTCAGTACTGACTTAGTCTATGTAGACCTGTCTAAGCCTTGTTAGCCCTACTCCAGTACTGACTGGGTCGATATAGACCTGTCTAATCCTTGTTAGCTCTAATTCAGTACTTACTTAGTCTATGTAGACCTGTATAACCCTTGTTAGCCCTCCTTCACTATTGACCTGGTCTACGTAGACCTGTATAACCCTTGTTAGCCCTACTTAAGTAGTGACATAGTCTATGTAGTCCTGTCTAACCCTTGTGAGCCCTACTCCAGTACTGACTTAGTCTATGTAGACCTATCTAATTCTTGTTAGACCCACTCCAGTACAGACTTAGTCTATGTAGACCTGTCTAACCCTTGTTAGCCCTACTTCAGTACTGACTTAGTCTATGTAGACCTGTCTAACCCTTGTTAGCCCTACTCCAGTACTGACTGGGTCGATATAGACCTTTCTAACCCTTGTTAGCCCTACTCCAGTACTGACTTAGTCTATGTAGACCTGTATAACCTTTGTTAACCCTACTTCAGTACTGACCTGGTCTATGTAAACCTGTATAACCCTTGTCAGCCCTACTTCAGTACTGACTTAGTCTATGTAGACCTGTATAACCCTTGTTAGCCCTACTTCAGTACTGACCTGGTCTATGTAGACCTGTATAACACTTGTTAGCCCTGCTTCAGTACTGACCTGGTTATGTAGACCTGTCTAACCCTTGTTAGCCCTACTTCAGCAGTTACATAGTCTATGTAGACCTGTCTAACACTTGTTAGCCCTACTTCAGTACTGACTTAGTCTATGTAGACCTTTCTAACCCTTGTTAGCCCTACTTCAGTAATGACCTGGTCTATGTAGACCTGTCTAACCCTTGTTAGCCTACTCCACTACTGACTGGGTCGATATAGACCTGTCTAACCCTTGTTAGCTCTACTTCAGTACTTACTTAGTCTATGTAGACCTGTATAACCTTTGTTAGCCCTGCTTCAGTACTGACCTGGTATACGTAGTCCTGTATAACCCTTGTTAGCCCTACTTCAGTAGTGACATAGTCTACGTAGTCCTCTCTAACCCTTGCTAGCCCTACTGACTTAGTCTATGTAGACCTGTCTAACACTTCTTAGCCCTACTTCAGTACTGACCTGGTCTATGTAGACCTATGTAACACTTGTTAGCCCTGCTTCAGTACTGACCTGGTTATGTAGACCTGTCTAACCCTTGTTATCCCTACTTCAGTACTGACTTAGTCTATGTAGACCTGTCTAACCCTTGTTAGCCTACTCCAGTACTGACTTAATCTATGTAGACCTCTCTAACCCTTGTTAGCCCTACTTCAGTACTGACTTAGTCTATGTAGACCTGTCTAAGCCTTGTTAGCCCTACTCCAGTACTGACTGTGTCGATATAGACCTGTCTAATCCTTGTTAGCTCTACTTCAGTACTTACTTAGTCTATGTAGACCTGTATAACCCTTGTTAGCCCTCCTTCAGTATTGACCTGGTCTACGTAGACCTGTATAACCCTTGTTAGGCCTATTTCAGTAGTGACATAGTCTATGTAGTCCTGTCTAACCCTTGCTAGCCCTACTTCAGTACTGACGGGGTCTATGTAGACCTGTCTAACCGTTGTGAGCCCTACTCCAGTACTGACTTAGTCTATGTAGACCTATCTAATTCTTGTTAGCCCCACTCCAGTACTGACTTAGTCTATGTAGACCTGTATAACCTTTGTTAACCCTACTTCAGTACTGACCTGGTCTATGTAAACCTGTATAACCCTTGTTAGCCCTACTTCAGCACTGACCTGGTCTACGTAGAACTGTAAAACCTTTGTTAGCCCTACTTCAGTAGTGACATAGTCTATGTAGTCCTGTCTAACCCTTGTTAGCCTTACTTCTGTACTGACTTAGTCAATGTAGACCTGTATAACCTTTGTTAACCCTACTTCAGTACTGACCTGGTCTATGTAAACCTCTATAACCCTTGCTAGCCCTACTTCAGTACTGACGTGGTCTATGTAGACCTGTCTAACCCTTGTGAACCCTACTCCAGTACTCACTTAGTCTATGTAGATCTGTCTAACCCTTGTTAGCCTTACTTCTGTACTGACTTAGTCAATGTAGACCTGTATAACCCTTGTTAGCCCTACTCCAGTACTGACTTAGTCTATGTAGACCTATCTAATTCTTGTTAGCCCTACTTCAGTACTGACTTAGTATATGTAGACCTGACTAACCCTTGTTAGCCCTACTCCAGTACAGACTTAGTGCATGTAGACCTGTCTAACCCTTGTTAGCCCTACTTCAGTACTGACTTAGTCTATGTTGACCTGTCTAACCCTTGTTAGCCCTACTTCAGTACTGACTTAGTCTATGTAAACCTGTCTAACCCTTGTTAGCACTACTTCAGTACTGACCTGGTCTATGTAGGCCTGTCTAACCCTTGTTAGCCCTACTCCAGTACTGACTTAGTCTATGTAGACCTGTGTAACCCTTGTTAGCCCTACTCCAGTACTGACTTACTCTATGTAGACCTGTCTAACACTTGTCAGCCCTACTTAAGTACTGACTTAGTCATGTAGACTTGTATAACCCTTGTTAGCCCTACTTCAGTACTGACTTAGTCTATGTAGACCTGTATAACCCTTGTTAGTCCTACTTCAGTACTGAGTTAGTCTATGTAGACCTGTCTAACCCTTGTTAACCCTACTTAAGTACTGACTTAATCTATGTAGACCTGTCTAAACCTTGTTAGCTCTACTTCAGTACTGACTTAGTCTATGTAGACCTGTCTAACCCTTGTTAGCCTTACTCCAGTACTGACTGGGTCGATATAGACCTGTCTAACCCTTGTAAGCCCTACTTCAGTACTGACTTAGTCTGTGTAAACCTGTCTAACCCTTGTTAGCCATATTTCAGTACTGACCTGGTCTATGTAGACCTGTCTAACCCTTGTTAGCCTACTTCAGTACTGGCTGGGTCGATATAGACCTGTCTAACCCTTGTTAGCCCTACTTCAGTACTGACTTAGTCTATGTAAACCTGTATAACCCTTGTTAGCACTACTTCAGTACTGACCTGGTTATGTAGACCTGTCTAACCCTTGTTAGCCCAACATCAGTAGTGACATAGTCTATGTAGTCCTGTCTAACCCTTATTAATCCCTACTTCAGTACTGACGTGGTCTATGTAGACCTGTCTAACCCTTGCTAGCCCTACTTCAGTACTGACTTAATCTATGTAGACCTGTCTAAACCTTGTTAGCCCTACTCCAGTACTGACTGGGTCGATATAGACCTGTCTAACCCTTGTAAGCCCTACTTCAGTACTGACTTAGTCTATGTAGACCTGTCTAACCCTTGTTAGCCATACTTCAGTACAGACCTGTTCTATGTAGACCTGTTTAACCCTTGTTAGCCCTACTCCATTACTGACTGGGTCGATATAGACCTGTCTAACCCTTGCTAGCTCTACTTCAGTACTGACTTAGTCTATGTAGACCTGTATAACCCTTGTTAGCCCTACTTCAGTACTGACCTGGTCTATGTAGACCTGTATAACACTTGTTAGCCCTGCTTCAGTACTGACCTGGTTATGTAGACCTGTCTAACCCTTGTTAGCCCTACTTCAGCAGTTACATAGTCTATGTAGACCTGTCTAACCCTTGTTAGCCCTACTTCAGTACTGACTTAGTCTATGTAGACCTGTCTAACCCTTGTTAGCCCTACTTCAGTAATGACCTGGTCTATGTAGACCTGTCTAACCCTTGTTAGCCTACTCCAGTACTGACTGGGTCGATATAGACCTGTCTAAATCTTGTTAGCTCTACTTCAGTACTTACTTAGTCTATGTAGACCTGTATAACCTTTGTTAGCCCTGCTTCAGTACTGACCTGGTCTACGTAGTCCTGTATAACCCTTGTTAGCCCTACTTCAGTAGTGACATAGTCTATGTAGTCCTCTCTAACCCTTGCTAGCCCTACTTCAGTACAGACGTGGTCTATGTATACCTGTCTAACCCTTGTGATCCCTACTCCAGTACTGACTTAGTCTATGTAACCTATCTAATTCTTGTTAGCCCCACTCCAGTACAGACTTAGTCTATGTAGACCTGTCTAACCCTTGTTAGCTCTACTTCAGTCCTGACTTAGTCTATGTAGACCTGTATAACCCTTGTTAGCCCTACTCCAGTACTGACTGGGTCGATATAGACCTGTCTAACCCTTGTTAGCCTTACTTCTGTACTGACTTAGTCTATGTAGACCTGTATAACCCTTGTTAGCCCTACTCCAGTACTGACTTAGTCTATGTAGACCTATCTAATTCTTGTTAGCCCTACTTCAGTACTGACTTAGTATATGTAGACCTGTCTAACCCTTGTTAGCCCTACTCTAGTACAGACTTAGTGTATGTAGACCTGTCTAACCCTTGTTAGCCCTACTTCAGTACTGACTTAGTCTATATAGACCTGTCTAACCCTTGTTAGCCCTACTTCAGTACTGACTTAGTCTATGTAAACCTGTCTAACACTTGTTAGCCCTACTTCAGTACTGACTTAGTCTATGTCGTCCTATCTGACCCTTGTTAGCCCCACTCCAGTACTGACCTGGTCTATGTAGTCCTGTTTAACCCTTGTTAGCCCTACTCCAGTACTGACTTAATCTATGTAGACATGTCTAACCCTTGTTAGCCCTACTCCAGTACTGACTTAGTCTATGTAGACCTGTCTAACACTTGTTAGCCCTACTTGAGTACTGACTTAGTCTTTGTAGACCTGTATAACCCTTGTTAGCCCTACTTCAGTACTGACTTAGTCTATGTAGACCTGTATAACCCTTGTTAGCCCTACTTCAGTACTGACTTAGTCTATGTAGACCTATCTAACCCTTGTTAGCTTTACTTCAGTACTGACCTGGTCTATGTAGACCTATCTAACCCTTGTTAGTCTACTCCAGTACTGACTTAGTCTATGTAGACCTGTCTAACCCCTGTTAGCTCTACTTCAGTACTGACGTAGTCTATGTAGACCTGTCTAACCCTTGTTAGCCCTACTCAAGTACTGACTGGGTCGATATAGACCTGTCTAACCCTTGTAAGCCCTACTTTAGTACTGTCTTAGTCTGTGTAAACCTGTCTAACCTTTGTTAGCCCTACTTCAGTACTGATCTGGTCTATGTAGACCTGTCTAGCCTTGTTAGCCTACTTCAGTACTGACTTAGTCTATGTAGACCTGTCTAACCCTTGTTAGCCCTACTCCAGTACTGACTGGGTCGATATAGACCTGTCTAACCCTTGTTAGCCCTACTTCAGTACTGACTTAGTCTATGTAGACCTGTCTAATCATTGTTAACCCCACTCCAGTACTGATATGGTCTATGGAGACCTGTCTAACCCTTTTTACCCCTACTTCAGTATTGACTTAGTCTATGTAGACCTGTCTAACACTTGTTAACCCCACTCCAGTACTGATGTGGTCTATGTAGACCTGTCTGACCCTTGTTAGCCCTACTTCAGTACTGACTTAGTCTATGTAGACCTGTCTAACACTTCTTAGCCCTACTTCAGTACTGACCTGGTCTATGTAGATCTGTCTAACCCTTGCTAGCCCTACTTCAGTACTGACTTAATCTATGTAGACCTGTCTAACCCTTGTAAGCCCTACATCAGTACTGACTTAGTCTATGTAGACCTGTCTAACCCTTGTTAGCCATACTTCAGTACAGACCTGTTCTATGTAGACCTGTCTAACCCTTGTTAGCCTACTCCAGTACTGACATAGTCTATGTAGACCTTTCTAACCCTTGTTAGCCCTACTCCAGTACTGACTTAGTCTATGTAGACATGTCTAACCCTTGTTAGCTCTACTTCAGTACTGACTTAGTCTATGTAGACCTGTCTAAACTTTGTTAGCCCTACTTCAGTACTGACTTAGTCTATGTAGACCTGTCTAACCCTTGTTAGCCCTACTCCAGTACTGGCTGGGTCGATATAGACCTGTCTAACCCTTGTTAGCCCTACTTCATTACTGACTTAATCTATATAGACCTAACTAACCCTTGTTAGCCCCACTCCGATACTGACTTAGTCTATGTAGACATATTTAACCCTTGTCTGCCCTACTCGAGAACTTACTGGTTCGATATAGACCTGTTAGCCCTACTTCAGTACTGACTTAGTATATGTAGACCTGTCTAACCCTTGTTAGCCCTACTCCAGTACTGACGTAGTCTATGTAGACCTATCTAACCTTTGTTAGCCCCACTCCAGTACTGACTTAATCTATCTAGACGTGTCTAACCCTTGTTTACCCTACTCCAGTACTGACTGGGTCGATATAGACCTGTCTAACCCTTGTTAGCCCTACTTCAGTACTGACTTAGTCTATGTAGACCTGTCTAACCCTTGTTAGCCCTACTCCAGTACTGACTGGTTCGATATAGATCTTCTAACAATTGTTAGCCCGACTTCAGTACTGACTTAGTCTATGTAGACCTGTATAACCCTTGTTAGCCCTACTCCAGTACTGACTTAGTCTATGTTGACCTATCTAACCCTTGTTAGCCCCACTCCAGTACTGACTTAGTGTATGTAGACCTGTCTAAGCCTGTTTAGCCTTACTTCAGTACTGACTTAGTCTATCTAGACGTGTCTAACCCTTGTTAGCCCTACTCCAGTACTGACTGGGTCGATATAGTCTTGTCTAACCCTGGTTAGCCCTACTTCAGTACTGACTTAGTCTCTGTAGACCTGTCTAACCCTTGTTAGCCCTACTTCAGTACTGACCAGGTCTATGTAGACCTTTCTAACCCTTGTTAGCCCTACTCCAGTACTGACTTTATCTATGTAGACCTGTCTAACCCTCGTTAGCCCTATTTCAGTACTGACCTGGTCTATGTAGACCTGTCTAACCCTTGTTAGCCCTACTCCAGTACTGACTTAATCTATGTAGACCTGTCTAACCCTTGTTAGCCCCACTCCAGTACTGACCTGGTCTATGTAGACCTGTCTAACCCTTGTTAACTCCACTCCAGTACTGATATGGTCTATGTAAATCTGTCTAACCCTTGTTAGCCCTACTTCAGTACTGACTTAGTCTATGTAGACCTGTCTAACCCTTGTTAGCCCTACTTCAGTACTGACTGGGTCTATATAGACCTGTCTAACCCTTGTTAGCCCTACTCCAGTACTGACTTAATCTATGTAGACCTGTCTAACCCTTGTTAGCCCCACTCCAGTACTGACCTGGTCTATGTAGACCTGTCTAACCCTTGTTAACTCCACTCCAGTACTGATATGGTCTATGTAAACCTGTCTAACACTTGTTAGCCCTACTTCAGTACTGACTTAGTCTATGTAGACCTCTCTAACCCTTGTTAACCCTACTTCAGTACTGACTGGGTCTATGTAGACCTGTCTAACCCTTGTTAGCCCTACTTCAGTACTGACCTGGTCTATGTAGACCTGTCTAACCCTTGTTTGCCCTACTTCAGGGGTGACTGGGTCAATGTAGACCTGTCTAACCCTTGTTAACCCTACTTCAGTATTGACTTAGTCTATGTAGACCTGTCTAACCCTTGTTAGCCCTACTTCAGTACTGACTTAGTCTATGTAGTCATGTCTGACCCTTGTTAGCCCCACTCCAGTACTGACGTGGTCTATGTAGACCTGTCTAACTCTTGTTATCCCTACTTCAGTACTGACCTGGTCTATATAGACCTGTCTAACCCTTGTTAGCCCTACTTCAGGACTGACTTAGTCTATTTAGACCTGTCTAAACCTTATTAGCCCTACTTCAGTACTGACCTGGTCTATGTTGACCTGTCTAACTCCTGTTAGCCCTACTTTAGGACTGACTTAGTCTATGTAGACCTTTCTAACCCTTGTTAGCCCTACTTCAGTACTGACCTGGTCTATGTAGACCTGTCTAACCCTTGTTAGCCCTACTTCAGTACTGACTTAGTCTATGTAGACCTGTCTAACCCTTGTTAGCCCTACTTGAGGGCTGACTTAGTCTATGTAGACCTGTGTAACTCTTGTTAGCCCTACTTCAGTTCTGCCCTCGTCTATGTTGACCTGTCTAACCCTTGTTAGCCCTAATTCAGGACTGACTTCGTCTATGTAGACCTGTTTAACCCTTCATAGCCCTACTTCAGTACTGACGTGGTCTATGTAGACCTGTCTAACCCTTGTTAGCCCTACTTCAGGACTAACTGGGTCAATGTAGACCCTTCCAACCTTTCTACCAGGGAAAGTGGACATTAAATGATGATATATATATGTGTGTGTGTTGTGTGAGTGTGCAAAAAGTAAACAGATACAACAAAGCAAACAACACAGCACAATGAATAATATATTAGTTTTATGCTTGAAATAGTAGGAAAAGAGTCTTTGAAAAAGAAAATATATATATATGGTTACGGTGTCTATGGTAGCAGTGGAGATGAAGAGGATGTTGTGGTGGTGGTGGTGGTGGTAGTTTTGGTGGGGAGAGTGGTGGGTGGTGAGGATAATAGTTGTGGTGGTGGTGGGGATGGAGAGGATCTTGTGGTGGTGGTGGTGGTGGTGGTGGGGAGGGTAGTGAGGATAATAGTTGTGGTGGTGGTGGTGGTGGTGGTTTTGGTGGGGAGGATCGTGGGTGGTGAGGATAATAGTTGTGGTGGGGATGGTGGGGATGGTGAGGATGCTGTGGTGGTTTTGGTGGGGAGGGTGGTCGGTGGTGAGGATAATAGTTGTGGTGGTGGTGGGGAGGGTGAGGATGTTGTGGTGGCGGTGGTTTTGGTGGGGAGGGTGGGGATGATGGTGATGGAGGTTGAAGATAATAAATTCATTGTCTTCCACCCCTTGCCATGACCCAACCCAAGAAGATAGATTGGAAAAGCCAGTGAATCAAAGAACCAAACCTCCAGAACAAATAGAAGGAAATGTTTATTTTGTGTGAAATTCTCCTGATATTGTATTCACCACAGGTGACTGGGAGGGACATTACCTGTCCTAAGCACACCTGTAGGGTGTGAAACTAATGTCTATATATATGTGTGAATATATGTGTATGTATAAATAAAAAGGTAGGAATATATATTATATGATGATAATATATATATATGAGCACTGCGATTTTTCCATGCTTGCATGAGTTAGATGTTGTCCTGTTATGAGACAAGTCAGATCAGATGACTGTCTTGTTCATACAGAACTGATTTTGGCTTGGTTTCTAATGCTGGAGGCCCTTCCTAACACCAACCACTTTTATAGTGTAGGATTGGATGGTCCCACTTATAAAGCAAATTTGGCCAGTTGACCTCATTTCAGCTGGGTTTTTACAGCAGTTGGATGTCCTTAACACCAATCACATTTACAGTGAGGAAGCCAAACCGTGTACCTAGGAGGACCTGTTTTGGATAAGTGTACAAAGTAATGGGCGGGAAGGTCGTGGAAATGAGGGGCAATGCAAGGCAAATTTGACCTCGGAGGGATGTGAATTCGGTGAAGACAGAGAGAGCTGGAATAAATACAGATAATTCACTGCTTTCACTATACTTATGTAACCAACAGTAACAATAGCAGTGATCTCAACCACCATCAACATCAACAATAACAGCAACAATAACAACATCAATAACAACAAAAACAGCATCATCAACAACAATAACACCAATACAACCAACATCAACAACACCACCACCACCACTAACAACAGCACCACCAACACCACTACCAACACCACCAGCCACTTACAACATCACCCCCTACACCAGCAACACCAACACCACCACTAACACCACCACCAACAACACCACCACTAACAACACCTCCACCAACAACACCACCAACAATAACACCACCACTAACAGCACCACCACAAACAACACCACCACCAAAAACAGCACCACCAACACCACCACCACCTACAACACCAACAACACCAACACCACCACTAACAACACCACCACAAACAACACCACCACCAACAACAACACCACCAACAACACTACCACCAACAACACCACCAACAACAACACCACCAACAACAACACCACCAACAACACTACCACCAACAACACCACCAACAACAACACCACCACCACCAACAACACCACCAACAACAACACCACCAACAACAACACCACCAACAACACCACCACCAACAACACCACCAACAACAACACCACCAACAACAACACCACCAACAACAACACCACCAGCAACAACACCACCACCACCTACAACACCAACAACAACACCACCACCGACAACACCAACAACAACAACACCAACAACAACACCAACAACAACTGCACCTAAACCACCAACAACAACACCACCTACACCACCAACAACAATACCACCACCAACAACACCACCACCGATAACTACACCACCAACAACACCACCACCTACAACAACAACACCACCACAAACACCACCACCAACAATACCAACAACAACAACGCCACCACCAACAACACCACCAACAACACCAATACCAACACCAATAGCAACAACAACACAACCACCAACACCACCACTAACAACACCAACACCAACACCACCATCAACAACACCAGCACCAACAACAACACCACCAACAACAACACAACCAACAAAAAAACCACAATCAACACCACCACCAACAACAACAGCAACAACATCACCACCAACAACACCGCCGCCAAAAACACCACCACCAACAACACCACATACACCACCAGCAACAACACCAACAACACCAACAACAACACCACCAACAACACCACCACCTACAACAACACCACCAACACCACCACCAACAACACCACCTCCAACAACACCAACAACACCACCACCAACAACAACACCAACAACAACAGCACCTAAACCACCAACAACAACACCACCTACACCACCATCAACAACACCACCTACACCACCAACAACAACACCACCTACACCACCACCAACAACACCACCACCGATAACTACACCACCAACAACACCACCACCTACAACAACAACACCACCACCAACAACACCATCACCAATAACAACACCACCAACAACACCACCACCTACAACAACACCACCAACACCACCACCAACAACACCACCACCAACAACACCAACAACACCACCACCAACAACAACACCACCAACAACACTACCAACAACAACACCACCAACACCACCACCAACACCACCAACACCAACACCACCATCAACAACACCACCACCAACAACAACAACACCAACAACCCCACCACCAACACCACCACCAAAAACACCACCACCAACAACACCAGCACCATCAACACCACCAACAACACCACCACCAACACCACCACCAAAAACACCACCACCAACACCACCAACACCACCACCAACACCACCAACAACAACGACACCAACAACACCACCAACAACAACACCACCAACAACAACACCACCAACAACACCACCACCAACAACACCACCAACAACAACACCACCAACAACAACACCACCAACAACAACACCACCAGCAACAACACCACCACCACCTACAACACCAACAACAACACCACCACCGACAACACCAACAACAACAACACCAACAACAACACCAACAACAACTGCACCTAAACCACCAACAACAACACCACCTACACCACCAACAACAATACCACCACCAACAACACCACCACCGATAACTACACCACCAACAACACCACCACCTACAACAACAACACCACCACAAACACCACCACCAACAATACCAACAACAACAACGCCACCACCAACAACACCACCAACAACACCAATACCAACACCAATAGCAACAACAACACAACCACCAACACCACCACTAACAACACCAACACCAACACCACCATCAACAACACCAGCACCAACAACAACACCACCAACAACAACACAACCAACAAAAAAACCACAATCAACACCACCACCAACAACAACAGCAACAACATCACCACCAACAACACCGCCGCCAAAAACACCACCACCAACAACACCACATACACCACCAGCAACAACACCAACAACACCAACAACAACACCACCAACAACACCACCACCTACAACAACACCACCAACACCACCACCAACAACACCACCTCCAACAACACCAACAACACCACCACCAACAACAACACCAACAACAACAGCACCTAAACCACCAACAACAACACCACCTACACCACCATCAACAACACCACCTACACCACCAACAACAACACCACCTACACCACCACCAACAACACCACCACCGATAACTACACCACCAACAACACCACCACCTACAACAACAACACCACCACCAACAACACCATCACCAATAACAACACCACCAACAACACCACCACCTACAACAACACCACCAACACCACCACCAACAACACCACCACCAACAACACCAACAACACCACCACCAACAACAACACCACCAACAACACTACCAACAACAACACCACCAACACCACCACCAACACCACCAACACCAACACCACCATCAACAACACCACCACCAACAACAACAACACCAACAACCCCACCACCAACACCACCACCAAAAACACCACCACCAACAACACCAGCACCATCAACACCACCAACAACACCACCACCAACACCACCACCAAAAACACCACCACCAACACCACCAACACCACCACCAACACCACCAACAACAACGACACCAACAACACCACCAACAACAACACCACCACCAACACCACCACCAACAACACCACCAACAACAACACCACCATCAACACCACCACCAAAAGCACCACCACCAACACCACCAACAACAGCACCACCACCAACTACACCACCACCAACAACACCACCTCCAACAACACCACCAACAACACTACCAACAACACCACCTCCAACACCACCACCAACAACACTACAAACAACAACACCACCAGCAACAACACCACCACTAACACCAACACCACCAACAACACCACCACCAACAACAACACCAAAACCACCAACACCACCAACAACACCACCATCAACAAAACTAACCACACCACCACCAACAACACCACCACCAACAACAACACCAACAACAACACCAGCAACAACAGCACCACCACCAACGACACCACCACCAACAACACCACCACAAACAACACCACCACCAACAACATTAACAACACCACCACCAACAACACCACCACCAACAACAACACCAACAACAACACCACCACCAACAACACCACAAACAACAACACCAACAACACCAACACCAACAACACTAACAACACCACCACCAACAACACCACCAACAACAACAACACCAACAACAACACCACCATCAACAACACCACCTCCAACAACACCAACAACAACACCACCTCCAACAACACCACCAACAAAACTACCAACAACAACAACAACACCACCACCAACACCACCAACAACAACAACACCACCACCACCACCAACAACACCACCTCCAACAACACCACCAACAACACCACCTCCAACAACACCACCTCCAACACCACCACCAACAACACCACCACCAACAAAACCACCACCAACAATACCAACAACAACAACTCCAACAACAACACCACCACCAACAACACCACCTCCAACAACACCAGCAACAGCACCACCAACAACACCACCAACAACAACAACAACACCAACAACAACAATACCACCACCAACAACACCACCTCCAACAACACCAACAACAACACCACCAACAACAACACCACCAACAACACCACCTCCAACAACACCAACAACAACAACACCAACAACAACATCACCACCACCAACAACACCACCTCCAACAACACCAACAACAACAACACCAACAACAACAACACAACAACCAACAACACCACCAACACCAACAACAACAACACCAACACCAACAACAACACCAAAAACAACACCAACAAGAATATCACCAACACCACCAACAACAACACCACCACCAACAACAAATCCAACAACAACACCACCAAAAACACCACCAACAACACTAACAACACCACTACCAACAACACCAGCAACAACACCGCCAACAACAACACCAACAACACCAACACCAACAACACTAACAACACCACCAACAACACCACCACCAACAACAACACCACCAACACCACCAACAACACCACCACCAACAACAACACCACCAA
Source organism: Eledone cirrhosa (assembly GCA_964016885.1). Lineage (NCBI taxonomy): Eukaryota > Metazoa > Mollusca > Cephalopoda > Octopoda > Eledonidae > Eledone > Eledone cirrhosa. Next base: position 12,176,979 of record OZ024740.1, read on the forward strand.
CACCACCACCAAAAACACCACCACCAACAACAACACCACCAACAACACCACCAACAACAACACCAACAACAACACCAACAACACCACCACCAACAACAACACCAACAACAACACCACCAACAACACCACCACCACCAACAACACCACCAACAACACCACCAACAACAACACCAACAACAACACCAACAACACCACCACCAACAACAACACCAACAACAACACCAACAACACCACCACCAACAACAACACCAACAACACCACCACCAAAAACACCACCACCAACAACAACACCACCAACAACACCACCAACAACAACACCAACAACACCACCACCAACAACAACACCAACAACAACACCAACAACAACACCACCAACAACAACACCAGCAACAACAACACCAGCAACAACAACACCACGACCAACAACACCACGACCAACAACACCACCACCAACAACACCACCAACAACACCACCAGCATCAACACTACCACCAACAACAACACCACCAACAACAACACCACCAAAAACACCACTACCAACAACACCAACAACACCACCACCAAAAACACCACCACCAACAACACCACCACCAACAACAACACCACCAACAACAACACCACCACCAACAACAACACCAACAACAACACCACCAACAACACCACCACCAACAACAACACCACCAACAACAACACCATCAACAATACCACGACCAACAACACCACCACCAACAACAACACCACCAACAACAACACCACCAACAACACCAACAACAACATCACCACCACCAACAACAACACCATCAACAATACCACTACCAACAACACCAACAACACCACCAGCATCAACACTACCACCAACAACACCACCACCAACAACACCACCACCAACAACACCACCACCAACAACAACACCATCAACAATACCACGACCAACAACACCAACAACACCACCAACAACAACACCACCACCAACAACACCACCACCAACAAGACCACCACCAACAACACCACCAACAACAACACCACCAACAACCCCACCAACAACAACACCACCAACAACAACACCACCAACAACACCACCACCAACAACACCAACAACACCACCACCAACAATACCACCAACAACAACACCACCAACAACAACACCACCAACAACACCACTACCAACAACACCAACTATACCACCACCAACAAAACTAACCACACCACCACCAACAACACCACCACCAACAACACCACCACCAACAACAACACCAGCAACAACAACACCACCACCAACAACACCAACAACACCACCACCAACAACACTAACAACACCACCACCAACAACACCAGCAACAACAACACCAACACCAACAACACTAAACAAACAACAACCAACAACACTAACAACACCACTACCAACAACACCAACACCACCAACAACACTAACCACACAACCACCAACAACACTAACAACACCACTACAAACAACACCAGCAACAACAACACCAACACCAACAAAACTAACCACACCACCACCAACACCACCACCACCAACAACACCAACAACAACACCAGCAACAACAACACCACCACCAACAACACCACCACCAACACCACCACCAACAGCACTAACAACACCACCACCAACAACACCAGCAACAACGCCACCAACAACAACAACACCAACAACACCACCTCCAACACAACCACCAACACCACCACCAACAACACCACCACCATCAACAACACCACCACCAACAACACCACCAACAACAACACTAACAACACCACCACCACCAACACCACCACCACCAACGACAACACCAACAACAACACCACCAACAACACCACCTCCAACAACACCAGCAACACCACCAACAACACCACCAACAACAACAACAACACCAACAACAACAACACCACCACCAACAACAACACCAACAACACCACCACCAACAACACTAACAACACCACGACCAACAACACCACCACCAACACCACCACCAACAACAACACCAACAACAACACCACGACCAACAACACCACCACCAACAATAACACCAACAACAACACCACCAACAACACCACCAACAACAACACCACCAACAACACCACCACCAACAAGACCACCACCAACAACACCACCAACAACAACACCACCAACAACAACACCACCAACAACACCACTACCAACAACACCAACAACACCACCACCAACAACACCACCACCAACAACACCACCACCAACAACAACACCAACAACAACACCACGACCAACAACACCACCACCAACAACGACACCAACAACAACACCACCACCAACAACAACACCACCAACAACACCACCACCAACAACAACACCACCAACAACACCACCAACAACAACACCACCAACAACACCACTACCAACAACACCAACAATACCACCACCAACAAAACTAACCACACCACCACCAACAACACCACCACCAACAACACCACCACCAACAACAACACCAGCAACAACAACACCACCACCAACAACACCAACAACACCACCACCAACAAGACCACCACCAACAACACCACCAACAACAACACCACCAACAACAACACCACCAACAACACCACTACCAACAACACCAACAACACCACCACCAACAACACCACCACCAACAACACCACCACCAACAACAACACCAACAACAACACCACGACCAACAACACCACCACCAACAACGACACCAACAACAACACCACCACCAACAACAACACCACCAACAACACCACCACCAACAACAACACCACCAACAACACCACCAACAACAACACCACCAACAACACCACTACCAACAACACCAACAATACCACCACCAACAAAACTAACCACACCACCACCAACAACACCACCACCAACAACACCACCACCAACAACAACACCAGCAACAACAACACCACCACCAACAACACCAACAACACCACCACCAACAACACTAACAACACCACCACCAACAACACCAGCAACAACAACACCACCACCAACAACACTAACCACACAACCACCAACAACACTAACAACACCACTACAAACAACACCAGCAACAACAACACCAACACCAACAAAACTAACCACACCACCACCAACACCACCACCAACAACAACACCAACAACAACACCAGCAACAACAACACCACCACCAACAACACCACCACCAACACTACCACCAACAGCACTAACAACACCACCACCAACAACACCACCACCATCAACAACACCACCACCAACAACACCACCAACAACACCACCAACAACAACAACAACACCAACAACAACAACACCACCACCAACAACAACACCAACAACACCACCACCAACAACACTAACAACACCACGACCAACAACACCACCACCAACACCACCACCAACAACAACACCAACAACAACACCACGACCAACAACACCACCACCAACAATAACACCAACAACAACACCACCAACAACACCACCAACAACAACACCACCAACAACACCACCACCAACAAGACCACCACCAACAACACCACCAACAACAACACCACCAACAACAACACCACCAACAACACCACTACCAACAACACCAACAACACCACCACCAACAACACCACCACCAACAACACCACCACCAACAACAACACCAACAACAACACCACGACCAACAACACCACCACCAACAACGACACCAACAACAACACCACCACCAACAACAACACCACCAACAACACCACCACCAACAACAACACCACCAACAACACCACCAACAACAACACCACCAACAACACCACTACCAACAACACCAACTATACCACCACCAACAAAACTAACCACACCACCACCAACAACACCACCACCAACAACACCACCACCAACAACAACACCAGCAACAACAACACCACCACCAACAACACCAACAACACCACCACCAACAACACTAACAACACCACCACCAACAACACCAGCAACAACAACACCACCACCAACAACACTAACCACACAACCACCAACAACACTAACAACACCACTACAAACAACACCAGCAACAACAACACCAACACCAACAAAACTAACCACACCACCACCAACACCACCACCAACAACAACACCAACAACAACACCAGCAACAACAACACCACCACCAACAACACCACCACCAACACTACCACCAACAGCACTAACAACACCACCACCAACAACACCACCACCATCAACAACACCACCACCAACAACACCACCAACAACAACACTAACAACACCACCACCAACAACACCACCACCACCAACGACAACACCAACAACAACACCACCAACAACACCACCTCCAACAACACCAGCAACACCACCAACAACACCACCAACAACAACATCACCACCACCAACAACACCACCTCCAACAACACCAACAACACCACCAACAACAACACCAACAACAACAAATCCAACAACAACAACACCACAACCAACAACACCACCACCAATAACACCACCAACACCAACAACAACACCAAAAACAACACCAACAAGAACATCACCTACACCACCAACAACAATACCATCTTGAACAACACCACCACCAACAACAATACCATCACGAACAACACCACCACCAACAACACCACCAATAACAACAACACCACCAACAACACCACCACCAACAACAACACCACCAACAACAACACCACCAACAACACCACCACCAACAACACCACCAACAACAAGAACACCAACAACACCACCAACACCACCACCACCAACAACACCACCAACAACACCAACAACACCACCAACACCCCCACCACCAACAACACCAACAACACCAGCAACACCACCAACAACACCACCAACAACACCACCACCAACAACAACAACAATACCACCACCAACAACACAAACAACAACAACACCACCTCCAAAAACACCAACAACAACAACACCAACAACAACATCACCACCACCAACAACACCACCTCCAACAACACCAACAACACCACGACCAACAACACCACCAACAACAACACCACCACCAACAACAACAACACCACCACCAACAAGACCACCACCAACAACACCACCAACAACATCAGCATCAACAACACCACCAACAACAACACCACCAACAACAACACCACCAACAACACCACCAACAACAACACCACCAACAACAACACCACCAACAACAACACCACCAACAACACCACTACCAACAACACCAACTATACCACCACCAACAAAACTAACCACACCACCACCAACAACACCACTACCAACAACACCAACTATACCACCACCAACAACACTAACAACACCACCACCAACAACACCAGCAACAACAACACCAACACCAACAACACTAAACAAACAACAACCAACAACACTAACAACACCACCACCAACAACACCAACAACACCACCACCAACAACACTAACAACACCACCACCAACAACACCAGCAACAACAACACCACCACCACCAACAACACTAACCACACAACCACCAACAACACTAACAACACCACTACAAACAACACCAGCAACAACAACACCAACACCAACAAAACTAACCACACCACCACCAACACCACCACCAACAACAACACCAACAACAACACCAGCAACAACAACACCACCACCAACAACACCACCACCAACACTACCACCAACAGCACTAACAACACCACCACCAACAACACCACCACCATCAACAACACCACCACCAACCACACCACCAACAACAACACTAACAACACCACCACCAACAACACCACCACCACCAACGACAACACCAACAACAACACCACCAACAACACCACCTCAAACAACACCAGCAACACCACCAACAACACCACCAACAACAACAACAACCCCAACAACAACAATACCACCACCAACAACACCAACAACAACAACACCACCTCCAAAGACACCAACAACAACAACACCAACAACAACATCACCACCACCAACAACACCACCTCCAACAACACCAACAACACCACCAACAACAACACCAACAACAACAAATCCAACAACAACAACACCACAACCAACAACACCACCACCAATAACACCACCAACACCAACAACAACACCAAAAACAACACCAACAAGAACATCACCTACACCACCAACAACAATACCATCTTGAACAACACCACCACCAACAACAATACCATCACGAACAACACCACCACCAACAACACCACCAATAACAACAACACCACCAACAACACCACCACCAACAACAACACCACCAACAACAACACCACCAACAACACCACCACCAACAACACCACCAACAACAAGAACACCAACAACACCACCAACACCACCACCACCAACAACACCACCAACAACACCAACAACACCACCAACACCCCCACCACCAACAACACCAACAACACCAGCAACACCACCAACAACACCACCACCAACAACAACAACAATACCACCACCAACAACACCAACAACAACAACACCACCTCCAAAAACACCAACAACAACAACACCAACAACAACATCACCACCACCAACAACACCACCTCCAACAACACCAACAACACCACGACCAACAACACCACCAACAACAACACCACCACCAACAACAACAACACCACCCCCAACAACACCACCACCAACAACACCACCAACAACATCAGCATCAACAACACCACCAACAACAATACCACCAACAACAACACCACCAACAACACCACCAACAACAACACCACCAACAACAACACCACCAACAACACCACTACCAACAACACCAACAACACCACCACCAACAACACCACGACCAACAACACCACCACCAACAACAACACCAACAACAACACCACTACCAACAAGACCACCACCAACAACACCACCAACAACACCACCAACACCACCACCACCAACAACACCACCAACAACACCAACAACACCACCAACACCCCCACCACCAACAACACCACCAACAACACCAACAACACTAACAAAACCACTACCAACAACACCAGCAACAACAACACCAACAACACCAACACCACTAACAACACCACCACCAACAACAATACCATCACAAACAACACCACCACCAACATCAATACCATCACGAACAACACCACCACCAACGACACCACCAATAACAACAACACCACCAACACCAACAACACCACCAACACCACCACCAACAACACCACCAACAACAACACCACCACCAACAACAACACCACCAACAACAACACCACCAACAACACCACCACCAACAACACCACCAACAACAAGAACATCAACAACACCACCAACACCACCACCACCAACAACAACACCAACAACACCAACAACACCCCCACCACCAACAACAACACCACCAACAACACCAACAACACCAACAACACCACCACCAACACTACCACCAACAACAACACCACCAACAACACCACCAACAACAACACCACCAACAACAACACCACCAACAACACCAACAACAGCATCACCAACAACACCACCACCAACAAAACTAACCACACCACCACCAACACTACCACCAACACTACCACCAACAACACCACCACCAACAACACCACCACCAACACCACCACCAACAACACCACCACCAACACTACCACCAACAACACCACCACCAACAACACCACCACCAACAACACCACCAACAACAACACCACCAACAACAACACCACCAACAACAACACCACCAACAACAACACCACCAACAAAACTAACCACACCACCACCAACAACACCACCACCAACAACACCACCACCAACAACAACACCAGCAACAACAACACCACCACCAACAACACCACCACCAACAACACCAACAACACCACCACCAACAACACCACCACCAACAACACCACCAACAACAACACTAACAACAACACCACCACCAACAACAACACCACCAACAACACCACCAACAACAACACCACCAACAACAACACCACCAACAACAACACCACCAACAACAACACCACCAACAACAACACCACCAACAAAACTAACCACACCACCACCAACAACACCACCACCAACAACACCACCACCAACAACAACACCAGCAACAACAACACCACCACCAACAACACCACCACCAACAACACCAACAACACCACCACCAACAACACCACCACCAACAACACCACCAACAACAACACTAACAACAACACCACCACCAACAACAACACCACCAACGCCACCAACAACAACACTAACACCAACACCACCAACAACAACACCAACAACACCACCACCAACAACACCACCAACAACACCACCACCAACAACACTAACAACAACACCACCACCAACAACACCACCAACAACACCACCAACAACAACACCACCAACAACACTAACAACAACACCGCCAACAACAACAACACCACCACCAACAACACTAACAACACCAACAACACCACCACCAACAACACCACCAACAACAACAACACCACCAACAACACCACCAACAACAACACTAACAACACCACCACCAACAACATCACCACCACCAACGACAACACCAACAACACAACCAACAACAACAACAACACCAACAACAACAACACCACCACCAACAACAACACCAACAACACCACCACCAACAACACTAACAACACCACCACCAACAACGACAACACCAACAACAACACCACCAACAACACCACCTCCAACAACACCAGCAACACCACCAACAACACCACCAACAACAACAACAACACCAACAACAACAACACCACCACCAACAACAACACCAACAACACCACCACCAACAACACTAACAACACCACCACCACCAACGACAACACCAACAACAACACCACCAACAACACCACCTCCAACAACACCAGCAACACCACCAACAACACCACCAACAACAACAACAACACCAACAACAACAACACCACCACCAACAACAACACCAACAACACCACCACCAACAACACTAACAACACCACCACCAACAACACCACCACCACCAACAACAACACCAACAACAACACCAACAACACCACCACAAACAACACCACCAACAACAACACCACCAACAACAACACCACCACCAACAACACCACCAATAACAACACCACGACCAACACCACCACCACCAACAACACCACCACCACCAACAACACCACCAACAACAACAGCAACAACAACACCACGACCAACAACACCACGACCAACAACACCACCACCAACAACACCACCAACAACACCAGCATCAATACTACCACCAACAACACCACCACCAACAACAACACCAACAACAACACCACGACCAACAACACCACCACCAACAATAACACCAACAACAACACCACCAACAACACCACCACCAACAAGACCACCACCAACAAAACCACCAACAACAACACCACCAATAACACCACCTACAACAACACCACCAACAACAACACCACCAACAACACCACTACCAACAACACCAACAACACCACCACCAACAACACCACCACCAACAACACCACCACCAACAACAACACCACCAACAACAACACCACCAACAACACCACCACCAACAACACCACCAACAACAAGAACATCAACAACACCACCAACACCACCACCACCAACAACAACACCAACAAAACCAACAACACCCCCACCACCAACAACAACACCACCAACAACACCAACAACACCAACAACACCACCACCAACACTACCACCAACAACAACACCACCAACAACACCACCAACAACAACACCACCAACAACAACACCACCAACAACACCAACAACAGCATCACCAACAACACCACCACCAACAAAACTAACCACACCACCACCAACACTACCACCAACACTACCACCAACAACACCACCACCAACAACACCACCACCAACACCACCACCAACAACACCACCACCAACACTACCACCAACAACACCACCACCAACAACACCACCACCAACAACACCACCAACAACAACACCACCAACAACAACACCACCAACAACAACACCACCAACAACAACACCACCAACAAAACTAACCACACCACCACCAACAACACCACCACCAACAACACCACCACCAACAACAACACCAGCAACAACAACACCACCACCAACAACACCACCACCAACAACACCAACAACACCACCACCAACAACACCACCACCAACAACACCACCAACAACAACACTAACAACAACACCACCACCAACAACAACACCACCAACAACACCACCAACAACAACACCACCAACAACAACACCACCAACAACAACACCACCAACAACAACACCACCAACAACAACACCACCAACAAAACTAACCACACCACCACCAACAACACCACCACCAACAACACCACCACCAACAACAACACCAGCAACAACAACACCACCACCAACAACACCACCACCAACAACACCAACAACACCACCACCAACAACACCACCACCAACAACACCACCAACAACAACACTAACAACAACACCACCACCAACAACAACACCACCAACGCCACCAACAACAACACTAACACCAACACCACCAACAACAACACCAACAACACCACCACCAACAACACCACCAACAACACCACCACCAACAACACTAACAACAACACCACCACCAACAACACCACCAACAACACCACCAACAACAACACCACCAACAACACTAACAACAACACCGCCAACAACAACAACACCACCACCAACAACACTAACAACACCAACAACACCACCACCAACAACACCACCACCAACAACAACACCACCAACAACACCACCAACAACAACACTAACAACACCACCACCAACAACATCACCACCACCAACGACAACACCAACAACACCACCAACAACAACAACAACACCAACAACAACAACACCACCACCAACAACAACACCAACAACACCACCACCAACAACACTAACAACACCACCACCAACAACGACAACACCAACAACAACACCACCAACAACACCACCTCCAACAACACCAGCAACACCACCAACAACACCACCAACAACAACAACAACACCAACAACAACAACACCACCACCAACAACAACACCAACAACACCACCACCAACAACACTAACAACACCACCACCACCAACGACAACACCAACAACAACACCACCAACAACACCACCTCCAACAACACCAGCAACACCACCAACAACACCACCAACAACAACAACAACACCAACAACAACAACACCACCACCAACAACAACACCAACAACACCACCACCAACAACACTAGCAACACCACCACCAACAACACCACCACCACCAACAACAACACCAACAACAACACCAACAACACCACCACAAACAACACCACCAACAACAACACCACCAACAACAACACCACCACCAACAACACCACCAATAACAACACCACGACCAACACCACCACCACCAACAACACCACCACCACCAACAACACCACCAACAACAACAGCAACAACAACACCACGACCAACAACACCACGACCAACAACACCACCACCAACAACACCACCAACAACACCAGCATCAATACTACCACCAACAACACCACCACCAACAACAACACCAACAACAACACCACGACCAACAACACCACCACCAACAATAACACCAACAACAACACCACCAACAACACCACCACCAACAAGACCACCACCAACAAAACCACCAACAACAACACCACCAATAACACCACCTACAACAACACCACCAACAACAACACCACCAACAACACCACTACCAACAACACCAACAACACCACCACCAACAACACCACCACCAACAACACCACCACCAACAACAACACCAACAACAACACCACGACCAACAACACCACCACCAACAACGACACCAACAACAACACCACCACCAACAACACCACCACCAACAACACCACCACCAACAACAACACCACCAACAACACCACCAACAACAACACCACCAACAACACCACTACCAACAACACCAACTATACCACCACCAACAAAACTAACCACACCACCACCAACAACACCACCACCAACAACACCACCACCAACAACAACACCAGCAACAACAACACCACCACCAACAACACCAACAACACCACCACCAACAACACTAACAACACCACCACCAACAACACCAGCAACAACAACACCAACACCAACAACACTAAACAAACAACAACCAACAACACTAACAACACCACCACCAACAACACCAACAACACCACCACCAACAACACTAACAACACCACCACCAACAACACCACCACCAACAACACCAGCAACAACAACACCACCACCAACAACACTAACCACACAACCACCAACAACACTAACAACACCACTACAAACAACACCAGCAACAACAACACCAACACCAACAAAACTAACCACACCACCACCAACACCACCACCAACAACAACACCAACAACAACACCAGCAACAACAACACCACCACCAACAACACCACCACCAACACTACCACCAACAGCACTAACAACACCACCACCAACAACACCACCACCATCAACAACACCACCACCAACAACACCACCAACAACAACACTAACAACACCACCACCAACAACACCACCACCACCAACAACAACACCACCAACAACACCACCTCCAACAACACCAGCAACACCACCAACAACACCACCAACAACAACAACAACACCAACAACAACAATACCACCACCAACAACACCAACAACAACAACACCACCTCCAAAAACACCAACAACAACAACACCAACAACAACATCACCACCACCAACAACACCACCTCCAACAACACCAACAACACCACCAACAACAACACCAACAACAACAAATCCAACAACAACAACACCACAACCAACAACACCACCACCAATAACACCACCAACACCAACAACAACACCAAAAACAACACCAACAAGAACATCACCTACACCACCAACAACAATACCATCTTGAACAACACCACCACCAACAACAATACCATCACGAACAACACCACCACCAACAACACCACCAATAACAACAACACCACCAACACCAACGACACCACCAACACCACCACCACCAACAACACCACCAACAACAACACCACCACCAACAACACCACCACCAACAACAACACCACCAACAACACCACCACCAACAACACCACCAACAACAAGAACACCAACAACACCACCAACACCACCACCACCAACAACACCACCAACAACACCAACAACACCACCAACACCCCCACCACCAACAACACTAACAACACCACCACCAACAACACCACCACCAACAACACCACCACCAACAACAACACCACCAACAACACCACCACCAACAACACCACCAACAACAAGAACACCAACAACACCACCAACACCACCACCACCAACAACACCACCAACAACACCAACAACACCACCAACACCCCCACCACCAACAACACCAACAACACCAGCAACACCACCAACAACACCACCAACAACACCACCACCAACAACAACAACAATACCACCACCAACAACACCAACAACAACAACACCACCTCCAAAAACACCAACAACAACAACACCAACAACAACATCACCACCACCAACAACACCACCTCCAACAACACCAACAACACCACGACCAACAACACCACCAACAACAACACCACCACCAACAACAACAACACCACCACCAACAAGACCACCACCAACAACACCACCAACAACATCAGCATCAACAACACCACCAACAACAACACCACCAACAACAACACCACCAACAACACCACCAACAACAACACCACCAACAACAACAACAACACCAACAATACCACCACCAACAACACCAACAACAACATCACCACCACCAACGACAACACCAACAACAACACCACCAACAACACCACCTCCAACAACACCACCAACAACAACACCACCACCAACAACACCACCAACAACAACACTAACAACACCACCACCAACAACACCACCACCACCAACGACAACACCAACAACAACACCACCAACAACACCACCTCCAACAACACCAGCAACACCACCAACAACACCACCACCAACAACACCAACAACAACAATACCACCACCAACAACACCACCTCCAACAACACCAACAACAACACCAACAACAACAAATCCAACAACAACAACACCACAACCAACATCACCACCACCAATAACACCACCAACACCAACAACAACACCAAAAACAACACCAACAAGAACATCACCTACACCACCAACAACAATACCATCTTGAACAACACCACCACCAACAACAATACCATCACGAACAACACCACCACCAACAACACCACCAATAACAACAACACCACCAACACCAACGACACCACCAACACCACCACCAACAACACCACCAACAACACCACCACCAACAACAACACCACCAACAACACCACCACCAACAACACCACCAACAACAAGAACACCAACAACACCGCCAACACCACCACCACTAACAACACCACCAACAACACCAACAACACCACCAACACCGCCACCACCAACAACACCAACAACACCACCACCAACAACACCACCACCAACAACACCACCACCAACAACAACACCAACAACAACACCAACAACAACATCACCACCACCAACAACACCACCTCCAACAACACCAACAACACCACGAGCAACAACACCACCACCAACAAGACCACCACCAACAACACCACCAACAGCACCAGCATCAACACTACCACCAACAACACCCCCACCACCAACAACACCAACAACACCAACAACAACACCAACAACAACACCACCAACAACACCACTACCAACAACACCAACAACACCACCACCAACAACACCACGACCAACAACACCACCACCAACAACAACACCAACAACAACACCACTACCAACAACAACACCACCAACAACACCACCAACAACAACACCACCAACAACAACACCACCAACAACACCACCACCAACAACACCACCAACAACACCACCAACAAGACCACCACCAACAACACCACCAACAACAACACCACCAACAACACCACCAACAACAACACCACCAACACCACCACCAACAACAACACCACCAACAACACCACCAACAACAACACCACCAACAACACCACCAACAACAACACCACCTCCAACAACACCAACAACACCACGAGCAACAACACCACCACCAACAAGACCACCACCAACAACACCACCAACAGCACCAGCATCAACACTACCACCAACAACACCCCCACCACCAACAACACCAACAACACCAACAACAACACCAACAACAACACCACCAACAACACCACTACCAACAACACCAACAACACCACCACCAACAACACCACGACCAACAACACCACCACCAACAACAACACCAACAACAACACCACTACCAACAACAACACCACCAACAACACCACCAACAACAACACCACCAACAACAACACCACCAGCAACACCACCACCAACAACACCACCAACAACACCACCAACAAGACCACCACCAACAACACCACCAACAACAACACCACCAACAACACCACCAACAACAACACCACCAACAACACCACCAACAACAACACCACCAACAACACCAACAACACCACCAACACCCCCACCACCAACAACACCACCAACAACACCAACAACACCACCACCAACACTACCACCAACAACAACACCACCACCAACAACACCGCCAACAACACCAACAACACCACCAACAACAACACTAACAACACCACTACCAACAACACCAGCAACAACAACACCAACACCACCACCAACAACACTAACCAAACAACCGCCAACAACACTAACAAAACCACTACCAACAACACCAGCAACAACAACACCAACAACACCAACACCACTAACAACACCACCACCAACAACAATACCATCACAAACAACACCACCACCAACATCAATACCATCACGAACAACACCACCACCAACGACACCACCAATAACAACAACACCACCAACACCAACAACACCACCAACACCACCACCAACAACACCACCAACAACAACACCACCAACAACAACAACACCACCAACAACAACACCACCAACAACACCACCACCAACAACACCAACTATACCACCACCAACAAAACTAACCACACCACCACCAACAACACCACCACCAACAACACCACCACCAACAACAACACCAGCAACAACAACACCACCACCAACAACACCAACAACACCACCACCAACAACACTAACAACACCACCACCAACAACACCAGCAACAACAACACCAACACCAACAACACTAAACAAACAACAACCAACAACACTAACAACACCACCACCAACAACACCAACAACACCACCACCAACAACACTAACAACACCACCACCAACAACACCACCACCAACAACACCAGCAACAACAACACCACCACCAACAACACTAACCACACAACCACCAACAACACTAACAACACCACTACAAACAACACCAGCAACAACAACACCAACACCAACAAAACTAACCACACCACCACCAACACCACCACCAACAACAACACCAACAACAACACCAGCAACAACAACACCACCACCAACAACACCACCACCAACACTACCACCAACAGCACTAACAACACCACCACCAACAACACCACCACCATCAACAACACCACCACCAACAACACCACCAACAACAACACTAACAACACCACCACCAACAACACCACCACCACCAACAACAACACCACCAACAACACCACCTCCAACAACACCAGCAACACCACCAACAACACCACCAACAACAACAACAACACCAACAACAACAATACCACCACCAACAACACCAACAACAACAACACCACCTCCAAAAACACCAACAACAACAACACCAACAACAACATCACCACCACCAACAACACCACCTCCAACAACACCAACAACACCACCAACAACAACACCAACAACAACAAATCCAACAACAACAACACCACAACCAACAACACCACCACCAATAACACCACCAACACCAACAACAACACCAAAAACAACACCAACAAGAACATCACCTACACCACCAACAACAATACCATCTTGAACAACACCACCACCAACAACAATACCATCACGAACAACACCACCACCAACAACACCACCAATAACAACAACACCACCAACACCAACGACACCACCAACACCACCACCACCAACAACACCACCAACAACAACACCACCACCAACAACACCACCACCAACAACAACACCACCAACAACACCACCACCAACAACACCACCAACAACAAGAACACCAACAACACCACCAACACCACCACCACCAACAACACCACCAACAACACCAACAACACCACCAACACCCCCACCACCAACAACACTAACAACACCACCACCAACAACACCACCACCAACAACACCACCACCAACAACAACACCACCAACAACACCACCACCAACAACACCACCAACAACAAGAACACCAACAACACCACCAACACCACCACCACCAACAACACCACCAACAACACCAACAACACCACCAACACCCCCACCACCAACAACACCAACAACACCAGCAACACCACCAACAACACCACCAACAACACCACCACCAACAACAACAACAATACCACCACCAACAACACCAACAACAACAACACCACCTCCAAAAACACCAACAACAACAACACCAACAACAACATCACCACCACCAACAACACCACCTCCAACAACACCAACAACACCACGACCAACAACACCACCAACAACAACACCACCACCAACAACAACAACACCACCACCAACAAGACCACCACCAACAACACCACCAACAACATCAGCATCAACAACACCACCAACAACAACACCACCAACAACAACACCACCAACAACACCACCAACAACAACACCACCAACAACAACAACAACACCAACAATACCACCACCAACAACACCAACAACAACATCACCACCACCAACGACAACACCAACAACAACACCACCAACAACACCACCTCCAACAACACCACCAACAACAACACCACCACCAACAACACCACCAACAACAACACTAACAACACCACCACCAACAACACCACCACCACCAACGACAACACCAACAACAACACCACCAACAACACCACCTCCAACAACACCAGCAACACCACCAACAACACCACCACCAACAACACCAACAACAACAATACCACCACCAACAACACCACCTCCAACAACACCAACAACAACACCAACAACAACAAATCCAACAACAACAACACCACAACCAACATCACCACCACCAATAACACCACCAACACCAACAACAACACCAAAAACAACACCAACAAGAACATCACCTACACCACCAACAACAATACCATCTTGAACAACACCACCACCAACAACAATACCATCACGAACAACACCACCACCAACAACACCACCAATAACAACAACACCACCAACACCAACGACACCACCAACACCACCACCAACAACACCACCAACAACACCACCACCAACAACAACACCACCAACAACACCACCACCAACAACACCACCAACAACAAGAACACCAACAACACCGCCAACACCACCACCACTAACAACACCACCAACAACACCAACAACACCACCAACACCGCCACCACCAACAACACCAACAACACCACCACCAACAACACCACCACCAACAACACCACCACCAACAACAACACCAACAACAACACCAACAACAACATCACCACCACCAACAACACCACCTCCAACAACACCAACAACACCACGAGCAACAACACCACCACCAACAAGACCACCACCAACAACACCACCAACAGCACCAGCATCAACACTACCACCAACAACACCCCCACCACCAACAACACCAACAACACCAACAACAACACCAACAACAACACCACCAACAACACCACTACCAACAACACCAACAACACCACCACCAACAACACCACGACCAACAACACCACCACCAACAACAACACCAACAACAACACCACTACCAACAACAACACCACCAACAACACCACCAACAACAACACCACCAACAACAACACCACCAACAACACCACCACCAACAACACCACCAACAACACCACCAACAAGACCACCACCAACAACACCACCAACAACAACACCACCAACAACACCACCAACAACAACACCACCAACACCACCACCAACAACAACACCACCAACAACACCACCAACAACAACACCACCAACAACACCACCAACAACAACACCACCTCCAACAACACCAACAACACCACGAGCAACAACACCACCACCAACAAGACCACCACCAACAACACCACCAACAGCACCAGCATCAACACTACCACCAACAACACCCCCACCACCAACAACACCAACAACACCAACAACAACACCAACAACAACACCACCAACAACACCACTACCAACAACACCAACAACACCACCACCAACAACACCACGACCAACAACACCACCACCAACAACAACACCAACAACAACACCACTACCAACAACAACACCACCAACAACACCACCAACAACAACACCACCAACAACAACACCACCAGCAACACCACCACCAACAACACCACCAACAACACCACCAACAAGACCACCACCAACAACACCACCAACAACAACACCACCAACAACACCACCAACAACAACACCACCAACAACACCACCAACAACAACACCACCAACAACACCAACAACACCACCAACACCCCCACCACCAACAACACCACCAACAACACCAACAACACCACCACCAACACTACCACCAACAACAACACCACCACCAACAACACCGCCAACAACACCAACAACACCACCAACAACAACACTAACAACACCACTACCAACAACACCAGCAACAACAACACCAACACCACCACCAACAACACTAACCAAACAACCGCCAACAACACTAACAAAACCACTACCAACAACACCAGCAACAACAACACCAACAACACCAACACCACTAACAACACCACCACCAACAACAATACCATCACAAACAACACCACCACCAACATCAATACCATCACGAACAACACCACCACCAACGACACCACCAATAACAACAACACCACCAACACCAACAACACCACCAACACCACCACCAACAACACCACCAACAACAACACCACCAACAACAACAACACCACCAACAACAACACCACCAACAACACCACCACCAACAACACCACCAACAACAAGAACACCAACAACACCACCAACACCACCACCACCAACAACAACACCAACAACACCAACAACACCACCAAACCCCCACCACCAACAACACCACCAACAACACCAACAACACCAACAACACCACCACCAACACTACCACCAACAACAACACCACCAACAACACCGCCAACAACAATACCACCAACAACACCACCACCAACAACAACACCAACAACACCACCACCAACAACAACACCAACAACACCACCACCAACAACAGCACCACCAACAAAACTAACCACACCACCACCAACAACACCACCACCAACAACACCACCACCACCAACAACACTGACAACACCACCAACAACACCAACACCAACAACAACACCAACACCACCACCAACAACACCACCACCAACAACACCACCACCAACAACACCACCAACAACAACACCAGCAACACCACCAACAACAACACCACCACCAACAACACCAACAACACCACCACCAACAACACCACCACCAACAACACCACCAACAACAACACTAACAACAACACCACCACCAACAACAACACCACCAACGCCACCAACAACAACACTAACACCAACACCACCAACAACACTAACAACAACACCACCACCACCAACAACACCAACAACACCACCACCAATAACACCACCAACAACACCACCACCAACAACACTAACAACAACACCACCACCAACAACACCACCAACAACACCACCAACAACAACACCACCAACAACACTAACAACAACACCGCCAACAACAACAACACCACCACCAACAACACTAACAACACCAACAACACCACCACCAACAACACCACCACCAACAACACCACCAACAACAACACCACCACCAACAACACCACCAACAACAACACTAACAACACCACCACCAACAACACCACCACCACCAACGACAACACCAACAACAACACCACCAACAACACCACCTCCAACAACACCAGCAACACCACCAACAACACCACCAACAACAACAACAACCCCAACAACAACAATACCACCACCAACAACACCAACAACAACAACACCACCTCTAAAAACACCAACAACAACAACACCAACAACAACATCACCACCACCAACAACACCACCTCCAACAACACCAACAACACCACCAACAATAACACCAACAACAACAAATCCAACAACAACAACACCACAACCAACAACACCACCACCAATAACACCACCAACACCAACAACAACACCAAAAACAACACCAACAAGAACATCACCTACACCACCAACAACAATACCATCTTGAACAACACCACCACCAACAACAATACCATCACGAACAACACCACCACCAACAACACCACCAATAACAACAACACCACCAACACCAACGACACCACCAACACCACCACCAACAACACCACCAACAACACCACCACCAACAACAACACCACCAACAACACCACCACCAACAACACCACCAACAACAAGAACACCAACAACACCACCAACACCACCACCACCAACAACAACACCACCAACAACAACACCACCACCAACAACAACAACAACAACACCACCACCAACAACACCAACAACACCACCAACACCCCCACCACCAACAACACCAACAACACCACCACCAACAACACCACCACCAACAACACCACCACCAACAACAACACCAACAACAACACCAACAACAACAACACCACCTCCAAAAACACCAACAACAACAACACCAACAACAACATCACCACCGCCAACAACACCACCTCCAACAACACCAACAACACCACGACCAACAACACCACCACCAACAAGACCACCACCAACAACACCAACAACAACACCAGCATCAACACTACCACCAACAACACCACCAACAACACCAACAACACCACCAACACCCCCACGACCAACAACACCACCAACAACACCAACAACACCACCACCAACACTACCACCAACAACAACACCACCAACAACACCACCAACAACAACACCACTACCAACAAGACCACCACCAACAACACCACCAACAACACCACCAACACCACCACCACCAACAACACCACCAACAACACCAACAACACCAACAACACCACCAACAACAACACTAACAACACCACTACCAACAACACCAGCAACAACAACACCAACACCACCACCAACAACACTAACCAAACAACCACCAACAACACTAACAAAACCACTACCAACAACACCAGCAACAACAACACCAACAACACCAACACCACTAACAACACCACCACCAACAATACCACCAACAACAACACCACCAACAACAACACCACCAACAACACCACTACCAACAACACCAACAATACCACCACCAACAAAACTAACCACACCACCACCAACAACACCACCACCAACAACACCACCACCAACAACAACACCAGTAACAACAACACCACCACCAACAACACCAACAACACCACCACCAACAACACTAACAACACCACCACCAACAACACCAGCAACAACAACACCAACACCAGCAACACTAAACAAACAACAACCAACAACACTAACAACACCACTACCAACAACACCAACAACACCAACAACACTAACCACACAACCACCAACAACACTAACAACACCACTACAAACAACACCAGCAACAACAACACCAACACCAACAGAACTAACCACACCACCACCAACACCACCACCAACACCACCACCAACAACACCACCACCATCAACAACACCACCACCAACAACACCACCAACAACAACACTAACAACACCACCACCAACAACACCACCACCACCAACGACAACACCAACAACAACACCACCAACAACACCACCTCCAACAACATCAGCAACACCACCAACAACACCACCAACAACAACAACAACACCAACAACAACAATACCACCACCAACAACACCAACAACAACAACACCACCTCCAAAAACACCAACAACAACAACACCAACAACAACATCACCACCACCAACAACACCACCTCCAACAACACCAACAACACCACCAACAACAACACCACCAACAACAAATCCAAAAACAACAACACCACAACCAACATCACCACCACCAATAACACCACCAACACCAACAACAACACCAAAAACAACACCAACAAGAACATCACCTACACCACCAACAACAATACCATCTTGAACAACACCACCACCAACAACAATACCATCACGAACAACACCACCACCAACAACACCACCAATAACAACAACACCACCAACACCAACGACACCACCAACACCACCACCAACAACACCACCAACAACAACACCACCACCAACAACACCACCACCAACAACAACACCACCAACAACACCACCACCAACAACACCACCAACAACAAGAACACCAACAACACCACCAACACCACCACCACCAACAACACCACCAACAACACCAACAACACCACCAACACCCACACCACCAACAACACCAACAACACCACCACCAACAAGACCACCACCAACAACACCACCAACACCACCACCAACACCCCCACCACCAACAACACCAACAACACCACCACCAACACTACCACCAACAACAACACCACCACCAACAACACCGCCAACAACAACACCAACAACACCAACAACACCACCACCAACAACACTAACAACACCACCACCAACAACACCACCACCACCAACAACACTGACAACACCACCACCAACAACACCACCACCAACAACACTAACAACAACACCACCACCAACAACATCACCAACAACGCCACCAACAACAACAACACCAACAACACCACCACCAACAACACCAACAACACCACCACCAACAACACCACCACCAACAACAACACCAACAACACCAACAACACCACCACCAACAACAACACTAACAACACCACCACCAACAACACCACCACCAACAACACTAACAACAACACCACCACCAACAACATCACCAACAACGCCACCAACAACAACAACACCAACAACACCACCACCAACAACACCAACAACACCACCACCAACAACACCACCACCAACAACAACACCAACAACACCAACAACACCACCACCAACAACAACACTAACAACACCACCACCAACAACACCACCACCAACAACACCAACAACACCACCACCAACAACACCACCACCAACAACAACACCAACAACACCAACAACACCACCACCAACAACAACACTAACAACACCACCACCAACAACATCACCAACAACGCCACCAACAACAACAACACCAACAACACCACCACCAACAACACTAACAACACCACCACCAACAACACCACCACCAACGACAACACCAACAACACCAACAACACCACCACCAACAACATTAACAACACCACCACCAACAACACCACCACCACCACCAACAACACCACCAACAACACCACCACCAACAACAACACCAACAACAACACCAGCAACAACACCACCACCACCACCAACAACACCACCAACAACAACACCACCACCAACAACAACACCACCAAATCCAACACCACCAACAACAACACCACCACCAACAACACCACCAATAACAACACCACGACCTCACCACCACCAACAACACCACCACCACCAACAACAACACCACCAACAACACCACCACCACCAACACCACCAACAACACCACCAACAACAACACCACGACCAACAACACCACGACCAACACCACCACCACCAACAAGACCACCACCAACAACACCACCAACAACACCACCAACAACAACACCACCAACAACACCACCAACAACAACACCACCAACAACAACACCACCAACAACACCACTACCAACAACACCAACAACAGCATCACCAACAACACCACCACCAACAAAACTAACCACACCAACAAAACTAACCACGCCACCACCAACAACACCACCACCAACAACACCACCACCAACAACACCACCAACAACACCACTACCAACAACACCAACAACAGCATCACCAACAACACCACCACCAACAAAACTAACCACACCAACAACAACACCAGCAACACCACCAACAACAACACCACCACCAACAACACCAACAACACCACCACCAACAACACCACCACCAACAACACCACCAACAACAACACTAACAACAACACCACCACCAACAACACCACCACCAACGCCACCAACAACAACACTAACACCAACACCACCAACAACACTAACAACAACACCACCACCACCAACAACACCAACAACACTACCACCAACAACACCACCAACAACACCACCACCAGCAACACTATCAACAACACCACCACCAACAACACCACCAACAACACCACCAACAACAACACCACCAACAACACCACCAACAACAACACCACCAACAACACCACCAACAACACCACCACCAACAACACCACCAACAACACCACCAACAACAACACCACCAACAACAACAACACCACCAACAACAACACTAACAACACCAACAACACCACCACCAACAACACCACCACCAACAACACCACCAACAACAACACCACCAACAACACCACCAGCAACAACACCACCAACAACACCACCACCAACAACACTAACAACACCAACAACACCACCACCAACAACAACACCACCAACAACAACACCAACAACACCAACACCAACAACAAAACCAACAACACCACCGCCAACAACAACAACACCACCAACAACAACACCACCAACAACACCACCAGCAACAACACCACCAACAACAACACCACCAATAACAACACCACGACCAACAACATCACCACCACCAACAACTCCAACAACAACACTAGCAACAACAACACCAGCAACAACAACACCAGCAACAACAACACCACCACCAACAACACCACCACCAACAACACCACCACTAACAACACTAACCACACAACCACCAACAACACTAACAACACCACCACCAACAACAACACCAACAACACCGCCACCAACAACACCACCACCAACAACACCACCAACAACACCACCAAGAACAACACCACCAACAAACACCACCACCAACAACACTAACAACAACACCGCCAAAAACAACACCAACAACAACACCAACAACAACACCAGCAACAACAACACCACCACCAACAACACCAGCAACACCACCACCAACAACAACACCACCAACAACAACACCACCAACAACAAAACCACCAACAACACCACCATCAACAACACTAAAAACACCAGAACCAACAACACCACCACCAACAACAACACCACCACCAACAACACCACCAACAACACCAACATCAACAACACCACCAACAACAACACCACCAACAACACCACCAACAACAACACCACCAACAACAACACCACCAACAACACCACTACCAACAACACCAACAACAGCATCACCAACAACACCACCACCAACAAAACTAACCACACCAACAAAACTAACCACGCCACCACCAACAACACCACCACCAACAACACCACCACCAACAACACCACCACCAACAACACCACCAACAACAACGCCAGCAACACCACCAACAACAACACCACCACCAACAACACCAACAACACCACCACCAACAACACCACCTCCAACAACACCACCAACAACAACACTAACAACAACACCACCACCAACAACACCACCACCAACGCCACCAACAACAACACTAACACCAACACCACCAACAACACTAACAACAACACCACCAACAACACCACAACCAGCAACACTATCAACAACACCACCACCAACAACACCAACAACACTACCACCAACAACACCACCAACAACACCACCACCAGCAACACTATCAACAACACCACCACCAACAACACCACCAACAACACCACCAACAACAACACCACCAACAACACCACCAACAACAACACCACCAACAACACCACCAACAACACCACCACCAACAACACCACCAACAACACCACCAACAACAACACCACCAACAACAACAACACCACCAACAACAACACTAACAACACCAACAACACCACCACCAACAACACCACCACCAACAACACCACCAACAACAACACCACCAACAACACCACCAGCAACAACACCACCAACAACACCACCACCAACAACACTAACAACACCAACAACACCACCACCAACAACAACACCACCAACAACAACACCAACAACACCAACACCAACAACAAAACCAACAACACCACCGCCAACAACAACAACACCACCAACAACAACACCACCAACAACACCACCAGCAACAACACCACCAACAACAACACCACCAATAACAACACCACAACCAACAACATCACCACCACCAACAACTCCAACAACAACACTAGCAACAACAACACCAGCAACAACAACACCAGCAACAACAACACCACCACCAACAACACCACCACCAACAACACCACCACTAACAACACTAACCACACAACCACCAACAACACTAACAACACCACCACCAACAACAACACCTGCAACAACAACACCACTACCAACAACACCAACAACACCACCACCAACAAAACTAACCACACCACCACCAACAACACCACCACCAACAACAAAACCAACAACACCACCACCACCAACACCACCACCAACAAAACTAACCAACCACCACCAACAACACCAACACCAACAACACCACCACCAACAACACCACCACCAACAACAACACAAACAACACCACCACCAACAACACTAACAACAACAACACCAACAACAACACCAACAACACCACCAACAACACTGCCAACAACACCACCACCAACAACACCACCACCAACAACAACACCAACAACAACACCAGCAACAACAACATCACCACCAACAACAGCACCACCAACAAAACTAACCACACCACCACCAACAACACCACCACCAACAACAACACCAACAACAACACCAGCAACAACAACACCAACAACACTAACCAAACAACCACCAACAACACTAACAACACCACTACCAACAACACCAGCAACAACGACACCAACAACACCAACACCAACAATACTAACAACACCACCACCAACAACAACACCAACAACACCACCACCAACAAAACCACCACCAACAACACTAACAACAACAACACCAACAACACCACCATCAACAACACCACCACCAACAACAGCACCAACAACACCACCACCAACAACACTAACAACAACACCACCACCAACAACTCCACCAACAACACCACCAACAACACTAACAACAACACCACCAACAACAACACCAACAACACCACCACCAACAACACTAACAACACCACCACCAACAACACCACCACCAACAACAACACCAACAACACCAACAACACCACCACCAACAACATTAACAACACCACCACCAACAACAACACCAACAACACCACCACCAACAACACCACCACCAACAACAACACCAACAACACCAACAACACCACCACCACCAACAACACCACCACCAACAACACTAACAACAACACCACCACCAACAACATCACCAACAACGCCACCAACAACAACACCACCAACAACACCACCACCAACAACACTAACAACAACACCACCACCAACAACTCCACCAACATCACCACCAACAACAACACCAACAACACTAACAACAACAACACCAGCAACAACAACACCACCACCAACAACACCACCACCACCAACAACAACACCACCAACAACACCACCAACAACACTACCAACAACAACACCACCAAATCCAACACCACCAACAACAACACCACCACCAACAACACCACCAATAACAACACCACGACCTCACCACCACCAACAACACCACCACCACCAACAACAACACCACCAACAACACCACCACCACCAACACCACCAACAACAACACCAACAACAACACCACGACCAACAACACCACGACCAACACCGCCACCACCAACAAGACCACCACCAACAACACCACCAACAACACCACCATCAACAACACCACCAACAACAACACCACCAACAACACCACCAACAACAACACCACCAACAACAACACCACCAACAACACCACTACCAACAACACCAACAACAGCATCACCAACAACAACACCACCAACAACACTAACAACAACACCGCCAACAACAACAACACCACCACCAACAACACTAACAACACCAACAACACCACCACCAACAACACCACCACCAACAATACCACCACGAACAAAACTAACCACACCAACAAAACTAACCACACCACCACCAACAGCACCACCAACAACAACACCAGCAACACCACCAACAACAACACCACCACCAACAACACCAACAACACCACCACCAACAATACCACCACCAACAACACCACCAACAACAACACTAACAACAACACCACCACCAACAACACCACCACCAACGCCACCAACAACAACACTAACACCAACACCACCAACAACACTAACAACAACACCACCACCAACAACAACACCAACAACACCACCACCAACAACACCACCAACAACACCACCACCAACAACACAAACAACAACACCACCACCAACAACACCACCAACAACACCACCAACAACAACACCACCAACAACACTAACAACAACACCGCCAACAACAACAACACCACCACCAACAACACTAACAACACCAACAACACCACCACCAACAACACCACCACCAACAACACCACCAACAACAACACCACCAGCAACAACACCACCAACAACACCACCACCAACAACACTAACAACACCAACAACACCACCACCAACAACAACACCACCAACAACAACACCAACAACACCACCACCAACAACAAAACCAACAACACCACCGCCAACAACAACAACACCACCACCAACAACTCCAACAACACCACCACCAACAACACTAACCACACAACCACCAACAACACTAACAACACCACCACCAACAACAACACCAACAACACCGTCACCAACAACACCACCACCAACAACAACACCACCAACAACAACACCAACAACACCACCACCAACACCACCACCAACAACACCACCACCAACAACACTAACAACAACACCACCACCAACAACACCACCAACAACACCACCAAGAACAACACCACCAACAAACACTACCACCAACAACACTAACAACAACACCGCCAAAAACAACACCAACAACAACACCAACAACAACACCAGCAACAACAACACCACCACCAACAACAACACCAACAACAACACCAGCAACAACAACACCACCAGCAACAACACTAACAACACCACCACCAACAACAACACCAACAACAACACCAGCAACAACAACACCACTACCAACAACACCAACAACACCACCACCAACAAAACTAACCACACCACCACCAACAACACCACCACCAACAACAACACCAACACCACCACCAACAAAACTAACCACACCACCACCAACAACACCAACACCAACAACACCACCACCAACAACACCACCACCAACAACAACACCAACAACACCACCACCAACAACACTAACAACAACAACACCAACAACAACACCAACAACAACACCAACAACACTGCCAACAACTCCACCACCAACAACACCACCACCAACAACAACACCAACAACAACACAAGCAACAACAACACCAACAACACCACCAACAACACTAACACCAACAACACCACCACCACCAACAACAACTCCAACAACAACAACACCAACAACAACACCAGCAACACCACCACCAACAACACCACCACCACCAACAACAACACCACCAACAACAACACCAACAACACCACCACCAACAACACCACCACCACCAACAACAACATCACCAACAACAAAACCACCAACAACACCACCATCAACACTACCACCAACAACAACACCACCAACAACACCACCACCAACAACACCACCACCAACAACACCACCACCAACAAAACTAACCACACCACCACTAACAACACCATCACCAACAACACCAACAACAACACCAGCAACAACAACACCACCACCAACAACACCAACAACACCACCACCAACAACACTAACAACACCACCACCAACAACAACACCAACAACAACACCAGCAACAACAACACCACTACCAACAACACCAACAACACCACCACCAACAAAACTAACCACACCACCACCAACAACACCACCACCAACAACACCATCACCAA
Organism: Eledone cirrhosa; assembly: GCA_964016885.1. Taxonomy (NCBI): domain Eukaryota; kingdom Metazoa; phylum Mollusca; class Cephalopoda; order Octopoda; family Eledonidae; genus Eledone; species Eledone cirrhosa. Next base: position 12,208,342 of record OZ024740.1, read on the forward strand.
CAACACCACCACCAACAACACCACCACCAACAACACCACCACCAACAACACCACCACCAACAAAACTAACCACACCACCACCAACAACACCACCACCAACAACAACACCAACAACAACACCAACAACACTAACCAAACAACCACCAACAACACTAACAACACCACTACCAACAACAACACCAACAACACCACCAACAACACTAACAACAACACCGCCAACAACACCACCACCAACAACAACACCAACAACACCAACCACACCACCACCAACAACATTAACAACACCACCACCAACAACAACTCCAACAACACCACCACCAACAACACCACCACCAACAACAACACCACCACCAACAACAACAACACCACCAACAACACCACCACCAACAACAACACCAACAACACCAACCACACCACCACCAACAACATTAACAACACCACCACCAACAACAACTCCAACAACACCACCAACAACAACACCACCACCAACAACAACACCACCAACAACAACAACTCCAACAACAACTCCAACAACACCACCACCACCAACAACAACTCCAACAACACCACCAACAACAACACCACCACCAACAACACCACCACCAACAACAACACCACCAACAACAACACCGCCAACAACAACACCAACAACACCACCACCACCAACAACAACTCCAACAACACCACCAACAACAACACCACCACCAACAACAACACCACCAACAACAACACCACCAACAACACTAACAACAACACCGCCAACAACAACACCAACAACACCACCACCAACAGCACTAACAACACCACAACCAACAACACCACCACCAACAACAACACCAACAACACCAACCATACCACCACCAACAACATTAACAACACCACCACCAACAACACCACCACCACCAACAACAACTCCAACAACACCACCACCAACAACACCACCGCCAACAACAACACCACCACCAACAACAACAACACCACCAACAACACCACCACCAACAACAACACCAACAACACCAACCACACCACCACCACCAACAACACCACCACCAACAACACCACCACCAACAACAACACCAACAACACCAACCGCACCACCACCAACAACATTAACAACACCACCACCAACAACACCACCACCACCAACAACAACTCCAACAACACCACCAACAACAACACCACGACCAACAACACCAACCACACCACCACCACCAACAACACCACCAACAACACCACCACCACCAACACCACCACCAACAACAACACCAACAACAACACCAACAACACCACCAACAACAACACCACCACCAACAACACCACCAACAACACCACCACCAATAACAACACCACGACCAACACCACGACCAACACCATCACCAACAACACCACCACCAATAACAACACCACGACCAACAACAACACCAACAACAACACCACCAACAACACCACCACCAACACCACCACCAACAACACTAACAACACCACCACCAACAACAACACCAACAACAACACCAACAACACCACCAACAACAACACCACCACCAACAACACCACCAACAACACCACCACCAATAACAACACCACGACCAACACCACGACCAACACCACCACCAACAACACCACCACCAACACCACCACCAACAACACTAACAACACCACCAGCAACAACAACACCAGCAACAACAACACCACCAACAACAACACCACCACCAACAACACCACCACCAACATCACTAACAACACCACCAGCAACAACACCACCAACAACAACAACACCAACAACACCACCACCAACAACACCACCACCAACAACACCACCACCAACAACACCACCACCACCAACAACACTAACAACACCACCAGCAACAACAACACCAGCAACAACAACACCACCAACAACAACACCAACAACACCACCACCAACAACACCACCACCACCAACAACACCACCAACAACACCACCAACAACAACACCACCAACAACACCACCAGCAACAACAACACCAGCAACAACAACACCACCAACATCACTAACAACACCACCACCAACAACAACACCAACAACACCACCACCAACAACACCACCACCAACAAAAACACCAACAACACCACCACCAACACCACCACCAACACCACCACCAACAACACCACCACCAACACCACTAACAACAACACCATCAAGAACAACACCACCAACAACACTAAAAACACCACCAACAACACCACCACCAACAACACCACCACCAACAACACCACCACCAACAACACTAACAACAACACCATCAAGAACAACACCACCAACAACACTAAAAACACCACCAACAACACCACCACCAACAACAACACCAACAGCACCAACCACACCACCACCAACAACATTAAGAACACCACCACCAACAACACCACCACCACCACCAACAACAACTCCAACAACACCACCACCAACAACACCACCACCAACAACAACACCACCACCAACAACAACACCACCACCAACAACAACAACACCACCAACAACACCACCACCAACAACAACACCAACAACACCAACCACACCACCACCAACAACATTAACAACACCACCACCAACAACACCACCACCACCAACAACAACTCCAACAACACCACCACCAACAACACCACCACCAACAACAACAACACCACCAACAACAACACCACCAACAACACCACCACCAACAACAACACCAACAACACCAACCACACCACCACCAACAACAATAACAACACCACCACCAACAACACCACCACCACCAACAACAACTCCAACAACACCACCACCAACAACACCACCACCAACAACAACACCACCACCAACAACAATAACACCACCAACAACACCACCACCAACAACAACACCAACAACACCAACCACACCACCACCAACAACATTAACAACACCACCACCAACAACACCACCACCACCAACAACACCACCAACAACACTAACAACACCACCACCAACAACAACACCAACAACACCACCACCAACAACACCACCACCAACAAAAACACCAACAACACCACCACCAACACCACCACCAACACCACCACCAACAACACCACCACCAACACCACCACCAACAACACCACCACCAACAACACTAACAACAACACCATCAAGAACAACACCACCAACAAACACCACCACCAACAACACTAAAAACACCACCACCGACAACAACACCAACAACAACACCACCAACAACACCACCAACAACAACACCACCAACAACAAAACCACCAACAACACCACCACCAACAACACCACCACCACCAACAACAACACCACCAACAACAAAACCACCAACACCACCACCAACACCACCACCAACAACACTAACAACACCACTACCAACAACACCACCAACACCAACAACACCACCACCAACAACACCACCACCAACAATACCACCAACAAGACCAACACCAACAACACTACCAACAACAACACCACCAACACCACCACCAACACCACCACCAACACCACCAACACCAACACCACCATCAACAACACCACCACCAACAACAACAACACCAACAACACCACCAACAACAACACCAACAACAACACCACCAACAACACCACCATCAACAACACCACCAACAACAACACCACCACTAACAACAACAACACCAACAACAACACCACCAACAACACCAACAACAACACCACCAACAACACCACCGTCAACAACACCAGCACCAACACCACCTCCAACAACACAACCACCACCACCACCAACAACACCACCAACAACAACACCAACACTATCAACAACACCACCAACAACAACACCACCACCAACAACACCACCACCACCAACACCACCACCACCAACAACAACACCAATAACACCACCAACAACAACACCACCACCACCAACAACAACACCAACAACAACACCACCACCACCAACACCACCAACAACACCAACAACAACACCAAAACCAACAACAACACCAACAACACCACCACCAACAACACCACCACCACCAACACCACCTCCAACAACACAACCACCACCACCACCAACAACACCACCAACAACAACACCAACACTATCAACAACACCACCAACAACAACACCACCACCAACAACACCACCACCACCAACACCACCAACAACAATACCACCAACAACACCAACACCACCAACAACACCACCACCAACAACACCACCAACAACAACACCACCACCAACAACAACACCACCACCAACAACACCACCACCAACAACACCACCACCAACACCACCACCAACAACACCACCACCAACAACACCACCACCAACACCACCACCAACAGCACCACCACCAACAAAACCACCACCAACAACAACACCACCACCAACACCAACAACAACACCAACAACACAACCACCAACAACAACACTACCAACAACATGACCAACAACACCACCACTAACAACACCACCAACAACACTACCAACAACAACAACAACACCACCACCAACACCACCAACAACAACACCACCACCAACAACAACACCACCACTAACAACACCACCAACAACACTACCAACAACAACAACAACAACACCAGCAACAACAACACCACCACCAACAACACCACCACCAACAACACCACCACCAACAACACCACCACCAACAACACCACCACCAACAACACCAACAACACCACCAACAACAACACCACCAGCAACAACACCACCACCAACAACACCATCAACAACACTAACCAAACAACCACCAACAACACTAACAACACCACCACCAACAACACCACCACCAACAACAACACTACCAACAACATGACCAACAACACCACCACTAACAACACCACCAACAACACTACCAACAACAACAACAACTACACCAACACCAACACCACCACCAACAACAACACCACCACCAACAACACCACCAACGACACCACAACCAACAACAACAACACCAACAACACCAACACCACCACCAACAACACCAACACCAACAACAACACCAACAAAAACACCAGCAACAACAACACCACCAACAACACCACTACCAACAACACCAACAACACCACCACATACACCACCACCAACAACACTAACAACACCACTACCAACAACACCAGCAACAACAACACCAACAACACCAACAACACCACTACCAACAACACCAACAACACCAACACCAACAACACTAACCACTGCCACAACCACCCACACCACTACCACCATCACCACAACCACTACCACTGACACCACTCACTACTGCCACAACCACCCACACCACTACCACCATCACCACAACCACTACCACTGACACCACTCACTACGGCCACAACCACCAACACCACTACCACCATCACCACCACCACTACCACTGACACCACTCACTACTGCCACAACCACCAACACCACTGCCACCATCACCACAACCACTACCACTGACACCACTCACTACTGCCACAACCACCCACACCACTACCACCATCACCACAACCACTACCACTGACACCACTCACTACTGCCACAACCACCCACACCACTACCACCATCACCACAGCCACTACCACTGACACCACTCACTACTGCCACAACCACCAACACCACTACCACCACCACCAACACCACTACCACTACCACCACCACCACTACCACTGACACCACTCACTACTGCCACAACCACCAACACCACTACCACCATCACCACCACCACTACCACTGACACCACTCACTACTGCCACAACCACCAACACCACTACCACCATCACCACAGCCACTACCACTGACACCACTCACTACTGCCACAACCACCAACACCACTACCACCATCACCACAACCACTACCACCATCACCACCACCACTACCACTGACACCACTCACTACTGCCACAACCACCAACACCACTACCACCATCACCACGGCCACTACCACTGACACCACTCACTACTGCCACAACCACCAACACCACTACCACCACCACCAACACCACTACCACTACCACCACCACCACTACCACTGACACCACTCACTACTGCCACAACCACCAACACCACTACCACCATCACCACCACCACTACCACTGACACCACTCACTACTGCCACAACCACCAACACCACTACCACCATCACCACCACCACTACCACTGACACCACTCACTACTGCCACAACCACCAACACCACTACCACCATCACCACCACCACTACCACTGACACCACTCACTACTGCCACAACCACCAACACCACTGCCACCATCACCACCACCACTACCACTGATACCACTCACTACTGCCACAACCACCAACACCACTACCACCATCACCACCACCACTGCCACTGACACCACTCACTACTGCCACAACCACCAACACCACTACCACTACCACCACCACCACTACCACTGACACCACTCACTACTGCCACAACCACCAACACTACTGCCACAACCACCAACACCACTGCCACTGACACCACTCACTACTGCCACAACCACCAACACCACTACCACCATCACCACTACCACTGACACCACTCACTATTGCCACAACCACCAACACCACTACCACCATCACCACCACCACTACCACTGACACCACTCACTACTGCCACAACCACCAACACCACTACCACCATCACCACAACCACTACCACCATCTCCACCACCACTACCACTGACACCACTCACTACTGCCACAACCACCAACACCACTACCACCATCACCACCACCACTGCCACTGACACCACTCACTACTGCCACAACCACCAACACCACTACCACTACCACCACCACCACTACCACTGACACCACTCACTACTGCCACAACCACCAACACTACTGCCACAACCACCAACACCACTGCCACTGACACCACTCACTACTGCCACAACCACCAACACCACTACCACCATCACCACTACCACTGACACCACTCACTATTGCCACAACCACCAACACCACTACCACCATCACCACCACCACTACCACTGACACCACTCACTACTGCCACAACCACCAACACCACTACCAACATCACCACAGCCACTACCACCATCTCCACCACCACTACCACTGACACCACTCACTACTGCCACAACCACCAACACCACTACCACCATCACCACCACCACTGCCACTGACACCACTCACTACTGCCACAACCACCAACACCACTACCACTACCACCACCACCACTACCACTGACACCACTCACTACTGCCACAACCACCAACACTACTGCCACAACCACCAACACCACTGCCACTGACACCACTCACTACTGCCACAACCACCAACACCACTACCACCATCACCACTACCACTGACACCACTCACTATTGCCACAACCACCAACACCACTACCACCATCACCACCACCACTACCACTGACACCACTCACTACTGCCACAACCACCAACACCACTACCACCATCACCACAACCACTACCACCATCTCCACCACCACTACCACTGACACCACTCACTACTGCCACAACCACCAACACTACTGCCACAACCACCAACACCACTACCACCATCTCCACCACCACTACCACTGACACCACTCACTACTGCCACAACCACCAACACCACTACCACCATCTCCACCACCACTACCACTGACACCACTCACTACTGCCACAACCACCAACACCACTACCACCATCACCACAACCACTACCACTGACACCACTCACTACTGCCACAACCACCAACACCACTGCCACCATCACCACCACCACTACCACTGACACCACTCACTACTGCCACAACCACCAACACCACTACCACCATCACCACCACCACTACCACTGACACCACTCACTACTGCCACAACCATCAACACCACTACCACCATCACCACCACCACTACCACTGACACCACTCACTACTGCCACAACCACCAACACCACTACCACCATCACCATCACCACTGCCACTGACACCACTCACTACTGCCACAACCACCAACACCACTACCACCATCACCACCACCACTGCCACTGACACCACTCACTACTGCCACAACCACCAACACCACTACCACCATCACCACAACCACTACCACTGACACCACTCACTACTGCCACAACCACCAACACCACTGCCACCATCACCACAACCACTACCACTGACACCACTCACTACTGCCACAACCACCAACACCACTACGACCATCACCACCACCACTACCACTGACACCACTCACTACTGCCACAACCACCAACACCACTACCACCATCACCACAACCACTACCACTGACACCACTCACTACTGCCACAACCACCAACACCACTGCCACCATCACCACCACCACTACCACTGACACCACTCACTACTGCCACAACCACCAACACCACTACCACCATCACCACCACCACTACCACTGACACCACTCACTACTGCCACAACCACCAACACCACTACCACCATCACCACCACCACTACCACTGACACCACTCACTACTGCCACAACCACCAACACCACTACCACCATCACCACCACCACTGCCACTGACACCACTCACTACTGCCACAACCACCAACACCACTACGACCATCACCACCACCACTACCACTGACACCACTCACTACGGCCACAACCACCAACACCACTGCCACCATCACCACCACCACTACCACTGACACCACTCACTACTGCCACAACCACCAACACCACTACCACCATCACCACCACCACTACCACTGACACCACTCACTACTGCCACGACCACCAACACCACTACCACCATCACCACCACCACTGCCACTGACACCACTCACTACTGCCACGACCACCAACACCACTACGACCATCACCACCACCAGTACCACTGACACCACTCACTACTGCCACAACCACCAACACCACTGCCACCATCACCACCACCACTGCCACTGACACCACTCACTACTGCCACAACCACCAACACCACTACCACCATCACCACCACCACTGCCACTGACACCACTCACTACTACCACAACCACCAACACCACTACCACCATCACCACCACCACTACCACTGACACCACTCACTACTGCCACAACCACCAACACCACTACCACCATCACCACAGCCACTACCACTGACACCACTCACTACTGCCACAACCACCAACACCACTACCACCATCACTATCACCACGGCCACTGACACCACTCACTACTGCCACAACCACCAACACCACTACCACCATCACCACCACCACTACCACTGACACCACTCACTACTGCCACAACCACCAACACCACTACCACCATCACCACCACCACTGCCACTGACACCACTCACTACTGCCACAACCACCAACACCACTACCACCACCACCACCACCACTACCACTGACACCACTCACTACTGCCACAACCACCAACACCACTACCACCATCACCACCACCACTACCACTGACACCACTCACTACTGCCACAACCACCAACACCACTACCACCATCACCATCACCACGGCCACTGACACCACTCACTACTGCCACAACCACCAACACCACTACCACCATCACCACCACCACTGCCACTGACACCACTCACTACTGCCACAACCACCAACACCACTACCACCATCACCACAACCACTACCACCTTCTCCACCACCACTACCACTGACACCACTCACTACTGCCACAACCACCAACACCACTGCCACCATCACCACCACCACTACCACTGACACCACTCACTACTGCCACAACCACCAACACCACTACCACCATCACCACCACCACTACCACTGACACCACTCACTATTGCCACAACCACCAACACCACTACCACCATCACCACAACCACTACCACCTTCTCCACCACCACTACCACTGACACCACTCACTACTGCCACAACCACCAACACCACTGCCACCATCACCACAACCACTACCACTTACACCACTCACTACTGCCACAACCACCAACACCACTACCACCATCACCACCACCACTACCACTGACACCACTCACTACTGCCACAACCACCAACACCACTACCACCATCACCTCCACCACTACCACTGACACCACTCACTACTACCACAACCACCAACACCACTGCCACCATCACCACAACCACTACCACTGACACCACTCACTACTGCCACAACCACCAACACCACTACCACCATCACCACCACCACTACCACTGACACCACTCACTACTGCCACAACCAACAACAACACTACCACCATCACCACCACCACTACCACTGACACCACTCACTACTGCCACAACCAACAACAACACTACCACCATCACCACCACCACTACCACTGACACCACTCACTACTGCCACAACCACCAACACCACTACCACCACCACCACTACCACTGACACCACTCACTACTGCCACAACCACCAACACCACTACCACCACCACCACTACCACTGACACCACTCACTACTGCCACAACCACCAACACCACTACCACCATCACCACCACCACTACCACTGACACCACTCACTACTACCACAACCACCAACACCACTACCACCATCACCACCACCACTACCACTGACACCACTCACTACTGCCACAACCACCAACACCACTGCCACCATCACCACAACCACTACCACTGACACCACTCACTACTGCCACAACCACCAACACCACTACCACCATCACCACCACCACTACCACTGACACCACTCACTACTGCCACAACCACCAACACCACTACCACCATCACCACAACCACTACCACTGACACCACTCACTACTGCCACAACCACCAACACCACTACCACCATCACCACCACCACTACCACTGACACCACTCACTACTACCACAACCACCAACACCACTACCACCATCACCACCACCACTACCACTGACACCACTCACTACTGCCACAACCACCAACACCACTACCACCATCACCACCACCACTACCACTGACACCACTCACTACTACCACAACCACCAACACCACTACCACCATCACCACCACCACTACCACTGACACCATTCACTACTGCCACAACCACCAACACCACTACCACCATCACCACCACCACTACCACTGACACCACTCACTACTACCACAACCACCAACACAACTACCACCATCACCACCACCACTACCACTGACACCACTCACTACTGCCACAACCACCAACACCACTGCCACCATCACCACAACCACTACCACTGACACCACTCACTACTGCCACAACCACCAACACCACTACCACCATCACTACCACCACTACCACTGACACCACTCACTACTGCCACAACCACCAACACCACTACCACCATCACCACAACCACTACCACTGACACCACTCTCTACTGCCACAACCACCAACACCACTACCACCATCACCACCACCACTACCACTGACACCACTCACTACTGCCACAACCACCAACACCACTACCACCATCACCACCACCACTACCACTGACACCACTCACTACTGCCACAACCACCAACACCACTACCACCATCACCACAACCACTACCACTGACACCACTCACTACTGGCACAACCACCAACACCACTACCACCATCACCACCACCACTACCACTGACACCACTCACTACTGCCACAACCACCAACACCACTACCACCATCACCACAACCACTACCACTGACACCACTCACTACTGCCACAACCACCAACACCACTACCACCATCACCACCACCACTACCACTGACACCACTCACTACTGCCACAACCACCAACACCACTACCACCATCACCACCACCACTACCACTGACACCACTCACTACTGCCACAACCACCAACACCACTACCACCATCACCACAACCACTACCACTGACACCACTCACTACTGCCACAACCACCAACACCACTACCACCATCACCACCACCACTACCACTGACACCACTCACTACTGCCACAACCACCAACACCACTGCCACCATCACCACCACCACTACCACTGACACCACTCTCTACTGCCACAACCACCAACACCACTGCCACCATCACCACAACCACTACCACTGACACCACTCACTACTGCCACAACCACCAACACCACTACCACCATCACCACCACCACTACCACTGACACCACTCACTACTGCCACAACCACCAACACCACTGCCACCATCACCACCACCACTACCACTGACACCACTCTCTACTGCCACAACCACCAACACCACTGCCACCATCACCACAACCACTACCACTGACACCACTCACTACTGCCACAACCACCAACACCACTACCACCATCACCACCACCACTACCACTGACACCACTCACTACTGCCACAACCACCAACACCACTGCCACCATCACCACCACCACTACCACTGACACCACTCTCTACTGCCACAACCACCAACACCACTGCCACCATCACCACAACCACTACCACTGACACCACTCACTACTGCCACAACCACCAACACCACTACCACCATCACCACCACCACTACCACTGACACCACTCACTACTGCCACAACCACCAACACCACTGCCACCATCACCACCACCACTACCACTGACACCACTCTCTACTGCCACAACCACCAACACCACTGCCACCATCACCACAACCACTACCACTGACACCACTCACAACTGCCACAACCACCAACACCACTACCACCATCACCACCACCACTACCACTGACACCACTCACTACTGCCACAACCACCAACACCACTGCCACCATCACCACCACCACTACCACTGACACCACTCTCTACTGCCACAACCACCAACACCACTGCCACCATCACCACAACCTCTACCACTGACACCACTCACTACTGCCACGACCACCAACACCAGTACCACCATCACCACCACCACTACCACTGACACCACTCACTACTGCCACAACCACCAACACCACTGCCACCATCACCACCACCACTACCACTGACACCACTCACTACTGCCACAACGACCAACACCTCTACCACCATCACCACCACCACTGCCACTGACACCACTCACTACTGCCACAACCACCAACACCACTACCACCATCACCACCACCACTACCACTGACACCACTCACTACTGCCACAACCACCAACACCACTGCCACAACCACCAACACCACTACCACCATCACCACCACCACTACCACTGACACCACTCACTACTGCCACAACAACCAACACCACTGCCACCACCACCAACACCACTACCACCATCACCACCACCACTACCACTGACACCACTCACTACTGCCACAACCACCAACACCACTGCCACCATCACCACAACCACTACCACTGACACCACTCACTACTGCCACAACGACCAACACCACTACCACCATCACCACCACCACTACCACTGACACCACTCACTACTGCCACAACCACCAACACCACTACCACCACCTCCACCACCACTGACACCACTCACTACTGCCACAACCACCAACACCACTACCACCATCACCACCACCACTGCCACTGACACCACTCACTACTGCCACAACCACCAACACCACTACCACCATCACCACCACCACTACCACTGACACCACTCACTACTGCCACAACCACCAACACCACTGCCACCATCACCACAACCACTACCACTGACACCACTCACTACTGCCACAACCACCAACACCACTACCACCATCACCACCACCACTACCACTGACACCACTCACTACTGCCACAACCACCAACACCACTGCCACCATCACCACAACCAGTACCACTGACACCACTCACTACTGCCACAACCACCAACACCACTACCACCATCACCACCACCACTACCACTGACACCACTCACTACTGCCACAACCACCAACACCACTGCCACCATCACCACCACCACTACCACTGACACCACTCACTACTGCCACAACCACCAACACCACTGCCACCATCACCACAACCACTACCACTGACACCACTCACTACTGCCACAACCACCAACACCACTACCACCATCACCACCACCACTACCACTGACACCACTCACTACTGCCACAACCACCAACACCACTGCCACCATCACCACCACCACTACCACTGACACCACTCACTACTGCCACAACGACCAACACCACTACCACCATCACCACCACCACTGCCACTGACACCACTCACTACTGCCACAACCACCAACACCACTACCACCATCACCACCACCACTACCACTGACACCACTCTCTACTGCCACAACCACCAACACCACTGCCACCATCACCACAACCACTACCACTGACACCACTCACTACTGCCACAACCACCAACACCACTGCCACCATCACCACCACCACTACCACTGACACCACTCACTACTACCACAACCACCAACACCACTGCCACCATCACCACAACCACTACCACTGACACCACTCACTACTGCCACAACCACCAACACCACTACCACCATCACCACCACCACTACCACTGACACCACTCACTACTGCCACAACCACCAACACCACTACCACCATCACCACCACCACTACCACTGACACCACTCATTACTGCCACAACCACCAACACCACTACCACCATCACCACCACCACTACCACTGACACCACTCACTACTGCCACAACCAAAAACAACACTACCACCATCACCACCACCACTACCACTGACACCACTCACTACTGCCACAACCACCAACACCACTACCACCATCACCACAACCACTACCACTGACACCACTCACTACTGCCACAACCACCAACACCACTGCCACCATCACCACAACCACTACCACTGACACCACTCACTACTGCCACAACCACCAACACCACTGCCACCATCACCACAACCACTACCACTGACACCACTCACTACTGCCACAACCACCAACACCACTGCCACCATCACCACAACCACTACCACTGACACCACTCACTACTGCCACAACCACCCACACCACTGCCACTATCACCACAACCACTACCACTGACACCACTCTCTACTGCCACAACCACCAACACCACTACCACCATCACCACCACCACTACCACTGACACCACTCACTACTGCCACAACCACCAACACCACTACCACCATCACCACAACCACTACCACTGACACCACTCACTACTGCCACAACCACCAACACCACTGCCACCATCACCACCACCACTACCACTGTACCACTCATTACTGCCACAACCACCAACACCACTACCACCATCACCACCACCACTAGCACTGACACCACTCACTACTGCCACAACCAAAAACAACACTACCACCATCACCACCACCACTACCACTGACACCACTCACTACTGCCACAACCACCAACACCACTACCACCATCACCACAACCACTACCACTGACACCACTCACTACTGCCACAACCACCAACACCACTGCCACCATCACCACAACCACTACCACTGACACCACTCACTACTGCCACAACCACCAACACCACTACCACCATCACCACCACCACTACCACTGACACCACTCATTACTGCCACAACCACCAACACCACTACCACCATCACCACCACCACTAGCACTGACACCACTCACTACTGCCACAACCAAAAACAACACTACCACCATCACCACCACCACTACCACTGACACCACTCACTACTGCCACAACCACCAAACCCACTGCCACCATCACCACAACCACTACCACTGACACCACTCACTACTGCCACAACCACCAACACCACTGCCACCATCACCACAACCACTACCACTGACACCACTCACTACTGCCACAACCACCAACACCACTACCACCATCACCACAACCACTACCACCATCTCCACCACCACTACCACTGACACCACTCACTACTGCCACATCCACCAACACCACTGCCACCATCACCACAACCACTACCACCATCTCCACCACCACTACCACTGACACCACTCACTACTGCCACATCCACCAACACCACTACCACCATCACCACAACCACTACCACCATCTCCACCACCACTACCACTGACACCACTCACTACTGCCACAACCACCAACACCACTGCCACCACCACCACCACCACTACCACTGACACCACTCACTACTACCACAACCACCAACACCACTACCACCATCACCACCACCACTACCACTGACACCACTCACTACTGCCACAACCACCAACACCACTACCACCATCACCACAACCACTACCACTGACACCACTCACTACTGCCACAACCACCAACACCATTACCACCATCACCACCACCACTACCACTGACACCACTCACTACTGCCACAACCACCAACACCACTACCACCATCACCACAACCACTACCACTGACACCACTCACTACTGCCACAACCACCAACACCACTACCACCATCACCACAACCACTGCCACTGACACCACTCACTACTGCCACAACCACCAACACCACTACCACCATCACCACCTCCTCTGCCACTGACACCACTCACTACTGCCACAACTACCAACACCACTACCACCATCACCACCACCACTACCACTGACACCACTCACTACTGCCACAACCACCAACACCACTACCACCATCACCACTACCACTGACACCACTCACTACTGCCACAACCACCAACACCACTGCCACCACAACCACTGCCACTGACACCACTCACTACTGCCACAACCACCAACACCACTACCACCATCACCACCACCACTGCCACTGACACCACTCACTACTGCCACAACCACCAACACCACTACCACCATCACCACCACCACTGCCACTGACACCACTCACTACTGCCACAACCACCAACACCACTACCACCATCACCACAACCACTACCACTGACACCACTCACTACTGCCACAACCACCAACACCACTGCCACCATCACCACAACCACTACCACTGACACCACTCACTGCTGCCACAACCACCAACACCACTACCACCATCACCACCACCACTACCACTGACACCACTCACTACTGCCACAACCACCAACACCACTACCACCATCACCACCACCACTACCACTGACACCACTCACTACTGCCACAACCACCAACACCACTGCCACCACAACCACTGCCACTGACACCACTCACTACTGCCACAACCACCAACACCACTACCACCATCACCACAACCACTACCACTGACACCACTCACTACTGCCACAACTACCAACACCACTACCACCATCACCACAACCACTACCACTCACACCACTCACTACTGCCACAACCACCAGCACCACTGCCACCATCACCACAACCACTACCACTGACACCACTCACTACTGCCACAACCACCAACACCACTACCACCATCACCACCACCACTACCACTGACACCACTCACTACTGCCACAACCACCAACACCACTGCCACCATCACCACCACCACTGCCACTGACCCCACTCACTACTGCCACAACCACCAACACCACTACCACCATCACCACCACCACTACCACTGACACCACTCACTACTGCCACAACCACCAACACCACTACCACCATCACCACCACCACTACCACTGACACCACTCACTACTGCCACAACCACCAACACCACTACCACCATCACCACCACCACTACCACTGACACCACTCACTACTGCCACAACCACCAACACCACTACCACCATCACCACCACCACTACCACTGACACCACTCACTACTGCCACAACCACCAACACCACTACCACCATCACCACCACCACTACCACTGACACCACTCACTACTGCCACAACCACCAACACCACTACCACCATCACCACCACCACTACCACTGACACAACTCACTACTGCCACAACCACCAACACCACTACCACCATCACCACTACCACTACCACTGACACAACTCACTACTGCCACAACCACCAACACCACTACCACCATCACCACCACCACTGCCACTGACACCACTCACTACTGCCACAACCACCAACACCACTGCCACCATCACCACAACCACTACCACTGACACCACTCACCACTGCCACAACCACCCACACCACTACCACCATCACCACCACCACTGCCACTGACACCACTCACTACTGCCACAACTACCAACACCACTACCACCATCACCACAACCACTACCACTGACACCACTCACTACTGCCACAACCACCCACACCACTACCACCATCACCACCACCACTGCCACTGACACCACTCACTACTGCCACAACTACCAACACCACTACCACCATCACCACAACCACTACCACTGACACCACTCACTACTGCCACAACCACCAACACCACTACCACCATCACCACCACCACTGCCACTGACACCACTCACTACTGCCACAACTACCAACACCACTACCACCATCACCACAACCACTACCACTGACACCACTCACTACTGCCACAACCACCAACACCACTGCCACCATCACCACAACCACTACCACTGACACCACTCACCACTGCCACAACCACCCACACCACTACCACCATCACCACCACCACTGCCACTGACACCACTCACTACTGCCACAACCACCAACACCACTACCACCATCACCACAACCACTACCACTGACACCACTCACTAGTGCCACAACCACCAACACCACTACCACCATCACCACAACCACTACCACTGACACCACTCACCACTGCCACAACCACCAACACCACTACCACCATCACCACCACCACTGCCACTGACACCACTCACTACTGCCACAACCACCAACACCACTACCACCATCACCACAACCACTACCACTGACACCACTCACTACTGCCACAACCACCAACACCACTGCCACCATCACCACCACCACTGCCACTGACACCACTCACTACTGCCACAACCACCAACACCACTACCACCATCACCACCACCACTACCACTGACACCACTCACTACTGCCACAACCACCAACACCACTACCACCATCACCACCACCACTACCACTGACACCACTCACTACTGCCACAACCACCAACACCACTGCCACCATCACCACCACCACTACCACTGACACCACTCACTACTGCCACAACCACCAACACCACTACCACCATCACCACCACCACTACCACTGACACCACTCACTACTGCCACAACCACCAACACCACTGCCACCATCACAACCACCACTACCACTGACACCACTCACTACTGCCACAACCACCAACACCACTACCACCATCACCACCACCACTACCACTGACACCACTCACTACTGCCACAACCACCAACACCACTGCCACCATCACCACCACCACTACCACTGACACCACTCACTACTGCCACAACCACCAACACCACTGCCACCATCACCACCACTACCACTGACACCACTCACTACTGCCACAACCACCAACACCACTACCACCATCACCACCACCACTACCACTGACACCACTCACTACTGCCACAACCACCAACACCACTACCACCATCACCACCACCACTACCACTGACACCACTCACTACTGCCACAACCACCAACACCACTACCACCATCACCACCACCACTACCACTGACACCACTCACTACTGCCACAACCACAACACCACTACCACCATCACCACCACCACTGACACCACTCACTACTGCCACAACCACCAACACCACTACCACCATCACCACCACCACTACCACTGACACCACTCACTACTACCACAACCACCAACAGCACTACCACCATCACCACCACCACTACCACTGACACCACTCACTACTGCTACAACCACCAACACCACTGCCACCATCACCACCACCACTACCACTGACACCACTCACTACTACCACAACCACCAACAGCACTACCACCATCACCACCACCACTACCACTGACACCACTCACTACTGCCACAACCACCAACACCACTACCACCATCACCACCACCACTACCACTGACACCACTCACTACTGCCACAACCACCAACACCACTACCACCATCACCACCACCACTACCACTGACACCACTCACTACTGCCACAACCACCACCACCACTACCACCATCACCACAACCACTACCACTGACACCACTCACTACTGCCACAACCACCAACACCACTACCACTACCACCATCACCACCACCACTGACACCACTCACTACTGCCACAACCACCAACACCACTACCACCATCACCACCACCACTACCACTGACACCACTCACTACTGCCACAACCACCAACACCACTACCACCATCACCACCACCACTACCACTGACACCACTCACTACTGCCACAACCACCAACACCACTACCACCATCACCACCACCACTACCACTGACACCACTCACTACTGCCACAACCACCAACACTACTGCCACAACCACCAACACCACTACCACCATCACCTCCACCACTACCACTGACACCACTCACTACTACCACAACCACCAACACCACTACCACCATCACCACCACCACTACCACTGACACCACTCACTACTGCCACAACCACCAACACCACTGCCACCATCACCACCACCACTACCACTGACACCACTCACTACTGCCACAACCACCAACACCACTACCACCATCACCACCACCACTACCACTGACACCACTCACTACTGCCACAACCACCAACACCACTACCACCATCACCACCACCACTACCACTGACACCACTCACTACTGCCACAACCACCAACACCACTACCACCATCACCACCACCACTACCACTGACACCACTCACTACTGCCACAACCATCAACACCACTACCACCATCACCACCACCACTGCCACTGACACCACTCACTACTGCCACAACCACCAACACCACTACCACCATCACCACCACCACTACCACTGACACCACTCACTACTGCCACAACCACCAACACCACTACCAGCATCACCACCACCACTACCACTGACACCACTCACTACTGCCACAACCACCAACACCACTACCACCATCACCACCACCACTACCACTGACACCACTCACT
The DNA here is from genome assembly GCA_964016885.1 of Eledone cirrhosa. Taxonomy (NCBI): domain Eukaryota; kingdom Metazoa; phylum Mollusca; class Cephalopoda; order Octopoda; family Eledonidae; genus Eledone; species Eledone cirrhosa. The sequence goes on from OZ024740.1 coordinate 12,229,212, forward strand.
ACTGCCACAACCACCAACACCACTACCACCATCACCACCACCACTACCACTGACACCACTCACTACTGCCACAACCATCAACACCACTACCACCATCACCACCACCACTGCCACTGACACCACTCACTACTGCCACAACCACCAACACCACTACCACCATCACCACCACCACTACCACTGACACCACTCACTACTGCCACAACCACCAACACCACTACCACCATCACCACCACCACTACCACTGACACCACTCACTACTGCCACAACCATCAACACCACTACCACCATCACCACCACCACTGCCACTGACACCACTCACTACTGCCACAACCACCAACACCACTACCACCATCACCACCACCACTACCACTGACACCACTCACTACTGCCACAACCATCAACACCACTACCACCATCACCACCACCACTGCCACTGACACCACTCACTACTGCCACAACCACCAACACCACTACCACCATCACCACCACCACTACCACTGACACCACTCACTACTGCCACAACCACCAACACCACTGCCACCATCACCACAACCACTACCACTGACACCACTCACTACTGCCACAACCACCAACACCACTGCCACCATCACCACAACCACTACCACTGACACCACTCACTACTGCCACAACCACCAACATCACTACCACCATCACCACAACCACTACCACCATCTCCACCACCACTACCACTGACACCACTCACTACTGCCACATCCACCAACACCACTGCCACCATCACCACAACCACTACCACCATCTCCACCACCACTACCACTGACACCACTCACTACTGCCACATCCACCAACACCACTACCACCATCACCACAACCACTACCACCATCTCCACCACCACTACCACTGACACCACTCACTACTGCCACAACCACCAACACCACTGCCACCACCACCACCACCACTACCACTGACACCACTCACTACTACCACAACCACCAACACCACTACCACCATCACCACCACCACTACCACTGACACCACTCACTACTGCCACAACCACCAACACCACTACCACCATCACCACAACCACTACCACTGACACCACTCACTACTGCCACAACCACCAACACCATTACCACCATCACCACCACCACTACCACTGACACCACTCACTACTGCCACAACCACCAACACCACTACCACCATCACCACAACCACTACCACTGACACCACTCACTACTGCCACAACCACCAACACCACTACCACCATCACCACAACCACTGCCACTGACACCACTCACTACTGCCACAACCACCAACACCACTACCACCATCACCACCTCCTCTGCCACTGACACCACTCACTACTGCCACAACTACCAACACCACTACCACCATCACCACCACCACTACCACTGACACCACTCACTACTGCCACAACCACCAACACCACTACCACCATCACCACTACCACTGACACCACTCACTACTGCCACAACCACCAACACCACTGCCACCACAACCACTGCCACTGACACCACTCACTACTGCCACAACCACCAACACCACTACCACCATCACCACCACCACTGCCACTGACACCACTCACTACTGCCACAACCACCAACACCACTACCACCATCACCACCACCACTGCCACTGACACCACTCACTACTGCCACAACCACCAACACCACTACCACCATCACCACAACCACTACCACTGACACCACTCACTACTGCCACAACCACCAACACCACTGCCACCATCACCACCACCACTACCACTGACACCACTCACTGCTGCCACAACCACCAACACCACTACCACCATCACCACCACCACTACCACTGACACCACTCACTACTGCCACAACCACCAACACCACTACCACCATCACCACCACCACTACCACTGACACCACTCACTACTGCCACAACCACCAACACCACTGCCACCACAACCACTGCCACTGACACCACTCACTACTGCCACAACCACCAACACCACTACCACCATCACCACAACCACTACCACTGACACCACTCACTACTGCCACAACTACCAACACCACTACCACCATCACCACAACCACTACCACTGACACCACTCACTACTGCCACAACCACCAGCACCACTGCCACCATCACCACAACCACTACCACTGACACCACTCACTACTGCCACAACCACCAACACCACTACCACCATCACCACCACCACTACCACTGACACCACTCACTACTGCCACAACCACCACACCACTGCCACCATCACCACCACCACTGCCACTGACCCCACTCACTACTGCCACAACCACCAACACCACTACCACCATCACCACCACCACTACCACTGACACCACTCACTACTGCCACAACCACCAACACCACTACCACCATCACCACCACCACTACCACTGACACCACTCACTACTGCCACAACCACCAACACCACTACCACCATCACCACCACCACTACCACTGACACCACTCACTACTGCCACAACCACCAACACCACTACCACCATCACCACCACCACTACCACTGACACCACTCACTACTGCCACAACCACCAACACCACTACCACCATCACCACCACCACTACCACTGACACCACTCACTACTGCCACAACCACCAACACCACTACCACCATCACCACCACCACTACCACTGACACAACTCACTACTGCCACAACCACCAACACCACTACCACCATCACCACTACCACTACCACTGACACAACTCACTACTGCCACAACCACCAACACCACTACCACCATCACCACCACCACTGCCACTGACACCACTCACTACTGCCACAACCACCAACACCACTGCCACCATCACCACAACCACTACCACTGACACCACTCACCACTGCCACAACCACCCACACCACTACCACCATCACCACCACCACTGCCACTGACACCACTCACTACTGCCACAACTACCAACACCACTACCACCATCACCACAACCACTACCACTGACACCACTCACTACTGCCACAACCACCCACACCACTACCACCATCACCACCACCACTGCCACTGACACCACTCACTACTGCCACAACTACCAACACCACTACCACCATCACCACAACCACTACCACTGACACCACTCACTACTGCCACAACCACCAACACCACTACCACCATCACCACCACCACTGCCACTGACACCACTCACTACTGCCACAACTACCAACACCACTACCACCATCACCACAACCACTACCACTGACACCACTCACTACTGCCACAACCACCAACACCACTGCCACCATCACCACAACCACTACCACTGACACCACTCACCACTGCCACAACCACCCACACCACTACCACCATCACCACCACCACTGCCACTGACACCACTCACTACTGCCACAACCACCAACACCACTACCACCATCACCACAACCACTACCACTGACACCACTCACTAGTGCCACAACCACCAACACCACTACCACCATCACCACAACCACTACCACTGACACCACTCACCACTGCCACAACCACCCACACCACTACCACCATCACCACCACCACTGCCACTGACACCACTCACTACTGCCACAACCACCAACACCACTACCACCATCACCACAACCACTACCACTGACACCACTCACTACTGCCACAACCACCAACACCACTGCCACCATCACCACCACCACTGCCACTGACACCACTCACTACTGCCACAACCACCAACACCACTACCACCATCACCACCACCACTACCACTGACACCACTCACTACTGCCACAACCACCAACACCACTACCACCATCACCACCACCACTACCACTGACACCACTCACTACTGCCACAACCACCAACACCACTGCCACCATCACCACCACCACTACCACTGACACCACTCACTACTGCCACAACCACCAACACCACTACCACCATCACCACCACCACTACCACTGACACCACTCACTACTGCCACAACCACCAACACCACTGCCACCATCACAACCACCACTACCACTGACACCACTCACTACTGCCACAACCACCAACACCACTACCACCATCACCACCACCACTACCACTGACACCACTCACTACTGCCACAACCACCAACACCACTGCCACCATCACCACCACCACTACCACTGACACCACTCACTACTGCCACAACCACCAACACCACTGCCACCATCACCACCACTACCACTGACACCACTCACTACTGCCACAACCACCAACACCACTACCACCATCACCACCACCACTACCACTGACACCACTCACTACTGCCACAACCACCAACACCACTACCACCATCACCACCACCACTACCACTGACACCACTCACTACTGCCACAACCACAACACCACTACCACCATCACCACCACCACTGACACCACTCACTACTGCCACAACCACCAACACCACTACCACCATCACCACCACCACTACCACTGACACCACTCACTACTACCACAACCACCAACAGCACTACCACCATCACCACCACCACTACCACTGACACCACTCACTACTGCTACAACCACCAACACCACTGCCACCATCACCACCACCACTACCACTGACACCACTCACTACTACCACAACCACCAACAGCACTACCACCATCACCACCACCACTACCACTGACACCACTCACTACTGCCACAACCACCAACACCACTACCACCATCACCACCACCACTACCACTGACACCACTCACTACTGCCACAACCACCAACACCACTACCACCATCACCACCACCACTACCACTGACACCACTCACTACTGCCACAACCATCAACACCACTACCACCATCACCACCACCACTGCCACTGACACCACTCACTACTGCCACAACCACCAACACCACTACCACCATCACCACCACCACTACCACTGACACCACTCACTACTGCCACAACCACCAACACCACTACCACCATCACCACCACCACTACCACTGACACCACTCACTACTGCCACAACCATCAACACCACTACCACCATCACCACCACCACTGCCACTGACACCACTCACTACTGCCACAACCACCAACACCACTACCACCATCACCACCACCACTACCACTGACACCACTCACTACTGCCACAACCACCAACACCACTACCACCATCACCACCACCCCTACCACTGACACCACTCACTACTGCCACAACCACCAACACCACTACCACCATCACCACCACCACTACCACTGACACCACTCACTACTGCCACAACCACCAACACCACTACCACCATCACCACCACCACTACCACTGACACCACTCACTACTGCCACAACCACCAACACCACTGCCACCATCACCACAACCACTACCACTGACACCACTCACTACTGCCACAACCACCAACACCACTACCACCATCACCACCACCACTACCACTGACACCACTCACTACTGCCACAACCATCAACACCACTACCACCATCACCACCACCACTGCCACTGACACCACTCACTACTACCACAACCACCAACACCACTACCACCATCACCACCACCACTACCACTGACACCACTCACTACTGCCACAACCATCAACACCACTACCACCATCACCACCACCACTGCCACTGACACCACTCACTACTGCCACAACCACCAACACCACTGCCACCATCACCACCACTACTGACACCACTCACTACTGCCACAACCACCAACACCACTACCACCATCACCACCACCACTACCACTGACACCACTCACTACTGCCACAACCACCAACACCACTACCACCATCACCACCACCACTACCACTGACACCACTCACTACTGCCACAACCACCAACACCACTACCACCATCACCACCACCACTACCACTGACACCACTCACTACTGCCACAACCACCAACACCACTGCCACCATCACCACCACCACTACCACTGACACCACTCACTACTACCACAACCACCAACACCACTACCACCATCACCACCACCACTACCACTGACACCACTCACTACTGCCACAACCACCAACACCACTGCCACCATCACCACCACCACTACCACTGACACCACTCACTACTGCCACAACCATCAACACCACCACCACCATCACCACCACCACTGCCACTGACACCACTCACTACTACCACAACCACCAACACCACTACCACCATCACCACCACCACTACCACTGACACCACTCACTACTGCCACAACCATCAACACCACTACCACCATCACCACCACCACTGCCACTGACACCACTCACTACTGCCACAACCACCAACACCACTGCCACCATCACCACCACTACTGACACCACTCACTACTAGCCACAACCACCAACACCACTACCACCATCACCACCACCACTACCACTGACACCACTCACTACTGCCACAACCACCAACACCACTACCACCATCACCACCACCACTACCACTGACACCACTCACTACTGCCACAACCACCAACACCACTGCCACCATCACCACCACCACCATCACCACCACCACTACCACTGACACCACTCACTACTGCCACAACCACCAACACCACTGCCACCATCACCACCACCACTACCACTGACACCACTCACTACTACCACAACCACCAACACCACTACCACCATCACCACCACCACTACCACTGACACCACTCACTACTGCCACAACCACCAACACCACTGCCACCATCACCACCACCACTGCCACTGACACCACTCACTACTGCCACAACCACCAACACCACTGCCACCAGCACTGACACCACTCACTACTGCCACAACCACCAACACCACTACCACCATCACCACCACCACTACCACTGACACCACTCACTACTGCCACAACCACCAACACCACTACCACCATCACCACCACCACTACCACTGACACCACTCACTACTGCCACAACCACCAACACCACTACCACCATCACCACCACCACTACCACTGACACCACTCACTACTGTCACAACCACCAACACCACTACCACCATCACCACCACCACTACCACTGACACCACTCACTACTGCCACAACCACCAACACCACTACCACCATCACCACCACCACTGCCACTGACACCACTCACTACTGCCACAACCACCAACACCACTACCACCGTCACCACCACCACTGACACCACTCACTACTGTCACAACCACCAACACCACTACCACCATCACCACCACCACTACCACTGACATCACTCACTACTGCTACAACCACCAACACCACTACCACCATCACCATCACCACTGCCACTGACACCACTCACTACTGCCACAACCACCAACACCACTACCACCATCACCACCACCACTGCCACTGACACCACTCACTACTGCCACAACCACCAGCACCACTACCACCACCACCACTACCACTGACACCACTCACTACTGCCACAACCACCAACACCACTACCACCGTCACCACCACCACTACCACTGACACCACTCACTACTGTCACAACCACCAACACCACTACCACCATCACCACCACCACTACCACTGACACCACTCACTACTGCCACAACCACCAACACCACTACCACCATCACCACCACCACTACCACTGACACCACTCACTACTGCCACAACCACCAACACCACTACCACCACCACCACTACCACTGACACCACTCACTACTGCCACAACCACCAACACCACTACCACCATCACCACCACCACTGCCACTGACACCACTCACTACTGCCACAACCAGCAACACCACCGCCACTACCACTGACACCACCACCACTGCCACAACCACCAACACCAACACCACTACCACCATCACCACAACCACTACCACTGACACCACTCACTACTGCCACAACCACCAACACCACTACCACCATCACCACCACCACTACCACTGACACCACTCACTACTGCCACAACCACCAACACCACTACCACCATCACCACCACCACTGCCATTGACACCACTCACTACTGCCACAACCACCAACACCACTACCACCATCACCACCACCACTACCACTGACACCACTCACTACTGCCACAACCACCAACAGCACTACCACCATCACCACCACCACTACAACTGACACCACTCACTACTGCCACAACTACAAACACCACTGCCACCATCACCACCACCACTGACACCACTCACTACTGCCACAACCACCAACACCACTGCCACCATCACCACAACCACTACCACTGACACCACTCACTACTACCACAACCACCAACACCACTACCACCATCACCACCACCACTACCACTGACACCACTCACTACTGCCACAACCACCAACACCACTACCACCATCACCACCACCACTACCACTGACACCTCTCACTACTGCCACAACCACCAACACCACTACCACCACCACCACTACCACTGACACCACTCACTACTGCCACAACCACCAACACCACTACCACCATCACCACAACCACTACCACTGACACCACTCACTACTGCCACAACTACCAACACCACTGCCACCATCACCACCACCACTACCACTGACACCACTCACTACTGCCACAACCACCAACACCACTACCACCACCACCACTACCACTGACACCACTCACTACTGCCACAACCACCAACACCACTACCACCATCACCACTCACTACTGCCACAAACACAAACACCACTGCCACCATCACCACCACCACTACCACTGACACCACTCACTACTGCCACAACCACCAACACCACTACCACCATCACCACCACCACTACCACTGACACCACTCACTACTGCCACAACCACCAACACCACTGCCACCATCACCACCACCACTACCACTGACACCACTCACTACTGCCACAACCACCAACACCACTGCCACCATCACCACCACCACTACCACTGACACCACTCACTACTGCCACAACCACCAACACCACTACCACCATCACCACCACCACTACCACTGACACCACTCACTACTGCCACAACCACCAACACCACTGCCACCATCACCACCACCACTACCACTGACACCACTCACTACTGCCACAACCACCAACACCATTGCCACCATCACCACCACCACTACCACTGACACCACTCACTACTGCCACAACTACCAACACCACTGCCGCCATCACCACCACCACTACCACTGACACCACTCACTACTGCCACAACCACCAACACCACTGCCACCATCACCACCACCACTACCACTGACACCACTCACTACTGCCACAACTACCAACACCACTACCACCATCACCACCACCACTACCACTGACACCACTCACTACTGCCACAACCACCAACACCACTACCACCATCACCACCACCACTACCACTGACACCACTCACTACTGCCACAACCACCAACACCACTGCCACCATCACCACCACCACTACCACTGACACCACTCACTACTGCCACAACCACCAACACCACTGCCACCATCACCACCACCACTACCACTGACACCACTCACTACTGCCACAACTACCAACACCACTGCCGCCATCACCACCACCACTACCACTGACACCACTCACTACTGCCACAACCACCAACACCACTGCCACCATCACCACCACCACTACCACTGACACCACTCACTACTGCCACAACCACCAACACCACTACCACCATCACCACCACCACTACCACTGACACCACTCACTACTGCCACAAACACAAACACCACTGCCACCATCACCACCACTACTACCACTGACACCACTCACTACTGCCACAACCACCAACACCACTACCACCATCACCACCACCACTACCACTGACACCACTCACTACTGCCACAACCACCAACACCACTGCCACCATCACCACCACTACTCCACTGACACCACTCACTACTGCCACAACCACCAACACCACTACCACCATCACCACCACCACTACCACTGCCACCACTCACTACTGCCACAACCACCAACACCACTGCCACCATCACCACCACTACTACCACTGACACCACTCACTACTGCCACAACCACCAACACCAGTACCACCATCACCACCACCACTACCACTGACACCACTCACTACTGCCACAACCACCAACACCACTGCCACCATCACCACCACCACTGCCACTGACACCACTCACTACTGCCACAACCACCAACACCACTGCCACCAGCACTGACACCACTCACTACTGCCACAACCACCAACACCACTGCCACCATCACCACCACCACCACCACTGACACCACTCACTACTGCCACAACCACCAACACCACTACCACCATCACCACAACCACTACCACTGACACCACTCACTACTGCCACAACCACCAACACCACTGCCACCATCACCACCACCACTACCACTGACACCACTCTCTACTACCACAACCACCAACACCACTACCACCATCACCACAACCACTACCACTGACACCACTCACTACTGCCACAACCACCAACACCACTGCCACCAGCACTGACACCACTCACTACTGCCACAACCACCAACACCACTACCACCATCACCACCACCACTACCACTGACACCACTCACTACTACCACAACCACCAACACCACTACCACCATCACCACCACCACTACCACTGACACCACTCACTACTGCCACAACCACCAACACCACTGGCACCATCACCACCACCACTACCACTGACACCACTCACCACTGCCACAACCACCAACACCGCTGCCACCATCACCACCACCACTACCACTGACACCACTCACTACTGCCACAACCACCAACACCACTACCACCATCAACACCACCACTACCACTGACACCACTCACTACTGCCACGACCACCAACTCCACTACCACCATCACCACCACCACTACCACTGACACCACTCACTACTGCCACAACCACCAACACCACTACCACCATCACTGACACCACTCACTACTGCCACAACCACCAACACCACTACCACCATCCCCACCACCACTACCACTGACACCACTCACTACTGCCACAACCACCAACACCACTGCCACCATCACCACCACCACTACCACTGACACCACTCACTACTGCCACAACCACCAACACCACTGCCACCATCACCACCACCACTACCACTGACACCACTCACTACTGCCACAACCACCAACACCACTACCACCATCACCACCACCACTACCACTGACACCACTCACTACTGCCACAACCACCAACACCACTACCACCATCACCACCACCACTGCCACTGACACCACTCACTACTGCCACAAACACAAACACCACTGCCACCATCACCACCACCACTACCACTGACACCACTCACTACTGCCACAACCACCAACACCACTACCACCATCACCACAACCACTACCACTGACACCACTCACTACTGCCACAACCACCAACAGCACTACCACCATCACCACCACCACTACCACTGACACCACTCACTACTGCCACAACCACCAACACCACTGCCACCATCACCACCACTACTACCACTGACACCACTCACTACTGCCACAACCACCAACACCACTGCCACCATCACCACCACCACTACCACTGACACCACTCACTACTGCCACAACCACCAACACCACTACCACCATCACCACCACCACTGCCACTGACACCACTCACTACTGCCACAACCACCAACACCACTACCACCATCACCACAACCACTACCACTGACACCACTCACTACTGCCACAACCACCAACACCACTGCCACCATCACCACCACCACTACCACTGACACCACTCACTACTGCCACAACCACCAACACCACTGCCACCATCACCACCACCACTACCACTGACACCACTCACTACTGCCACAACCACCAACACCACTGCCACCATCACCACCACCACTACCACTGACACCACTCACTACTGCCACAACCACCAACACCACTACCACCATCACCACCACCACTGCCACTGACACCACTCACTACTGCCACAACCACCAACACCACTGCCACCATCACCACCACCACTACCACTGACACCACTCACTACTGCCACGACCACCACCACCACTACCACCATCTCCACCACCACTACCACTGACACCACTCACTACTGCCACAAACACAAACACCACTGCCACCATCACCACCACTACTACCACTGACACCACTCACTACTGCCACAACAACCAACACCACTGCCACCACCACCAACACCACTACCACCATCACCACCACCACTACCACTGACACCACTCACTACTGCCACAACCACCAACACCACTACCACCATCACCACCACCACTACCACCATCTCCACCACCACTACCACTGACACCACTCACTACTGCCACAAACACAAACACCACTGCCACCATCACCACCACTACTACCACTGACACCACTCACTACTGCCACAACAACCAACACCACTGCCACCACCACCAACACCACTACCACCATCACCACCACCACTACCACTGACACCACTCACTACTGCCACAACCACCAACACCACTGCCACCATCACCACAACCACTACCACTGACACCACTCACTACTGCCACAACCACCAACACCACTACCACCATCACCACCACCACTGACACCACTCACTACTGCCACACCACCCAACACCACTACCACCATCACCACCACCACTGACACCACTCACTACTGCCACAACCACCAACACCACTGCCACCATCACCACAACCACTACCACTGACACCACTCACTACTGCCACAACCACCAACACCACTACCACCACCACCACCACCACTGACACCACTCACTACTGCCACAACCACCAACACCACTACCACCATCACCACCACCACTGACACCACTCATTACTGCCACAACCACCAACACCACTACCACCACCACCACTACCACTGACACCACTCACTACTGCCACAACCACCAACACCACTACCACCATCACCACCACCACTACCACCACCACCACCACCACTACCTCTGCCACCATCACCACCACCACAACCACCAACACCACTACCACCACCACCACCACCACTACCACTGACACCACTCACTACTGCCACAACCACCAACACCACTACCACCATCACCACTACCACCACCACCACTACCACTGCCACCATCACCACCACCACAACCACCAACACCACTACCACCACCACCACCACCTCTACCACTGACACCACTCACTACTGCCACAACCACCAACACCACTACCACCATCACCACCACCACCACCACCACTACCACTGCCACCATCACCACCACCACAACCACCAACACCACTACCACCACCACCACCACCTCTACCACTGACACCACTCACTACTGCCACAACCACCAACACCACTACCACCATCACCACCACCACTACCACTGCCACCATCACCACCACCACAACCACCAACACCACTACCACCACCACCACCACCTCTACCACTGACACCACTCACTACTGCCACAACCACCAACACCACTACCACCATCACCACCACCACTACCACTGCCACCATCACCACCACCACAACCACCAACACCACTACCACCACCACCACCACTACCACTGACACCACTCACTACTGCCACAACTACCAACACCACTGCCACCATCACCACCACCACTACCACTGACACCACTCACTACTGCCACAACCACCAACACCACTACCACCATCACCACTGCCACTGACACCACTACCACCACAACCACTACCACTGACACCACTCACTACTACGACAACCACCAACACCACTACCACCACCACCACTACCACTGACACCACTCACTACTGCCACAACCACCAACACCACTACCACCACCACCACTGCCACTGACACCACTACCACCACCACCACTACCACTGACACCACTCACTACTGCCACTACCACCATCACCACTACCACCATCACCACCACCACTACCACCATCACCACTGTGTGTGCGTGTGTGTACATATGTACATGTGCACACGCGTGCACACAGGTATACACATGTGTATCTGCAGGTGCATACATGTACATACATACACATGCGTATGCACATGTATGTATGTGTGTGTATATATATATATATATATATGTGTGTGTGTGTGTATGTATATATGTGTGTTTGTGTGGTTCTCTGAGTGTATTTATATATGTGTGTATGTGTGCATATATGTGTATATATGTGTGTATGTGTGTGTGTGTGTATATAACTATATATATATATATATATATATATATATATATATATATATATGTATATGTATATATGTATGTGTGTACATGTATATGTGTATATGTGTGTATGTGTGTATATGTGCATATGTAGGTGTATGTATGTATGTGTGTGTATATGTATATGTATGTGTGTATGTGTGTACGTATATATGTGTATATATGTGTGTGTATATATATATATATGTATATATATGTGTATATATATATATATATATATATATATATATATATATATGTGTATATGTATGTGTATATATATGTGTGTGTATATGTATATATGTATGTATATGTATGTGTGTGTGTATATATATATATATGGATATATGTATGTGTGGGTGTATGTGGGTGCACACAAGTGTGTGAGTGAGTGTGTTTGTGAATGTGTCTGTTGATTTTTGGAATATAGTTGAATAGTTTAAGAGAAATTTGAAGATAATGGTATGATATTCACTCAATATTTTGAATTGGTCTATAGAATTCTCTAGGCCTTTGTCACTTAGTAGAACCTTAAAGAATTTAGCTTTTAAAGAATCTCCCTTTTCCTTAAATCCATCAGTTTGCTCTAATCTAGACATTTTTGAATGTATTCTTGGCGCGATCACTTTGGAAAATTTATTGTCTAGATTAGAGCAAACTCCTGAAGAGTCCGGTGCTCGAGTTTCCGAAGTTATTGGAAATCTCAAAATGCGGACGAAACCATGGTCGAGGTAAATAAATGTATTCTCTTTTCTCCTAGTTTATTTTACACCTAATTCTGTTTAATTAACTGTATATCTGGGCGATTACGCTGTCGAAATATTCGATAAATATTCCGTCGCAGCCGACGCGAAGGGCTAGTTTCGGTTATTTGTTGGAGATTTCTTCATAGAAGCCTTATTCTTATAGCCTGGTCTATTCGATTTTTTATATGGTTGATTATGCTAATTGGGAGAGGAAATGGTATATATTTTATCTGGTGATTCTATAGACATGTTTTATGATATATAGTCTGATTATTTAATTTATTAACTTTTCATTGAGCCACAAAGTGACCCGTTGCAAAACACGTATATGTATATATGTATATATATATATATATGTAAACCTTTATATATATATATATATATATATATCCTGTGATTATTCATGTTTATTTATGTTAATCAATTTCTAGTTATTATATATATATATATATATTCCCTATTCCAACGGCTTAATTTAAATGTACTGGGGTTTAAACCTCTCGGACACTAATTTGCATAATAGACCAATAATAAAATTAGTAACCCCACTATCCGGGAGCTTCCAACCAACATGGTCGCATTCTTTAAGGGTATGTCAATATTTGTTTATAAAACTGATCTATATTATATTATATTATATATTATATTTTATCTGATGAAAGCGCACCATAATTTGCTTTGGTATCCTTGAAATATGTATAATGAAATAAATATGGTTTTATAAATATAGTTTCCATTTGTTAATATATTGTATTTTTACTCCAATAATTTGTTGAGTGATTTATATCAGTTATAAAAATATTTGCTTGTTGTGTCCCAACAAATTAAATATAACTTCTACACATATATATATATATATATATATATATATATATATATATATATATATATATATATATATATATATATATATATGTTTGTATTTGCATTTATGTGTGTATATATATGCATATATATGTATGCAGGTAAACAGAAATAACAAAGTAAATGACACGGTACAATGAAGAAATATATTAGTTTTATGCTTCATATAGTAGGGAAAGGATATTAACGTTTCGGACGCTAGTCCTTCATCAGAAAATAGAATGAGAAATTAAAGATGAAGAACTAGTGTCCGAGATGTTAAGAAAGTTTCACTACTATATCAAGCATAAAACTAATATATTTCTTCATTGTATCATGTCGTTTGCTTTTTTATTTCTGTTTACCTGCATACATATATATATACATATATATACACACATAAATGCAAATACAAACATATATCCTAAACGGACGGTAGTCCGTTTAGTAATATTGTTGTGGTCGTGTTTTCGTTGGCAATCGTCTGTTTACTACAGTACAGCGCGGCTCTACCTTATTTAACTGAGATAAAACTTATATGAGCATGAACAGTAGATCATTACGCATCTTTTGGCTTAAAAATCTAGAAATTTGGTCCAGCGGGAAAAAGTTTATAATCAAAGTTTGCTGATAAATATTGTGTTCAAGTGAGTGAGTAGTAAGCGTGACGCTAGGGGAGGTAATTACGAGTCTCTCTCTCTCTACGGGGTCATCCAGAAATGACGAATTTTTTTCGGCGGAACTCTTGTGATTGTGATTACGTTAGTCAAATGTAGTCAAATCGCCGAATCCCCTCCTCCTAATTGACTACGTCATTTCTGAACGGCCCTACTTGCGTCAGTGTGAAACATTAATTCACTTTTCACTGCTAAAATGCTTTTTAAATACTTCGTTAAAAATTTATGTTTATTATCAAAGCTATTTTTTGTACCAATCTATCAATAGTTTGCGAAAATATAGGTAAACATGTGAGTTAAATTTTTTTTAATCGCATCGATCGCTTTGTCGCACCGACTGTGACACTGTCTGACTGTCTGTCTGACTGACACCTTTGTCGGACCGACACCTTTGTTCAAGCGAACAACTTTGTGTCACTGACACCTTTGTTCGTGCCGGCATCTCTGCGAAACACCGATGACAACAACCAGACCAAAATTTCACTTCATTCTTCATTCTTCTTCAAGACCGATCGCCGACCGATCGTATCGGTTGCTCTTCATATACCAGGTATTCAACAGATAGTTTACACTTCTAGTATTATTAACAGTCGTGCGATTTTTTGTACCGATAGGTGCGAATAGTGCGCTATATTTTTGTACCGATAGGTGCGAATAGTGCGCTATATTTTTGTATCAATAGGTGCGAATAGTGCGATAGGTGCGAATAGTGTACAATATTTTCTGAGATTTGCATCCACTAATTTCGCTTAATTAAAAATGATGTTTCGCGGCTTTTTGATCGGCTTATTCATTTTTTCCATGGCACGGAAATGGAGTATTTCCATTTCGAATCAAAACTTTTCACTAAAATCGGGCAATTGGACTGATCAAATTCACATTCATGCCAGTTTTTACAAATTCATAATTAGAAATGTGGCGAAATCGAATGACCAGAAGGTATAAAAATATTAATTCAAATGTATTTACTTATCATACCAACAAAAATACTTAGATATTTTGTATACCTGGGGCCCGTCAGGGCCAGGTAATGTTAATCGCCAACATTGTTATCTGTTGTCCTTTTGTGAAAGTATTGGTGGTTCATGTCGGCTCTAATGATCTGAATCCTCGTCGCACCGTTGGCACTACAAAGCTGTGCAAAGTAATACAATAATTTTTGCCCAAGTATATTTTATTAATCATTTATTTGTAAATTAAGGACAAAGTGCCCGTTCGAGGCACAAAACCGGAAAAACAGGGGAAGAGTCTCTTTGCAAGGCTACAGAAAATAGCGGAAAAGCACTACTGTACACCCATTTTCTACAGTGGTGTCATTCCACGTCCACAAAGTGTAATTGAAAATAAAAATGACTTGGGCAAGAGAAATTCTCGTTTGGAAAAGTTTAATTACTGCATGAAAGAAATGATTCAAAAATTGAACTTACCCAATCTTCACAACATTGAAAATTGGTCAAAATTTGACAAATCTGACTTCAAACCAGATATGATTCATTTGAACAATGTTGGAAATCTTAAATTGACACAAATTTTTGCCAATGTTTTTGCCACCTGATCCTTGTTCTATGGCTGACTGACTAATTTTGTGACTTAATAAAATGTCATCATACTAGTAATGCACAATGGTCATTTTTAAATTTAAATTTTATTAAATAGTTGTTGCTTGCATTGCCTTAAAATAGTAACAAGAATGTACACATACTTTTTAAAAATACATCATTATCAGTCAAATCAGTCAAATGTCACTAAAAGCCAGGTGGTCGATAACAACTTCTATAAGATTAGTTACATGCTCACACATTGGATCACCTCTCATCAATGGCATTGGGTGTCTGAGATAATCGTGGAGATAACTGATGAAGTCACAAATGAAGTGATGGTCTTCCAGTGTGAACAACTCCCTATATCCATTGATATATGTGATGGCTTCTGATTCATAGGTGCATTTTATGAGGAATTCCATGCATCCGATTTTCAGTGATTCAATGGGCATTTTATCAGAGATGATAAGGTATTTGACCACGTTTTGCTTTTTAAGTAAATTGGAGAGAATCACTGCAGTCAAAGTCATTTCTTTGCATGGGTTTTTGTCCATTCTAAAAAGTTAAAATGATAAAGTATTACTACTATATAACTTACATCTATTGTTGTAACACCATTGAAATGCACAAGTTTCACCAATTCACTATTATGTACTAATCATCTCAAATGCATTCATGATTTACTAGCTTTGTCATTAAGCCAGTTGCCTCAACTAGATTGCAATTATACTCAAAAGAACTTTAAAATGTCAATCACTTGTCAGTAATTCACTATGATCATTTAATTATTAGATAGTTGTTGCTTGCATTGCCTTAAAAAATAGTAGACCAGATAGAAAAATGCGTACAGCAAAAAAAAATAATATTGTTGGAATATAAACCTTTAAAAATACAGGACAAGAAACTAAAATAAAACTTTAAAAGAATTGGACAAGAAACTAAGATAAAACTTTAAAAGAATAGGACAAGAAACTAAGATAAAACTTTAAAGAATTGGACAAGAAATAAAAAGTTTTACAATAATATTAGTGGCAAAATTTTTTTATTCGTTTCCTGTGCTATGCCCCAGTATCTTCTTGATTAGTGCATAATAATTGTCATGCTCTCTCTCATTGTGCGCTGCCCCTGAGCGGTTGGTTCTGGTTGGGGTTGGTTGGCTGAGCAGTTCTGCTCCGTCAGAATGACCATTGCAAGAAGAATTGGCCGATGCAGCTGCAGGTCTCCTCCAAGAATGCACTTCTGGTCCCGCAACACCAGACGAAGATGGAGAAGACGACCGGGACAAGATGTCGACTCTGACCACCGACTACGGCACCTCCCTCAACCACCGGTCCTCCCTCCCTCTGTCCCGTCATCCCTCCAGTCCTCCTGCTCCCCCTTCCTGTACCAGAAAGCTGTGGCACGCATTCATCTGGACTGCCGGACTTGAACTCAAGGACAAGATGCAAGGAGAAGATGGACGGGTTGGTCAAGATCAAGGATGAGCGGGACGACAAGACCGTCCGCTGCTGCTCAAGATCTGTGCTCATGGGCCCATGGGTCCATTCACATTATGCATGACACATGAGGCGTGTCGCCGAATGATGAAATAGGGGTATGGTTATGGCCCAATTGGTGTTCAAACCAGGATCAAATGATCCCCCCCCCGGTCTGACGACGACCTCTGAATGTGGAACTCAGAGCCTATGAATGTGGAACTCGATTTTTTACCAATAAAAATTTTGCCACTAATATTATTGTAAAATTTTTTATTTCTTGTCCAATTCTTTAAAGTTTTATCTTAGTTTCTTGTCCTATTCTTTTAAAGTTTTATTTTAGTTTCTTGTCCTATTCTTTTAAAGTTTTATTTTAGTTTCTTGTCCTATTCTTTTAAAGTTTTATTTTAGTTTCTTGTCCTATTCTTTTAAAGTTTTATCTTAGTTTCTTGTCCTATTCTTTTAAAGTTTTATCTTAGTTTCTTGTCCTATTCTTTTAAAGTTTTATTTGAGTTTCTTGTCCTGTATTTTTAAAGGTTTATATTCCAACAATATTACTTTTTTTTGCTGTACGCATTTTTCTATCTGTATATATATATAGTACATATATATATATATATATATATATATATATAGGAAAATGTAAGACCCCGACGGCAGAGCTCAAGCCGTTTCGATGGCTATTTCTGCGTTATGGTCCATCTGGTTCCTTACCACAACTCCTTCATTATTATATATATATATATGTAGGAGGTGAGTTTTATTGTAGTACAATAAAGCAATGCAGATATCGGATAAGAAGCACTCTACAGTTTGTAGGACTGGAGTATACATAATATATAAGATCAAAAGATGGTTAAAAGAGTTCCATGTATTTTATTATGCGCATTTCAAAAACAAATGTCATCATGCAATAATATTTGTGACTTCATCAGATAAAATAGGAAGACATGATATGAAGGTTAAAAAACACCTGTGAATAGTGCAGTTTTGAATCAACATATGAAAAGTAGTTTTAGATTGATGTGTGATATTGGGAAAACATATTTTTGAGTGGAGGGGGGTGGAAAGGATGAAAAAGAGGAGGAGATGAGAGTAAAAAGTAGAGGGGGGAGTATAATGAGGAAGGATGAGATAGGAGGAGAGATGGGTGATAGAGAGAGAGAGATAGCTTTTATAACTGAGAAAAATATATTGTTTTACATAGAGAGGTTGAAAAACCGTTGGAAGATAATGTATAAATTAAAATAATTTGAAAATTAACGAAGAGAAAAATAATGTAAAGTTAAGGTTTGTATATTGAAGGGTTTAATAATATGTGCGATGAAAAGAAAATGTTAATATGTATTAAGAATAATATTTAAGGGTTTAATAATATGTGCGATTGAAAGAAAATGTTAATATGTATTAAGAATAATATTTAAGGGTTTAATAATATGTGCGATGGAAAGAAAATGTTGATATGTGTTATTTAAAAAAACAAAAGTAATGTAAGTAAGGATATATTGTGAGATGAGCATGAGTAAGTTAGATGAAAGGGAGAAAAAAATAATGAATTGAGGATGAATAATCTAACGTCAAAAAAATGTGTTTATGTTTACGAAGGATTTTTTCAAGGTGATATAAGGTAAGAATATATTGTATTGTGTAATAATTGTTTCTATGTTAGGCACAGTGAGAAAAGGTACAGATTAGGGGTTAGAAATTAAAAGAAAAAGAAAAGAAAAGGAAAAGGAAGAAAGGGAAGTGATAAATAGGAGTGATATAGAATGAGTAACAAGTATTATATAATGTATAATAAATAACTTTGAAATAAGGTAGAAAGATGGGTATATTTTTAAAGAAGTATATATATATATATATATATATATATATATATATATATATATATATATATATATATGTGTGTGTGTGTGTGTGTGTGTGTGTGTGTGCCTTTGAGAAAAGGATTCTAAATTGATAAAGTATTGGATATTAGCTGTATACTTTGTGGAATGTTCTGTGGAATTTATGCAAGCAGAGAGAAAACAAGTCAGTGCGTCTATTTATTATAGAATCTAAATTAGATATAATGGTAAATTTTTCATTTAGACAGAGATTGCAAGTCTTGGATAGAGAACTGTTCAAGTTTGAAGAAGCAAAAGAAACCTTTTTCCAAGAGATGTTATATTTAATATTTTTGTCTTTCAAGGACCATATGAGTTCTGAGAGAGCCGTGTTGGTTCTTTTAAGTTGGTATTTAAAAGACGAATGATGATTATAAAGACGAGCTTTAAAGGAGGTGGAAGTGGAGCCAAAATAGGTGAAGGAATTGGTGTCAGTTATAACTTTACATTCGTAGATTAAGTTTTTATCAAGACAATGGTTGTTGAGAGGACATTTATTTTTAACAGGGCAATTGCAATTGCGATTAGAGAGATTATTAACGAGTGACCTAGTGTTATCTATAGAAGGAATTGGATTGGAGAAGTTATTTGCGATAGGAATAATAGTTTCTTGATTTAGAATGGGATTAAGAACATTTAGCGAAGTTGTGTTTGACGTTGTATTTGGGTTTGCAGAAATTAGCCTAGAGTTTACAATGACGTCGGGAGTACTATTACTATTATTATGATATTCAGTGTTGGAAGGAAGAGATTTAGTATTTAGTATTTTATTGTTGTGTTTAGAGATAATGTTGGAAATGTTGGAGGATGTCGAATAGGAAAATTTTATAGTGTGTTTGTTAAATATTTTACTATAGATATGTGAGGGAAGGAAGCATTTATTTAAGGCACTAAAGAATAATTTAGGAATATTATTATTAATAGAGATGGAGAAAGGAGCATTATACCAGATTATGTTTTTGTATCTAGGTCTTTTATTAAAGTTATTGGAATGATCATGATTAATTATTCTACTGTGAGATCTTCTAGAATTTATTTCTTTACTATATTTGATTTTATCAGGATAGCCGGCTTTAGAAAGCGCGTTATTATAGTAATTGGCGTTAGCATCAAAGATATTTTTATTAGAAGATAGGTTAGATATTCTTTTTCCAATATTACTAACTATAGCATTCTTAATATTAGTGGGGTGGTTAGATCTAAAATTAACATAATTTAGGTTCTCATTGTTTTTATGGTAAGGGTAATATAGGCCAGTGTCAAGATTAAGAGATACATCCAAGAAATTAGCTAGTTTGATGCTGTTATCAAATTCAATTTTTAAGTTATGTTGGTTAAAGAGATTACGTATATTGTTCTTAATAATATTAAGGTTAACTATGTTGCAATTTAAGATAGTAAAGAGTCCATCGTCACGATAAATTCCACCGCGAAGTTGAGGAATTTTCCGACTCAAAGAGTTCGAAATAAAGATACCAATTAAATCTGTCAATTGGGATGAATCGGATGCTCCCATTGTGATGTCGAAGTTGTTAGAGGTATCAGCTCTGGTCCAATATTCATTGTTGAATTCTAGGATGGTTTTAGGTGCGGTGAGAATGATGTGAAGTTCATCTGTGATGTCAGAATATTTAAATGCGAAAGATAGAGCATTGTTGAGAAGTGAAGGCGAAATAGAAGAATAGTAGCTGGCAATATCAAATTGAACAAATTTTAGTTTGTTTTTCTTATTCAATTTGTTGAACCAGCCAATCACTTCAGAAGTACCAAACCATAAATTTAAGTTCAAAGAAGAGCAATTAGAACGAACCTGTGGGATAATTCTATCCAAGATGGCTTTACTAACAACCCCCAGATCGGATTTAGAGGGGGCGATTAATCTAACAGGTAGTTCAGTACGAAAATTGTTTTTGTGATCCTTGAGATTTATCCTCGGAGTTCTTGGGAGGAATGGTTCGGTCTTTTTTCCGATGCCAAGTTTTGACATAATCTCAGAGGCTTCAAAGTTTATGTATTCTAAA
Organism: Eledone cirrhosa; assembly: GCA_964016885.1. NCBI lineage: Eukaryota > Metazoa > Mollusca > Cephalopoda > Octopoda > Eledonidae > Eledone > Eledone cirrhosa. The sequence goes on from OZ024740.1 coordinate 12,252,500, forward strand.
TTGTCATGGTTGGTTTTACGATATTTTTTCCTAAGTTCCTTTACGATAAGGTTGTTATAATTATCCTTGGAAATACCATATAAGTTATTGGTTTTGTCAGAGTGGACTAAAACATTTTTTGAGGAATTTAGGTTTGAAATTGTGTTCTTGAGATTTACAAGGTGCTCTTGTCCTTTGTAAGGGTATCTCTTGAATTTAAGATTTTTTATAATTTTTGTTAACTCTTCCTCGAATTGCACTAGATTTTTGTTGGAAGGAGGATTTCTTTTAGAATTAAATAGATGATCGAGGAAGTTATGTTCTTTGGTATAGAAGTTCCCTTTTAGGCGCTGGTCATAGAAATAGGCTATCCATCTAAGTCTTCTTACAAAGGAGTCAGTTTTTTCAATTAGAAGTTTGGTGAATTCAGATTTACCAGGTATAGGAATGTCTTTAGTTGAATTGGTTATGTTGTAATAATCCATGTTGTAGAAGAAGAAAGAAGTAAAAGACCATCAAAAGGTATCCAATATGAGAGTTAGCGTTCAACCGTTAAGGAGCAAGTTAATGTAGGAGGTGAGTTTTATTGTAGTACAATAAAGCAATGCAGATATCGGATAAGAAGCACTCTACAGTTTGTAGGACTGGAGTATACATAATATATAAGATCAAAAGATGGTTAAAAGAGTTCCATGTATTTTATTATGCGCATTTCAAAAACAAATATCATCATGCAATAATATTTGTGTTTTCATCAGATAAAATAGGAAGACATGATATGAAGGTTAAAAAAACACTTGCGAATAGTGCAGTTTTGAATCAACATATGAAAAGTAGTTTTAGATTGATGTGTGATATTGGGAAAAAAAAATTTTGAGGGGGGTGGGGGGGTGGAAAGGATGAAAAAGAGGAGCAGATGAGAGTAAAAAGTGGAGGGGGGGAGTATAATGAGGAAGGATGAGATAGGAGGATAGATGGGTGATAGAGATAGAGAGATAGCTTTTATAAATGAGAAAAATATATTGTTTTACATAGAGAGGTTGAAAAACCGTTGGAAGATAATGTATAAATTAAAATAATTTGAAAATTAACGAAGAGAAAAATAATGTAAAGTTAAGGTTTGTATATTGAAGGGTTTAATAATATGTGCGATGAAAAGAAATTGTTAATATGTATTAAGAATAATATTTAAGGGTTTAATAATATGTGCGATGGAAAGAAAATGTTAATATGTATTAAGAATAATATTTAAGGGCTTAATAATATGTGCGATGGAAAGAAAATGTTGATATGTATTAAGAATAATATTTAAGGGCTTAATAATATGTGCGATGGAAAGAAAATGTTGATATGTATTATTAAAAAAAACAAAAGTAATGTAAGTAAGGATATATTGTGAGATGAGCATGAGTAAGTTAGATGAAAGGGAGAAAAAAATAATGAATTGAGGATGAATAATCTAACGTCAAAAAAATGTGTTTATGTTTACGAATGATTTTTTCAAGGTGATATAAGGTAAGAATATATTGTATTGTGTAATAATTGTTTCTATGTTAGGCACAGTGAGAAAAGGTACAGATTAGGGGTTAGAAATTAAAAGAAAAAGAAAAGAAAAGGAAAAGGAAGAAAGGGAAGTGATAAATAGGAGTGATATAGAATGAGTAACAAGTATTATATAATGTATAATAAATAACTTTGAAATAAGGTCTCACCGGGAATTGGGATCGCCGGAAATCGAACGGGATATCTGACGCCGAGGGGAAAAGCTTCATCCTTGGGATGAAAATATTTTCCCCTCTTCCGCACCACGTTACAATGGTGGCCTCAATCAAGTGGGGCGTCAGTGACTTGACGACTATGCGAGTACCGTTGCAATGCTTTGGTGGATGCAAGTTCCTTATTAGCATAATAGGACAGCCAATCCTAAGCTTAAGAATGTGAGGTGGGAGCCCTAGGAGTTCAAGGGAATTTCATAACTCAACCGGATAATTAACGATATCGTCGGGGTCTGATGTCCGGTAGATAGATTTGAAGAGGTGCTCTTTACCGGGAATCTTCTCAATCAGTTGCTCGTTAATAAAATTAACCATGGTATTTTTCGGAGCAAGGATGGCTCTTTCGCTGAGCCAATCGAGGTTTTTAAAGTTAGATGAGGCATTAGGAAATACTGCCTCCCAAAGGTCAGAAGGGCTGCTCACAATGTTGCACAGGGAGTCGATTGCTATGCCGCCCTTGTCATCCGCAGGGATCTTGTCCTCACCGAGTGCTAAAATGTTCTGAGCAAATGCTGCAGACATGTTGTCACCATGCAATTGAGCACACATATTTGTGCTCAGGTACAAACACTTCACCTGGAGCCACAACATGGACGACTTAAGGCAGGCACGCACTTCATCAGCTTTTGTCCCTTTGGGGATGATAGGCAGCGTTTGCCGAAAATCTCCTGATAGCAGAAGGGTTACGCCACCCATAGGAGCCGTAGAATTCCTAATGTCTTTCAGGGTCCTGTCCAATGCCTCAAGGGCACCCTTGTGTGCTATTGTGCACTCATCCCAAACAATGAGGCAACATTGTTTGAGAACCAGAGCTTCGTGTGAACTCTTGCTGATATTGCATGTTGGTGTCTCAGTTTTTACTAAATCCAAGGGGTGTTTAAAGGTTGAATGTGATGTCCTACCTCCCGGCAGCAAAGTAGCAGCGATCCCGGACGATGCAACGGCCAACGCAATTTTTTTCTCCTGACGAATCTTAGCGAGAATCAATTTCGTTACAAAAGTTTTTCCGGTACCCCTAGGAGCATCAAGAAAGTAAATAACCCCAGTCTGATTTTGAACCGCGTCAATGATAGTTAAATAGGCCAACCTTTGGTCCGACAGAAGTTTGGGCTCATTTTCCTCTAAGTATTGGGAAAGAGATTCGATGTCATATGCTGTTCCTCGCATCAAATCCGGGGCCAACGTGTTAGCTTACTCTCTGACGGTTGACGGCAAGCCATTCATCGCCAACTCACTCCCACTCGTGTCAAGGAGGGCGTCCTCGATATCAATGAGTGCCCTGTTGTAGATAATGTCGCTGTAACCAACTTCCACTGAAGGATACTGCAGATGAGCCAGGCGCAGGAAGTCCTCAGACATGAAGTCTCTGTACTTGACCCATAAAGATTTGGGATCACCCAATTCACACTTTTGAAGCAAAATAGCAAAGAGTTCCCGTAGACCTTTAGGTGATTTCAACAAAGCACCCTCTGCTAAAGTGGAATCCCATTGCAAATCATCTTCCAAAAGACCACGCTTAAAGCAGGCTTCCCGGTACGTATCACATATTTCTCCATCAACAGTTTTGACGTCCTGAAAACTTTGTGGGCCTACAACTTCATGCAGAAGAAGGTGGAGATGAAAGCATTCATGCTGACTTGGGGGCACATTGTAAACCCTTCCAAGACAGCTGTCAAATTTTACACCAGGATGTCTTTCAACAGTTTGACCTGACTTTCTTCGCACCCAAGTGCTTTTCGACCATATAAAGTAGGATGGAACCTGGGGTACACAATTGTTTGCGCAAATGTATCGAACTGGCAAAGTTTGAAGAAACCCGTCAGAGTGGTCTCTTTCGGATCGGCGGCCAACTTGGCGGCGGTTTGGTCCGTAAAGTAAACACTTTGCCCATTTTCCAAATGTACCGCAAGCTGTACAATGGCGGGGTGACGCTGATGTACTGCCCCGCCAGGTATTGTGACCTCGTCCCTGCTATTTTCAGCTTAAAATGCGAACATTGCGGCATCAGAACCCATATTTACATATTTATATATGTATTTTATCGGCTTGACGGAGTTGCAAAACTCAACGTTGATGTGGTGCCTTACTGCCCGCTTCTTCAAGAGAAGCGAGAAGTAAGGGACCACCCATCTATTGTCGACTTGACCTCCCTTTACTGTTGTGGTGAAGCCACCGCTCTCGGGCCGTCTCCGCCTGTACAGGGGGTACACGTCGCCACCAGTCTGAGTCTGGTCAACAAATTTTTGGAGGTATCCCTTACTGCACGACCCCCCCCCCCCCTTTCAGACACGTGTGATGCTCATTAGGACCCGACGCACACGGACCATGTTAGCTTTGACGATGTCATGTAATTCCTGGTCAGTTGCTGGGTTGGGGATTTCAGCCGAAATGAAGCTGTCTATGGCATTTGAATTGATTTTATCAGCTAACCAAATCAAAATGTGAGCATGTGGCAGCCCTCGTTTTTGCCATTCGACGGTGAACATGTCACATTTTACAGCCCCAAATACCTGACCCTTTTTGATTAAAGCCATGAGTTTAGCCAGTTTCAGTCTGAACACTCTGGCAATGAGGTCGTGTCTGTTCGAATAATTTTGCCCAAGAAAAAGTTCGCGGGTTACATTCCGATTCGTATGTCTATAGCATTAATCTGTTATATGAAGTGTTATTTTGCGAGTTGTTATTTGCAATAAGCCGATTGAAAATACCCCAGATAAACTGTATGTCAATACGGAACGCTCCACTGCAGTGTTGTCATATAGGGATCGAAGAGCGACAGAGAGAGTAAAGCAGTTAAATTATAGGGAGAGGGAATGATCATGATCGATTTTTGCCCTTATTGTTGAAGCAGACGCAAGGGGGACAACCGTCTATGCATTTCAGGCTTAACTGGCCTTCGTCAGGACGGTCCCTCCCACCACTTGCGACTGTTGGACTAGAAGACAGGCGAGAATATATACTTTTCTCGTCTGTGTAAATGAGGTGATTAATCTCATTTGCATATGAAGCCGTATAAGTTGGCTCAACTTATAATAAAAAAGGAATAGGATTTCGCCTCAAGCATAGCTTTATACAATATGTATAAATATTTCGTATCTCCAAAGAAATACAGTTTTAGGAAGCCGTAGCTATGCAAACACCGGAGGGCTAACGCTCTCTGGTTTTATACATATTGTATAAAGCTATGCTTGAAGCGAAATCCTATTTCTTTTTTATTATAAGTTGGGCCAACTTATGCAGCTTCATATGCAAATGAGATTAATCACCTCATTTACACAGACGAGAAAAGTATATATTCTCGCCTGTCTTCTAGTCCAACAGTCGCAAGTGGTGGGAGGGACCGTCCTGACGAAGGCCAGTTAAGCCTGAAATGCATAGACGGTTGTGCCCCTTGCTTCTGCTGGGCATCACCCCCCGGTGTTTGCATGGCTACGGCTTCCTAAAACTGTATTTCTTTAGAGATACAAAATATTTATGGATATATATATATGTGTAATAACTATAAATTGATTAACATATAAATAAACATGAATAATTACAGGAGATAATTTTTACAAGTGTGTAACCACACATAGCTAGGTAGGTAACTAAATAAAGTTGACCAGAACTTCAAAAATAGATACCTTATAATATGATTAATCTTCCCTGTATATATTCCATTAAAGAAATATATTTCACCAATTAATCGGATGGTAAACCACAGAAGGGGACACTTGGATTTTCAACAAGGAAGAAATTTCCAGCTATCCGTGTTTACACTTCAAGTTCAAATCTGCGACTACTATGATGTGTGTATTTCTAGTAAATACTACACGTGGTGATGGCCAGTCGCAGTTTTGAACTTGTTGTGTAAACACGGATAGCTGGAAATTTCTTCCTTGTTGAAAATCCAAATCTCCACTTCTGTGGTTTACCATCCGATTAATTGGTGAAATATATTTCTTTAATGGAATATATACAGGGAAGATTAATCATATTATAAGGTATCTATTTTTGAAGTTCTGGTCAACTTTATTTAGTTACCTACCTAGCTATGTGTGGTTACACACTTGTAAAAATTATCTCCTGTGATTATTCATGTTTATATATATGTTAATCAATTTATAGTTATTATAAAATGCTCGGACCTACTCGTTAGAATCTTAGAGCTTATTTTGCGGGTGATATAGCGCATGTCTTTCTGGCATGACACCCATAATTTTGATTTAGATTAAATTCATCTAATTTATCTTAATTTGGGATATAGATATATATATGTATATACATATATGTGTGAGTGTTTATATATATATATATATATAAAATAATAATGAAAATATTGTGTACAGTGCCCAGGTGCACTACAACTCATCAAAAGTGTATTTATAGTACATAGGGTAATGTACAAACATCAGGAAAATGAACAGTGAATGAGTCATGATATACACATGTGTGCATGTGTATGGAAGGGGTACATCAGGTGTAGTTTGGGCGTATTTCGGGAAGCATGAGTGTCTTAAAGGATGCAGTGCCTCAGCAGCTAACAACTGACGCAGGCAGTTTGTTCCATGCTTCAGCAACTCTGAGCGGGAAAAAATGTTTCCGAAAGTCATGGGAGCTGTGCTGTTTTCTGACTTTGTAGGCATGTCCACGTGTGTTAGACACATGGAGATCAAAAAGGTGCTCAGGGTTGTTGTTGGCAAGATGGTTAATAACTTTGTGGGTGATTATCAAGTCCATTGCCAGACATTGGAGCTTCAATGAATCCATGCCCAGGGAAGCAAGGCGTTCAGAGTATGGTAGGTGTCTTTAAACATGACACTGGTAATGAAAACACTAACATCTACGTATCTTTACGATTGTTCTGTGGAATAGGAGGTTAATTATGTCTAAACTTTCTAAACGATTGTCAGCAATAAAATGTTTTGAACATAGTTTTGATTATTGTGTAATTTATATTCCGGCTCTGTAAAACATCTGATGTATTTACATTGAGCTATTTTTCTTACTGGTAATAAGGTGATAATGAATTACTGACCTTTCCTGTTTATAGTTGTATATAGTATATATAATGTATAAATAATATTATTATTATTGTACATATACATACATACATATATATATATATACATACATTTAACCCTTTAGCATTCATATTACTCTATACATACTATTATATTTTCATGGTAAAAGCTTTATCTCACATAATTATCTCACATAATATCAAATCTATCAGATTTTGAAAGTATTTATTTTGAAAACAATACCTTAACATCAGTTTGAGCGACCAGTTACAGCCAGTTTCAACAGAAAGAAGTAGAGAATTCTGGCCGGTTTGGGCTGGTTTGAACATTAAAGGGATAAATATACTTATAAACATACATACATACATGCATACATACATACATACATACATACATACATACATACATACATACATACATACATACATACATACATACATACATACATACTTGAAGCAACACCTTCAACAGAGGAAAAAGGTTGGCAACCATCTTGCCCATGTTTATGAGCATGAAAAAAAAAAATATCATTAGAATAGCGACTGATCTGGAGGAGAGATATGGAATAAAGCCTGATATAAATCTCTCACCCAGAGAAATCGGAAGATCCTATTCAATGTTCAAACAAGATTAAAAAATTGACCAATTTACAGAAAAAGTTGTACATGGATACTTGAGGCATAAAACACAAACCATAGAGGGGATAAACCACTCAAAAAGCCTGGCATGGAGTTCCGACAAGTTTATGACATCACACCTTGAGGGATATCTCTATGCAATACAGGAACAAGAACTCCCTACCAAATATCTGCTGCACAAAAGAGGAAGGCCAGCAGCTGACAATAAATGTAGGCTATGTAAAACAAAGATTGAGGATGTAAGCCACATTGTTGCCAGCTGCGAAAGAATGTCATCTCGCTACTACCTCCCCATGAGACACGATGGGATAGCTAGAACCATCTGGAACGCACTTCGGAAAACAAAATTAACAACAAACGAGGAAGAATATATTGAGACAGATGGCACTAAGGAATACTGGTGGAACCTGAAAATAAAAACACCAAATTAAAGCACAACCGGCCTGATTGTTGTTTGGGACCACACATTGAAAACGTGTTCTGTTGTGGAGATCAGCTGCCCACTTGATGTAAACGTTGTCAGAAAAATACAGGAGAAGGAGGACATCTACGGACCATTGATGAGGAGTTTACAAATCCAGTATCCAAGATACACCTTTAGCTTCATACCCATCATTATTGGAGCTACGGGTTATATACAAGTATGACTGAACTTGGATTTGCGGACAAAGAGCGCAGCTCCCTAATTCATAGTCTACAAATGGCTGCGATAGCTGGCACCTTCAAAATTTGCAAAACATTCTTGCGATTCAAGGGATGACAATTTCTTTTCTTTTACAAGCTTGCCACCAGGAAGGTGGCCGGTCAAAAAAAATATACTCGAAATTAAGAGAAAGAGATAACATACATACATACAATGAACCTCCAAATGTAGGAGCCTATCTATTGGGCAAGTCTGTCTGAATGAGACAGATAAGATCATGAGAGTTGGGAAGGAACTCCTTGAAAATACTCCCTAGATGATAATCAAAGCTCACACCCAGGGAAATTGCCCAGCAATACCGCAGCGAATCTATGAATGAAGAACTGCATGCTTGTTAGCAAAAAGTCATGCAGAGTGAGAGTAATATAGATAAGCAAAGTAGTTTATCTTGGACCAACAACCGCTATATTGACTCCCACTTTGAGGGATATACTTTTGTAATCCAAGAAAAGGAAATCAATATAAAATACCTGATTCACAAAAGAGATAGGGATGCAGGCAAAACACCTAGATGTGACAAGAAATGCAGACTCTGCAGAATTAACATCGAAGCTGTCACCCATGTCATAAGCAGCTGTCCAAAGATGTCATCATGGTACTATCTACCTATGAGGCATGATGTAGCGGCCAAAACACTGTACAATGCAATCCATAGAAAAGATAGTCCCGACAACCTGCCATCCCCTGCACATAATCATAGACTGGAATCAAGGTACAAATTGTTGTCCTTGAATGCACGTAGTATATGCAATAAGATACATCTTTTTGATTCCTATGTCAAAAGTATCAACCCTGACTTCATTACAGTCACAGAAACATGGGCACATTCCTTACTCTGTGATGGGGTTTTCTAAAGACTGCATTAATTGTCGTTGTGGTGGTGTAATGGTCTACATTCGGTCAAAATTTTCGGCAATTCCTTGTGTTGATTTGAACCGGCAGGAAGTATTTTTCTCCGATATACGTTTGACCATGTCAACACTGCTACTTGGAGTTGTTTACCATCCCCCAAATTACTATCAGGACACTAAACTTTGTGATATCCTCAGAGTTGCTGCCAAGAAAAAAGCCACTTATGTTTTTATTGCAGGAGACTTCAATCACCATGAGAGTTACTGGGAAACCTTTCGTTGGCTGCAAAGTGCAAATGACTTCCTTGAGCTAGTGCTGGACTCAAGCTGGTCCCAAGTAGTCCCCTCCCCAACAAGAGGTGACAACACTTTGGATCTACTCTTCACCACTACTCCTGAAACGGTTATTAGTGTTACAACTGAGGAACCTTTAGGTGACTCTGAGCATGCTATGATCATTGCCAATCTGTCCCTCATGGGCAGTAACAAAAACCACAACCATCTCCAAACTGCTCACTTTGACTGGAATAAAGCAGACTGGAACTGTTACTGCACCGAGTTGCAACGTCCAAACTGGCTTGAGTTCTATGACTCTGGAGATGTCAACACTGTACTCCAGAACATCCTGAGCTCAATATAGACAGCTTGTGCAATATCGGTGCCACGTAAGCAGAAAAAACATCCCAAAAGTGCAATTTCGGAGACTGCAGCAGTCCGTCTTGCCAGAAAAGAATGTTGTAATGCTGAACATGAGTACAAACTGCATAAATCAGATATCAATAGGAAGAGGCGAAATAAATCATCCAACCATCTCAAACAGGTGACCAAAAAGGCAGTGCTTCAATTTGAGCAGTGCATAGCAACCAGCCCTGACAGTAAGGTGTTCTGGAAGTATGTTCACTCAAAGCAGAGGCCTCACTCTCCAGTTGGTCCTCTTCGCAATCCCCACACAAGCCAGGTTACTGACGACTCCAAGGAATGCGCAAAACTCATTGCTGAATGCTATGCAGGCATTTTCACTATTGAAGACCAGAGTGTACCATCTCCACCACCTATGACACCGGACTCTATTACAACCATGGAATTTACACCTGCAATGCTGCGACGTCACCTTAAAAATAAACGCAACCATGCCTCTCCTGGTCTTGATGGTGTTATGTACCTGCTTCTCAAACGTGGTGGGTACTTCCTTCTGCACCAGCTATTACGCTTCTTCCAATTCTGTCTGAACAACGGTGCTACTCCGGAGCAGTGGAAAACTGCCAATGTCATTCCTCTGTTCAAAAAGGGTGACCACACATCACCTGTGAACTATCGTCCAGTCAGTCTTATTAGTTGCATCGCCAAACTGATGGAATCCTGTGTCAGAGAAACACTTTGGAACTTCTGGAGCTCTCACAGTCTTATCTGGCCCTCGCAAATTGGATTTATCCCTAACTCCAGCTGCTGTGATCAGTTTATCGAGTTCCTTGAAGACATCACCCGGATCACTGACAGCGGCTCATGGGTGGATGTTGTTTACCTTGACTTTGCTAAAGCCTTCAATTCTGTGCCACACAAAAGACTTATGGCAAAACTTTCTGCAATGGGTGTGAAGGATGATCTTTTTAACTGGTTGAAGTCCTTCATTCTCAGTTGAAGAGAGGTAGTCACGGTTCTAAGACAGCATTCTTCACTATATGAGATGTCATCTGGTGTACCACAGGGATCTGTTCTTGGCCCCCTTTTGTTTGTGGCCTATATTAATGACATAGACGCCAACTTAAAGAATGCCACAGCACTGGAATATGCAGATGACATCAAGCTGTACCTTGAGATAAAAAGGACAGATCCTGAACACTATAGATCTTGCCTGCAATCTGACCTGGACACAATGCAACAATAGATCACAGACTGGCAACTCAAGCTAGCTGTGGACAAGTGCACCACCATGCATTTTGGGAGTAAAAACCCAGTGCCCACGTACTCCCTCCACAGCACTAATATCAAGAAGTCTTGTGAACGTGACCTGGGCATTATGGTCAGCAGCGATTTGCATTGGACGAAGTACGTCTCTAAAATTGTCAAGAAGGCTGAGGGTGTCTTAGCATCACCCAGCAAGACCTTTGTCAGCCACTCTCCAGCTATCTATTTAAAGCTGTATATAGCTATGGTGCGGCCACACTTAGAATTTGCATCACCAGTCTGGAACCCCTACTTGCTCAGAACATTGACCGCCTGGAAACTGTTCAGAGATGTGCAACCAAGCACATACCCTCCATCAGACACCTACCATACTCTGAATGCCTTGCTTCCCTGGGCATGGATACATTGAAGCTCCAACGTCTGGCAACTGACTTGGTAAACACCCACAAAATTATTAACCATCTCGCTAACAACAACCTTGAGCACCTTTTTAATTTCCATGTATCTAAAACACGTGGGGATGCCCACAAAGTCAGAAAACAGCACAGCTCCCATGACTTTCAGAAACATTTTTTCACGCTCAGAGTTGCTGAAGCATGGAACAAACTGCCTGTATCAGTTGTTAGCTGTCGAGACACTGATCCTTTAAAACCTCCATGGAACAAACTACCTGCGTCAGTTATTAACTGTCAAGACACTGCATCCTTTAAAACCTCCATGCTTCCTCAGATTCGCCAACACTACACCTGATGTTCCCCCTCCATACACACGCACACATATATATCATGACTCATACACTATTCACTTCCCTGACATTTGTGTATTATTCTATGTACTATACATACACCTTTGATGAGTTGTAGTGCACCTGAGCACTGTACACAATAATTTCATTATTATTACAATAAACACATTAAAAGCTACAGCAATGTGGAAGACATCCATGTACATAATATGAAAGAGTACTGGTGGAATGTTCCAGCCAAAACCCCATAAAATGCAGGCATAACAGACAGACCAGATATTATGATATGGGACAGGGAAAAGAAGGTATGCACAGTAGTGGAAATTAGCTGTCCAGCAGATGCCAATATAATATCAAAGATTAGTGAAAAGGAGAATATTTATGCAGAACTGATGAGAAATCTGCAGATACTCCACCCTGACTATACCTTCAGATTTATGCCTGTGATTATTGGGGCACTGGGGTATGTTAGTAACTGCCTCAATACAAATCTTGAGAAGCTAGGCTTCAGAGAAACAGAAAGAACACAACTAGTTAGGAAACTACAAATACAATCCATTAATGGAACAGTAAAAATATGTAAAACATTCCAAAAATTCTGCATCTAATAATTGCATATACACATGTACAATAACTGCATATACACATGTACAGATACAAAGCATTTACACATGTACAGATACAACTCAAAACATACACATCCACACATACAATAACATCCATATCGACACATGCAGACATACATACATATCTACCTAGTTGATGTTGTGTAAATTCTCATGAGAGAGTCTTGTGTCTATGTTAGAACCCGAGTCACTCTCTATTGGGAAACATTTGTGAAATTATAAAACCAGAAGAACATACATACCTATATACATACATATCATACATACATACAGACATATATACTTACATGGTGGCTGCCAACTCGTTTTTGAGTACGGCCACTACTTTATATCCATGTAGGAGAACCCCCACCGATGCGCTGAACGAGTGTGACTTTTTAGTCCAGCCAGCGACTTGAAAACTCTGGTACAAACACTACACTTGTGACAATTATTGACACATAGTGCTGGGCCCATGGTACCATGTGACGACAAGTGCAGAGAGATCTCCAGATATAAAGCAATGCCTGTGCCGTGAAGCTTTTGGCACTGCACAAAGCCAGTCCCACTCTCTTAACCAAGATGATATTTACCAAAAAGAAGAACAAGTCAACATCATTGGATACCATCAGGGTTGCAGGTGTTATATCAGAGTTTTCTTTCTCCTAGAATTCTGCCTTGACAAAGGCTAAGGGGTCATCTCTCCCGGTGATTTTGGATGGCCATTGACTCTTAAGAGGTCCTTTACCCGTTAACAGGTTTTGTTTTTAGTCCTGCAGGATGTCCAAAGTCACCCTCCTCACCAAGAAACCTTGGTGGGGTTGCCAGTTTAGTCGCCAACGACCCGATCATGAGACAGGTTGTACTGGGATACATATTACCAGTAGCACCAAGTGGTGACCTGACACATACATACATACATACATATATGGTGGCTGCCAACTCGTTTTTGAGTACGGCCACTACTTTATATCCATGTAGGAGAACCCCCACCGATGCGCTGAACGAGTGTGACTTTTTAGTCCAGCCAGCGACTTGAAAACTCTGGTACAAACACTACACTTGTGACAATTATTGACACAAAGTGCTAGGCCCATGGTACCATGTGACGACAACTGCAGAGAGATCTCCAGATATAAAGCAATGCCTGTGCCGTGAAGCTTTTATAGGGAGCAAAGGCACTGCACAGAGCCAGTCCCACTCTCTTAACCAAGATGATATTTACCAAAAAGAAGAACAAGTCAACATCATTGGATACCATCAGGGTTGCAGGTGTTATATCAGAGTTTTCCTTCTCCTAGAATTCTGCCTTGACAAAGGCTAAGGGGTCATCTCTCCCGGTGATTTTGGATGGCCATTGACTCTTTAGAGCTCCTTTGCCCGTTAACAGGTTTTATTTTTAGTCCTGCAGGATGTCCAAAGTCACCCTCCTCACCAAGAAACCTTGGTGGGGTTGCCAGTTTAGTCACCAACGACCCGACCATGAGACAGGTTGTACTGGGATACATGTTACCACTAGCACCAAGTGGTGACCTGACATATTTACCATACATACATACATACATACATATAAATCTATAATGGAAAGTGGGACAACATTGACAACATTGTACAGTGATGAGAGTAGCTTTGTAAGTAGGGTGGGTTGGGGATGGTGGGGGAGGGGCACTCAGAACACCGCTCCAACACCACCACCACCACCTCCACTGCCAACACCACCACTACCACCACCACCACCACCACTGCCACAACCACCACCACCACTACCACCACCGCCACCACCACCGCCGCCACCACCACTGCCACCACCACCACCACCACCACCACCTCCAACACCCCCACCACCTCCACCACCTCCACCACCACCACCAACACCTCCAACACCACCTCCACTACCAACACCACCACTACCACCACCATTGCTGCCACCACCACCACCACCACCACCTCCACCACCACCACCAACACCTCCAACACCACCTCCACTACCAACACCACCACTACCACCACCACCGCTGCCACCACCACCACCACCACCACCTCCACCACCACCACCAACACCTCCAACACCACCACTACCACCAACACCTCCAACACCACCTCCACTACCAACACCACCACTACCACCACCATTGCTGCCACCACCACCACCACCACCACCTCCACCACCACCACCAACACCTCCAACACCACCTCCACTACCAACACCACCACTACCACCACCACCGCTGCCACCACCACCACCACCACCACCTCCACCACCACCACCAACACCTCCAACACCACCACTACCACCACCACCACCACCACCAGCACCTCCACCACCACCACCAACACCTCCAACACCACCACTACCACCACCACCACCACCACCTCCACCACCAACACCTCCAACACCACCTCCACTACCAACACCACCACTACCAACACCACCACTACCACCACCACCACCACCACCACCACCACCACCACCACCTCCACCACCAACACCTCCAACACCACCTCCACTACCAACACCTCCAACACCACCACCACTACCACCACCACTGCTGCCACAACCACCACCACCACTGCCACCATCACTGCCGCCACCACCACTGCCACCACCACCAGCACCACCACCACCTCCAACACCACCACCACCTCCGCCACCACCACCACCTCCCCCACCACCTCCAGCACCACCACCACCACTACCATCACCACCACTTTTACCACTGTTACCATGGAAACAGTATTGACTTAATGGTAGAGCTATTGTTACCATGGAAACAGTATAGAGTTAATGGTAGAGTTATTGTTACCATAGAAACAGTGTAGATTTAATGGTAGAGCTATTGTTACCATGGAAACTGTATAGAGTTAATGGTAGATATTGTTACCATAGAGATAGTTTTGACGTAATCCTTTCGGTAGCTAACCACCTGAAACAGTCCCTGGTTCTATAACACTGTTTTAAAGTGTTTATCATCATCATCAACATCATCATTGTTTAATGTCTATCTTCCACGCTAGCATGGGTTAGACGGGAGATGTCCCACTCGAGGCAAAGTTGGTCGGGTGACCATGTCTCGCTCATATAGGACTGTCTAGCAGGTTTGCTACAGCTGGATGCCCTTCCTAACACCAACCACATTTACAGTGTGTACTAGGAGGTTTTTACCGTGTTACCTACATGACCACATTACAGTGTGGACTGTGTGTTTTTTGTTGTGACACCTACACGACCTCATTAGTTTGGACTGAAAGTTGTGGTACCAACATAACTTCACAGATATTTATTTAAAAACCTTCCAATGAAGAGTAGTTGTAAAACGATGATGATGATGCTTCCACCAACCTACATATACATATAAGGTCTCAAATAAGGCTAGGGCTACCCCAGGCTAGGGCTTACCCCAGTTTCATGGTGTGAAGCAACCGAGACTCCAATACTCCCCCCTGGACAGGACACCAGTCCATCGTAGGGTTAAACCTTCCAGTTATTACTGGTACTCATTTACAGCTGAGTATACTGGAGCAATGTGAAATGAAGTGTTTTGCTCAAGAACACAACACCCAACCCAGTCCAGGAATCAAACCCGCAACATTCTGATCGTTAGTCCAACACCCTTACCACTAGGCCATGATACATACATCATCATTTTACAGACACCTTTCCATACTTGAATAGGTAGGACAAGTCTTCTCTGAAGAACACCACACACACATTCAGACACACCTACACACACATTCAGACACACCCATACACACATTCAGACACACCTACACACACATTCAGACACACCCAAACACACATTCAGACACACCCATACACACATTCAGACACACCCACACACACATTCAGACACACCCACACACACCCATACACACATTCAAATACACCACACACACATTCAGACACACCCACACACACATTCAGACACACCCATACACACATTCAAATACACCACACACACATTCAGACACACCCACACGCACATTCAGACACACCCACACGCACATTCAGACACACCCACATACACATTCAGACACACCCACACACACATTCAGACACACCCATACATATTCAGACACACCCATACACACATTCAGACACACATACACATTGCAGTATAACAACATATTTCCCACACACCTCATACAGTCCTTTCTACATTTACACATGTTTCACTACATACAACACACATCTTACACTACAACTACTACTACTACTACTACTACTACTACTACTACTACTACTACTACTACTACCACCACCACCACCACTACTACTACTACTACTACTACTACTATCACCAGGACCACCATATATGCATATATATATATATAACAAAGGAATTGTGGTAAGGAACCAGATGGACCATAACGCACCAGAGTACTCAATACTTAGGGTAGTAGAGTGGGAAATAGGAAAAAGTATGACCCCGACTGCAGAGCTCAAGCTGGAGCCCAGAAATAGCCGTCGAAACGGCTTGAGCTCTGCAGTCGGGGTCATACTTTTTCCTATATATATATATATACACACACACATATATATGTGTGTGTACATATGTGAAGACACACATGTACACATTTAGAGAGAGAGAGAGGGAGAAAGAGAGGGGGGTTATAATAATATTTTCTTAATAGTTAGTCTCAAGAAGTGGGACATTACTTTTGATATTTCTAGACTCCTACATTCATTGTTTATGTCTCAGTAGCACACATCACACATCTCTTACACCACGTTAGTATGGTGGTGTGATGGGTTATTGTAGTGAAACATGGACACTGAATGTAATAGACAATATCTACTGTATTACTATGGATATGTAGTGTGCATGGATCCATTGAAGCCCCTACCTCATTGAAGGATTAATTTTACATTCTATCTTTTCTTCTTCTTCTTCTTTGCCCACTTAATCCCGGGAGGCTCATAGGGCTAGAGTCCTCAAACACTCCTTCCAGTTGGTCCTGTCTGAATCAACCGGCTCCAATTGATGCAACTGGATCCTCAAGTAAGACCAGCCAAGCTCATGAATGTTAACCAACCATTTTGCTCGGGGTCTACCTCTGGGTCTCCTGCCATTTGGTTTTTCCTGTAAAATCTGTCCAGCGAGGCTTTCCTGAGAGATTCTAGTATTGGAGCTGTGATCCTCAATTTGGAGAAGTAGCAGCTCTCTCATCTCCAAGCTATGTACTCTATTGAGTAACGTTATTCTTTAATCCATTAATAAACATTGCTGATTTCATTACATAATATAACAATACACACTTCAATATGTTTAACTCCCTTATATTAATTACCTTGCTCATTTATATATAGAAGAATGGTTCAATACTTATCTATTCATTAGAATCACTCAAGGCCTCTTTCAGACTTTACAACCCACGACTGCCATTCTCTTGCTATAAACAATAATACAGTCTTAAATAACCGTACTTATTTCTTTATACTTGTATATTCCCATCCATTCTTACTTTATCCTGCACACCCACCTTTTCTTAAGCCATCTTTTATGCTCACCATTTAATATCAGTCTTTTCCTGATTATAAATCACAAAACACTCTGAGCTTTTGGCTACTTCCTGTAGAAGAGAAAATGTAAAACGTCAAAAAAACTTCAAACTTGAAATTTATGAATTAAACAATGAAAAAGTAAAATCCCAAATAGTATCCTAGATATGGTATTTTATAATCAGGGAAAGACTTTATAATCACCCTATATAGTTTTTAACTATCCAAGGGAAAGAACTCTCTCTTAATAATATCAGAATAAAAGGAGTTATGTCCCTTATAATATATTTTACCCAGAATGCAATAACGGAAATTCTACACACTAACAACAAATATCTCGTGGAAATTTTTATAGGGTCATTGTATTTTACCATCTGATAATTGCTTAGTATTAGCTAAGTATGAAGTTTGAGGTTACGATGTATTTTCACTCACGGACTATATATTTAACTCTACTTTTGTATTGAGTATTCTTGTACGAGATTCGGCTGAAAAGTTCATAGGTTCACTATGAAGGAGTGATGCTAGGGCTGTGAAATCTTGCATGCATTAATTTCAACTATTCTTATTAATAACTGCATTGTTTCTTTCCAGGGACTATGTTGATAAATAAAGCTCATTTGGTCATTCCATGAGAGTATCTTGGTCAGTCTTTGAAGGAGTGATGCTAAAGCTGTGAAATCTTGCATGCATTAATTTCAACTCTTCTTATTAATAACAGCATTGTTTCTTTCCAGGGACTATGTTGAAAAATAAACCTCATTTCGTCATTCTATGAGAGTACCATGGTCAGTCTATGAACTTTTCAGCCAACCCTCGTATAGATAATTTTTGTTTATGTAAACACACACAAACATACATATATATTAATTCATATTTATTTATATAAAAAATATTCGTACAAAAGTAATTTCCGTGTAAAATGTATCATATCAAACGTACTTACTTTATCGACCTCGGTCATTTGTTGACTGCCAAGTTATGGCAAATGAAATTAACTTTTGTGTTTAGATCAGTCTAACCCCCCCCCCCTCCATATATGATAAAGTTCTGCAGTTTCTGTAAAAATTTGCTCTCAAACCATTAGTCAACGCGAAGAAATAGTAAAGTCTGGGGCGTCACTGTTAGTGACTCTTTTGCTCTTTCCTACATCCTGAATGCTGCGGTTAGGACGAGAGCCACAGCTTCCACAGCTGAGCGGAGTAAGACCCTCAAATACTCTGATCTGTCGGCCAGCTACATTTTTCAGCCTGTGGCTTTCGAGACGTTTGGGGGAGTCGGGCCGCTGACTGCGAGGTTCCTTTCCTCACTGGCGGCTAGCCTAATAGAGGTAACTGGCGAATCTCGTGAGGGCGCTTGGTTGTTCCAGCGCATTAGCCTCGCCATCACCTGAGGCAATGCTGCGAGTGTGCTGGCTTGCCTCAAAAATTATTAGAGAGGTTGCTCGGTACTCCTCGCGCCGCCGCTGTCTTCACCCTTTCCTTTACATTTTCTTTAATATTGCAATATTAAAATAATATATCCTTCTGAAAAAAAAATAAAAAGGTTAGAACAATTCTCAAGTGATGTGAGATTGAATCTGGAGTTAAATTGTTTCATCCTTAAACATATTCTATAGTGAAGGAAAAGAGACTAGTTTTGTGTGGAGCGTTAAAAAAATAGAAAGAAATACATTGACACAGCTTGTAGGTATTGAGTACTTTGTCTTACTTGTGTCTCTTGTTTTGTTTTAAATACGGAAAACATCAGATAATGTATAACTATCTGGACTCCGTACTGCCGAGCTCCTCCACAAGATCAGAACATCAGCAGCTCGTCTGCAGAAGGAGCCCCGTGAGGTGGTGTAGCTCTTGCAGCGGGTGTCGCTGGCCATTGTCCGCAGGAATGCTTTTGTGGTCTTGTCCGCGGGGCGCAGCCCCATTACCACCAGGCCCTGGGCCCAGAGCCCAATCTCCCTCCCCTTTCTTCAGTGACATTAGAGCCCTTGCCTTTCTCTTCCTTTTCGTTTTTCTTTATATTTTTCTTATTTTACATTCCATTTTTTCTTCTCAATCTCATTTTTTTTTATTTTTCTATTAAATTGTTTTTACTATTATAAATATCAATTTACTATTGTAAATAAATGTTTTTATATTTTTACAGTAAAGTAGCATGTATAATTAACCAAATGGCAGTTCCTCTTTATCCATGTTTTTTCTGCAGACTTCGGCTTACAAAAGGTTCGATGGATCTCATCAGTTTAACCAGAATCGTAGAACATATGTCACGTACACTTCCCCCTTCTCACATCTCGACAAAACCACCAACATTACAACTGGCCTATCAAATGCTACCTGCTAATATCTGATTTATTAAGTGTTTAAAAAAGACCTCAAACCAAACAAAAAAACATATATCTTTCTCTGCCTCTTGCTTTTTATAGAACTGTATTACTATAGGACATAGAACTGTATTACTATAGGACATAGAAGTGTATTACTATAGGACATAGAACTGTATTACTCTAGGACATATAAGTGTATTACTGTAGGACATAGAAGTGTATTACTATAGGACAGAAGTGTATTACTATATGACATAGACGTGTATTACTATAGGACATAGAAGTGTATTACTATAGGACATAGAAGTGTATTACTGTAGGACATAGAAATGTATTACTATAGGACATAAAAGTGTATTACTATAGGACATATAAGTGTATTACTATAGGACAGAAGTTATTACTATAGGACATAAAAGTGTATTACTATAGGACATAGAAGTTATTACTATAGGATATAGAAGTGTATTACTGTAGGACATAGAAGTGTATTACTATAGGACATAGAAGTGTATTACTATAGGACATAGAAGTGTATTACTACAGGACATAGAAGTGTATTACTATAGGACATAGAAGTCTATTACTATAGGAGATAGAACTGTATTACTATAGGACATAGAAGTGTATTACTATAGGACATAGAAGTGTATTACTATAGGACATAGAACTTATTACTATAGGACATAGAAGTGTATTACTATAGGACATAGAAGTGTATTACTATAGGATATAGAAGTGTATTACTGTAGGGCATAGAAGTGCATTACTGTAGGACATAGAAGTGTATTACTATAGGACATAGAAGTGTATTACTATAGGACATAGAAGTGTATTACTATAAAACATAGAAGTGTATTACTATAGGACATAGAAGTGTATTACTGTAGGACATAGAAGTGTATTACTATAGGACAGAAGTGTATTACTATAGGACAGAAGTGTATTACTATAGGACATAGAAGTGTATTACTGTAGAATATAGAAGTGTATTACTACAGGACATAGAAGTGTATTACTATAAGACATAGAAGTGTATTATTATAGGACATAGAAGTGTATTACTATAGGACATAGAAGTGTACTACTATAGGACATAGAAGTGTATTACTATAGGACATATAACTGTATTACTATAGGACATAGAAGTGTATTACTACAGGACATAGAAGTGTATTACTATAAGACATAGAAGTGTATTATTATAGGACATAGAAGTGTATTACTATAGGACATAGAAGTGTACTACTATAGGACATAGAAGTGTATTACTATAGGACATAGAAGTGTATTACTATAGGAGATAGAACTGTATTACTATAGGACATAGAAGTGTATTACTATAGGACATAGAAGTGTATTACTATAGGACATAGAACTTATTACTATAGGACATAGAAGTGTATTACTATAGGATATAGAAGTGTATTACTATAGGACATAGAAGTGTATTACTATAGGATATAGAAGTGTATTACTGTAGGGCATAGAAGTGCATTACTGTAGGACATAGAAGTGTATTACTATAGGACATAGAAGTGTATTACTATAGGACATAGAAGTGTATTACTATAGGACATAGAAGTGTATTACTATAAAACAGAAGTGTATTACTATAGCACATAGAAGTGTATTACTGTAGGACATAGAAGTGTATTACTATAGGACATAGAAGTGTATTACTATAGGACATAGAAGTGTATTACTATAGGACATAGAAGTGTATTACTATAAAACAGAAGTGTATTACTATAGCACATAGAAGTGTATTACTGTAGGACATAGAAGTGTATTACTATAGGACAGAAGTGTATTACTATAGGGCATAGAAGTGTATTACTGTAGAACATAGAAGTGTATTACTATATGACATAGAAGTGTATTACTACAGGACATAGAACCGTATTACTATAAGACATAGAAGTGTATTACTATAGGACATAGAACTGTATTACTATAGGACATAGAACTGTATTACTATAGGACATAGAAGTGTATTACTATAGAACATAGAAGTGTATTACTATAGGACATATAACTGTATTACTATAGGACATAGAAGTGTATTACTACAGGACATAGAAGTGTATTACTATAAGACATAGAAGTGTATTATTATAGGACAGAAGTGTATTACTATAGGACATAGAAGTGTACTACTATAGGACATAGAAGTGTATTACTATAGGACATAGAAGTGTATTACTATAGGACATAGAAGTGTATTACTATAGGACATAGAAGTGTATTACTATAGGACATAGAAGTGTATTACTACAGGACATAGAAGTGTATTACTATAGGACATAGAAGTGTATTACTATAGGACATGGAAGTGTATTATTATAGGGCATAGAAGTGTATTACTATAGGACATATAACTGTATTACTATAGGACATAGAACTGTATTACTACAGGACATAGAAGTGTATTGCTATAGGACATAGAAGTGTATTGCTATAGGACATAGAAGTGTATTACTGTAGGACATACAAGTGTATTACTATAGGAGCTAGAACTGTATTACTATAGGACATAGAACTTATTACTATAGGACATAGAAGTGTATTACTATAGGACATAGAAGTGTATTACTATAGGACATGGAAGTGTATTTCTATAGGACATAGAAGTGTATTACTGTAGGACATAGAAGTGTATTACTATAGGACATAGAACTGTATTACTATAGGACATAGAAGTGTATTACTGTATGACATAGAAGTGTACTACTATAGGACATAGAGGTGTATTACTATAGAACATCGAACTGTATTACTATAGGACAAAGAAATGTATTACTATAGGACATAAGTGTATTACTGTTGGACATGGAAGTGTATTACTATAGGGCATAGAAGTGTATTACTATAGGCCATAGAACTGTATTACTATAGGACATAGAAGTGTATTGCTATAGGACATAGCAGTGTATTGCTATAGGACATAGACGTGTATTACTGTAGGTCATAGAAGTGTATTACTATAGGACATAGAAGTGTATTACTATAGGACATAGAAGTGTATTACTGTAGGACATAGATTTGTATTACTATAGGAGCTAGGACTGTATTACTACAGGACATAGAACTGTATTACTGTAGGACATAGAAGTGTATTACTATAGGATATAGAAGTGTATTACTATAGGACATAGAAGTGTATTACTATAGGACATAGAAGTGTATTACTATATGACATAGAAGTGTAGTACTATAGGACATAGAAGTGTATTACTGTAGGACATAGAAGTGTATTACTATAGGACATAGACGTGTATTACTATAGGACATAGAACTGTGTTACTATAGGACATAGAACTGTATTACTATAGGACATAGAAGTGTATTACTGTAGGACATAGAAGTGTACTACTATAGGACATAGAAGTGTATTACTATAGAACATCGAACTGTATTACTATAGGACATAGAAATGTATTACTATAGGACATAGAAGTGTATTACTGTTGGACATGGAAGTGTATTACTATAGGGCATAGAAGTGTATTACTATAGGACATAGAACTGTATTACTATAGGACATAGAACTGTATTACTATAGGACATAGAAGTGTATAACTATAGGACATAGAAGTGTATTACTGTAGAACATAGAAGTGTATCACTATAGGACATAGACGTGTATTACTATAGGACATAGAACTGTGTTACTATAGGACATAGAAGTGTATTACTATAGGACATAGAAGTGTATTACTATAGGACATAGAAGTGTATTACTACAGGACATAGAAGTGTATTACTATAGGACATAGAAGTGTATTACTGTAGGACATAGAAGTGTATTACTATAGGACATAGACGTGTATTACTATAGGACATAGAACTGTGTTACTATAGGACATAGAAGTGTATTACTATAGGACATAGAAGTGTATTACTATAGGACATAGAAGTGTATTACTACAGGACATAGAAGTGTATTACTGTAGGGCATAGAAGTGTATTACTATAGGACATGGAAGTGTATTACTATAGGACATAGAAGTGTATTACTATAGGATATAGAAGTGTATTACTATAGGGCATAGAACTTATTACTATAGGACATAGGAGTGTATTACTATAGGACATATAAGTGTATTACTATAGGATATAGAAGTGTATTACTGTAGGGCATAGAAGTGCATTACTGTAGGACATAGAAGTGTATTACTATAGGACATAGAAGTGTATTACTATAGGACATAGAAGTGTATTACTATAGGACATAGGAGTGTATTACTATAAGACAAAAGTGTATTACTATAGGACATAGAAGTGTATTACTATAGGACATAGAACTTATTACTATAGGACATAGAAGTGTATTACTATAGGACATAGAAGTGTATTACTATAGGACATGGAAGTGTATTACTATATGACATAGAAGTGTATTACTATAGGACATAGAACTTATTACTATAGGACATAGAAGTGTATTACTGTAGGACATAGAAGTGTATTACTATGGGACATAGAAGTGTATTACTATAGGACATAGAAGTGTATTACTACAGGACATAGAACTGTATTACTATAGGATATAGAACTGTATTACTATAGGACATAGAAGTGTATTATTGTAGGACATAGAACTGTATTACTATAGGACGTAGAAGTGTATTACTATAGAACATCGAACTGTATTACTATAGGACATAGAAGTGTATTACTATAGGACATAGAAGTGTATTACTATAGGACATAGAACTGTATTACTATAGGACATAGAAGTGTATTACTATAGGACATAGAACTGTATTACTACATGACATAGAAGTTATTACTATAGGATATAGAAGTGTATTACTGTAGGACATAGAAGTGTATTACTATAGGACATAGAAGTGTATTACTACAGGACATAGAAGTGTATTACTATAGGACATAGATGTCTATTACTATAGGAGATAGAACTGTATTACTATAGGACATAGAAGTGTATTACTATAGGACATAGAAGTGCATTACTATAGGACATAGAACTTATTACTATAGGACATAGAAGTGTATTACTATAGGACATAGAAGTGTATTACTATAGGATATAGAAGTGTATTACTGTAGGGCATAGAAGTGCATTACTGTAGGACATAGAAGTGTATTACTATAGGACATAGAAGTGTATTACTATAGGACATAGAAGTGTATTACTATAGGACATAGGAGTGTATTACTATAAGACATAAGTGTATTACTATAGGACATAGAAGTGTATTACTATAGGACATAGAACTTAGTACTATAGGACATAGAAGTGTATTACTATAGGACATAGAAGTGTATTACTATAGGACATAGAAGTGTATTACTATATGACATAGAAGTGTATTACTATAGGACATAGAACTTATTACTATAGGACATAGAAGTGTATTACTGTAGGACATAGAAGTGTATTACTATGGGACATAGAAGTGTATTACTATAGGACATAGAAGTGTATTACTACAGGACATAGAACTGTATTACTATAGGAGATAGAAGTGTATTACTATAGGACATAGAAGTGTATTACTATAGAACATCTAACTGTATTACTATAGGACATAGAAGTGTATTACTACAGGACATAGAAGTGTATTACTATAAGACATAGAAGTGTATTACTATAGGACATAGAAGTGTATTACTATAGGACATAGAAGTGTATTACTATAGGACATAGAACTGTATTACTATAGGACATAGAACTGTATTACTATAGGACATAGAAGTGTATTACTATAAAACATAGAACTGTATTACTATAGGACATAGAAGTGTATTACTATAGGACATAGAACTGTATTACTATAGGACATAGAAGTGTATTACTACAGGACATAGAAGTGTATTACTATAGGACATAGAACTGTATTACTATAGGACATAGAAGTGTATTACTATAGGACATAGAAGTGTATTACTATAGGACATAGAATTTATTACAGTAGGACATAGATGTGTATTACTGTAGGACATAGAAGTGTATTACTATAGGACATAGAAGTGTATTACTATAGGACATAGAACTGTATTACTATAGGACATAGAAGTGTATTACTGTAGGACATAGAAGTGTATTACTATAGGACATAGAACTTATTACTATAGGACATAGAAGTGTATTACTATATGACATAGAAGTGTATTACTATAGGACATAGAACTGTAGTACTATAGGACATAGAAGTGTATTACTATAAGACATAGAAGTGTATTACTACAGAACATATAAGTGTATTACTGTAGGGCATAGAAGTGTATTACTGTAGGACATAGAAGTGTAATACTATAGGACATAGAAGTGTATTACTATAGGACAAAGAATTGTATTACTATAGGACATTGAAAGGTATTACTACATGACATAGAACTGTATTACTATAGGACATAGAAGTGTATTACTGTAGGACATAGAAGTGTATTACTATAGGACATAGAAGTGTATTGCTATAGGACATAGAACTGTATTACTATAGGACATAGAAGTGTATTACTATAGGACATAGAAGTGTATTACTATAGGAGATAGAAGTGTATTACTACAGGACATAGATGTGTATTATTGTAGGACATAGAAGTGTATTACTATAGGACATAGAAGTGTATTCCTACAGGACATAAAAGTGTATTGCTATAGGACATAGAAGTGTATTACTATAGGACATAGAAGTCTATTATTGTAGGACATAGAACTGTATTGCTATAGGACATAGAAGTGTATTACTATAGGACATAGAAGTGTATTACTATAGGACAGAGAAGTGTATTACTATAGGACATAGAAGTGTATTACTGTAGGACATAGAAGTGTATTACTATAGGACATAGAAGTGTATTACTATATGACGTAGAAGTGTATTACTACAGGACATAGAACTGTATTACTATAGGACATAGAAGTGTATTACTACAGGACATAGAAGTGTATTACTATAGGACATAGAACTGTATTACTATAGGACATAGAACTGTATTACTATAGGACATAGAACTGTATTACTATAGGACATAGAAGTGTATTACTATAGGACATAGAAGTGTATTACTATAGGACATATAAGTGTATTGCTATAGGACATAGAACTGTATTACTATAGGCCATAGAAGTGTATTACTATAGGACATAGAAGTGTATTACTGTAGGACATAGAAGTGTATTACTATAGGACAGAAGTGTATTACTATAGAACATAGAACTGTATTACTATAGGACATAGAAGTGTATTACTATAGGAGATAGAAGTGTATTACTATAGGACATAGAAGTGTATTATTGTAGGACATAGAATTGTATTACTATAGGACATAGAAGTGTATTACTATAGGACATAGAAGTGTATTCCTACAGGACATAAAACTGTATTGCTATAGGACATAGAAGTGTATTACTATAGGACATAGAAGTGTATTACTATAGGACAGAGAAGTGTATTACTGTAGTACATAGAAGTGTATTACTGTAGGACATAGAAGTGTAATACTATAGGACATGGAAGTGTATTACTGTTGGACATGGAAGTGTATTACTATAGGGCATAGAAGTGTATTACTATAGGACATAGAACTGTATTACTATAGGACATAGAACTGTATTACTATAGGACATAGAAGTGTATTGCTATAGGACATAGCAGTGTATTGCTATAGGACATAGAAGTGTATTACTGTAGGACATAGAAGTGTATTACTATAGGACATAGAAGTGTATTACTATAGGACATAGTAGTGTATTACTGTAGGACATAGATTTGTATTACTATAGGAGCTAGAACTGTATTACTACTGGACATAGAACTGTATTACTGTAGGACATAGAATTGTATTACTATAGGATATAGACGTGTATTACTATAGGACATAGAAGTGTATTACTATAGGACATAGAAGTGTATTACTATATGACATAGAAGTGTAGTACTATAGGACATAGAAGTGTATTACTGTAGGACATAGAAGTGTATTACTATAGGACATAAAAGTGTATTACTATAGGACATAGAAGTGTATTACTGTAGGACATAGAAGTGTATTACTATAGGACATAGAAGTGTATTACTATAGGACATAGAACTGTATTACTATAGGACATAGAAGTGTATTACTATAGGACATAGAAGTGTATTACTATAGGACATAGAAGTGTATTACTACAGGACATAGAAGTGTATTACTATAGGACATAGAAATGTATTACTGTAGGGCATAGAAGTGTATTACTATAGGACATAGATGTGTATTACTATAGGACATAGAAGTGTATTACTATAGGACAGGAGTGTATTACTATAGGACATAGAAGTGTATTACTATAGCACATAGAAGTGTATTACTATAGGACATAGAAGTGTATTACTATAGGACATAGAAGTGTATTACTACAGGACATAGAAATGTATTACTATAGGACATAGAAGTGTATTACTATAGGACATAGAAGTGTATTACTATAAAACATAGAAGTGTATTACTATAGGACATAGAAGTGTATTACTATATGACATAGAAGTGTATTACTGTAGGACATAGAAGTGTAAGTGTATTACTATAGGACATAGAAGTGTATTACTATAGGACATAGAAGTGTATTACTATAGGACATAGAAGTGTATTACTACAGGACATAGAAATGTATTACTATAGGACATAGAAGTGTATTACTATAGGACATAGAAGTGTATTACTATAAAACATAGAAGTGTATTACTATAGGACATATAAGTGTATTACTATATGACATAGAAGTGTATTACTGTAGGACATAGAAGTGTAAGTGTATTACTATAGGACATAGAAGTGTATTACTATAGGACATAGAAGTGTATTACTGTAGGACATAGAAGTGTATTACTATAGCACATAGAAGTGTATTACTATAGGACATAGAAGTGTATTACTATAGGACATAGAAGTGTATTACTACAGGACATAGAAATGTATTACTATAGGACATAGAAGTGTATTACTATAGGACATAGAAGTGTATTACTATAAAACATAGAAGTGTATTATTGTAGGACATAGAAGTGTATTACTATAGGACAGAAGTGTATTACTATAGGACATAGAAGTGTATTACTGCAGGACATAGAAGTGTATTACTATAGGACATAGAAGTGTATTACTACAGGACATAGAAGTGTATTACTATAGGTCATAGAAGTGTATTACTAAAGGACATAGAACTGTATTACTATAGGACATAGAAGTGTATTATTGTAGGACATAGAAGTGTATTACTATAGGACATATAAGTGTATTACTAGAGAACATCGAACTGTATTACTATAGGACATAGAAGTGTATTACTGTATGGTATAGAAGTGTATTACTATAGGACATAGAAGTGTATTACTGTAGGACATAGAAGTGTATTACTATATGACATAGAAGTGTATTACTATAGGACATAGAAGTGTATTACTATAGGACATAGAAGTGTATTACTATATGACATAGAAGTGTATTACTATAGGACATAGAAGTGTATTACTACAGGACATAGAAGTGTATTACTATATGTCATAGAAGTGTATTACTAAAGGACATAGAACTGTATTACTATAGGACATAGAAGTGTATTATTGTAGGACATAGAAGTGTATTACTATAAGACATATAAGTGTATTACTAGAGAACATCGAACTGTATTACTATAGGACATAGAAGTGTATTACTGTAGGGCATAGAAGTGTATTACCTTAGAACATAGAAGTGTATTACTGTACGACATAGAAGTGTATTACTGTAGGACCTCGAAGTGTATTACTATTGGACATAGAAGTGTATTACTATAGGACATAACATTTATTACTATAGGACATAGAAGTGTATTGCTATAGGACATAGAAATGTATTACTATAGGACATAGAAGTGTATTACTATAGGGCATAGAACTGTATTACTATAGGACATAGAAGTGTATTACTATAGAACATAGAAGTGTATTACTATAGGACATATAACTGTTATTACTATAGGACATAGAAGTGTATTACTATAGGATATAGAAGTGTATTACTATAGGAATAGAAGTGTATTACTACAGGACATAGAAGTGTATTACTGTAGGACATAGAACTTATTACTATAGGACATAGAAGTGTATTACTATAGGACATAGAACTGTATTACCATAGGACATATAAGTGTATTACTGTAGGACATACAAGTGTATTACTATAGAACATAGAAGTGTATTACTGTAGGACATATAAGTGTATTACTGTAGGACATATAAGTGTATTACTGTAGGACATAGAAGTGTATTACTGTAGGACATAGAAGTGTATTACTATAGGACATAGAAGTTATTACTGTAGGACATAGAAGTGTATTACTATAGGATATAGAAGTGTATTACTCTAGGACATAGAAGTGTATTAGTATAGGTCATAGAACTGTATTACTATAGGGCATAGAAGTGTATTACTATAGGACATAGAAATGTATTACTATAGGACATAGAACTGTATTACTATAGGACATAGAACTTATTACTATAGGACATAGAAGTGTATTACTATAGGACATAGCAGTGTATTATTATAGGACATAGAAGTGTATTACTATAGGACATAGAAGTGTATTACTATAGGACATAGAAATGTATTACTATAGGACAGAAGTGTATTACTATAGGACATAGAAATGTATTACTATAGGACAGAAGTGTATTACTATAGGACATAGAAGTGTATTACTATATGACATAGAAGTGTATTACTGTAGGACATAGAAGTGTATTACTATAGGACATAGAACTGTATTACTATATGACATAGAAGTGTATTACTATAGGACATAGAAGTGTATTACTATAGGACATAGAAATGTATTACTATAGGACAGAAGTGTATTACTATAGGACATAGAAATGTATTACTATAGGACAGAAGTGTATTACTATAGGACATAGAAGTGTATTACTATATGACATAGAAGTGTATTACTGTAGGACATAGAAGTGTATTACTATAGGACATAGAAGTGTATTACTATAGGACATAGAAATGTATTACTATAGGACAGAAGTGTATTACTATAGGACATAGAAATGTATTACTATAGGACAGAAGTGTATTACTATAGGACATAGAAGTGTATTACTATATGACATAGAAGTGTATTACTGTAGGACATAGAAGTGTATTACTATAGGACATAGAACTGTATTACTATATGACATAGAAGTGTATTACTATAGGACATAGAAGTGTATTACTATAGGACATAGAAGTGTATTACTACAGGACATAGAACTGTATTACTATAGGACATAGAAGTGTATTACTATAGGACATAGAAATGTATTACTATATGACATAGAAGTGTATTACTATAGGACATAGAAGTGTATTACTATAGGACATAGAAGTGTATTACTATAGGACATAGAAGTGTATTACTATATGACATAGAAGTGTATTACTATAGGACATAAAAGTGTATTACTATAGGACATAGAAGTGTATTACTACAGGACATAGAACTGTATTACTATAAGACACAGAAGTGTATTACTATAGGACATAGAAGTGTATTATTGTAGGACATAGAACTGTATTACTATAGGACATAGAACTGTATTACTATAGGACATAGAAGTGTATTACTATAGGACATAGAAGTATATTACTATAGGACATAGAACTGTATTACTATAGGACATAGAAGTGTATTATTATAGGACATAGAAGTGTATTGCTATAAGACATAGAAGTGTATTATTATAGGACATAGAAGTTTATTACTATAGGACATAGAAGTGTATTACTATAGGACATAGAAGTGTATTACTATAGGACATAGAACTGTATTACTATAGGACATAGAAGTGTATTACTATAGGACATAGAACTGTATTACTATAGGACATAGAAGTGTATTACTATAGGACAGAAGTGTATTACTATAGGACATAGAACTGTATTACTATAGGACATAGAAGTGTATTACTATAGGACATAGAAGTGTATTACTACAGGACATAGAAGTGTATTACTATAGGACATAGAAGTGTATTACTATAGGACAGAAGTGTATTACTATAGGACATAGAACTGTATTACTATAGGACATAGAAGTGTATTACTATAGGACATAGAACTGTATTACTATAGGACATAGAAGTGTATTACTATAGGATCTAGAACTGTTTTGCTACAGGATGCGTTCATGGGTGGCGGACAGTGTAACGGTCTCTATCCCTTTAGTATTTACATTACTCTATATTTACTATTATATTTTCCCGGTAAAGGCTTGACCTCACATAATATCGAATCTGAGATTTTGAGAACAACACCTTAACATAAGTATGAGTGGCCGGTTACAACCGGTTTGAACAGTATGAGGTGAGAGAATTCTGGCCGTTTACGGACGGTTTAAATGCTAAAGGATAAATCATAGAGGTTAGCTGTGAATAAACCAGCTTGGCTTATAAACAGTCGCGAAACAATAGCGGATACAGACAGACAGACATATATAGATAGAATAGATTTCTAACAGTGCTACAAAGGAGGAGGGTTGGTTAGTGGATTATATTGACTTCAATACTTTATATTTTATCAAACAAGACAGTAGACCTCGGCAAGATTTGAACTTAAGTAAATAATAAAAAGCTTGAGATGTTATTAAAGGGAAATAACTCTCTAAAAATACACAACTCGTTCATTGCTGACACTCTTTTCCGACTGTTTACACTCTAAAAATAATCTAACTCAACCATTTGACAAATAGAAATCGATAAATGACTACTAGGAGGCCGATAAAGCAATTGATTAAAAATAGAGAACGGTTGTTCTGGAATGTCCACATTAAAATAAAACAAAGTTTAATCCCAAACTGACATTCTTGACCTTAATCATAACCAACTCTAACCTTAATGTGTAGATACGGAATGAATTCTGAAAATCAGACGAGCTTTTGGTTTTTCATTATCTTCAAACGAGATCTTTTATTTGGGAAAAAAAAAAAAAAATGGTTACAATTCATTTCGAGATGTCCTCACTCTAAAAAAAAAAGTTTAGCCCGTGATGTTTCTGTCATAATTTGTGACTCGTCTTATCGAAGTATCAAATGATACTCGTGAGTTTGCTTAGCTTTTCCAGTGTCTCAGCCTCGCTATCACACGTTATGACTGTTTAGGGTCGCCTTCATAAATATACACAACGAAACACTAGCATTTTTGTTGTGTGTAATTGAGGGAGTGTCTGTGTCTTCTTTTTTCTTTCTGTCTGACTCATTTTATTCATTTGTTTAGAATAAATTATTTTGCGACATTAAGATAAAAAAAAGATAAGACAATGAGAGATCATACAAAGCTAGTGTGAGACTTACAGTGGTATATTATACTCTCACGTATAAGATCTGTTCTAAACGTTAACATATAACAAATATATAAGATTAAATAGAAATGCATATAATAATTATTGCTAGGAACCTTATAAATATGATGTGCGGCCAATTGTCGCACTTGGTGAATTGATGTAATGGTCGTTTTGTTTAATTTTATATATTTGTTAAGTATTGTATATAGTTGTGTCTATTTTCATTCTGTAAGAATTATAAAGAATTTGTAATGTTATTTATACAATTGTGAATAGAGTTAGTATAATATACAAACATATATATAATAAAAACTAAAAAACAACAGCATCAATTCACCACTTAACCATTTAGCATTTACATTACTCTTTATATACTATTGTATTTTCGTAGTAAAGGATTTATCTCTTAACTATCCCACATAATATCAAATCTATTAGATTTTGATATTATCTATTTTGAGAACGATACCATAAAATCAGTTTGAGTGACTAGTTACGGCCAGTTTGAACAGAAAGAATGAGAGAATTCTGGCCGGATACAGCCGGTTTAAATGCAAAAGGGTAAAGTGCATCAATCGGTCACACGTCATAAGTGTCATTGGAAATTTGTGAAGAATCATAGAGATCTTAGATCACATCGCCCACCATAAAAAAGATGATTATGTTCTATTTGTGTGTATAAATAAAATTAAAATAAACTTAAAGACAAAAATCAAAAACCGAAACATAAATTACTAAATGAACTTTTTTTGTTTTGTTTTTTGACTGCAGATTTGTCATTTTATTGACACACAATAGGACACAACCAATGTAGTGTCATTTTATTGACACACACAATAGGACACAACCAACTCAGGCCACCTTTCTCCGATTGGCAAGAAATCTTAGCCGGCCAGCCAGCAAAATAAACATTTTGTCCTACAAGATTTGTGGTACACCTCCTTTATGTACTGCAACACAGTAGTTTCTGTTAACCTGAGCTAACTGCTCTCTCCACTCAGGCATGACATCCACATTTTATGCCCCAATTCTTTCTTCCAGGCTATATCCACTTACAATATTTTCCAGTCCTTTCCAACGTCATCTCCGCTGTCTATGTTCCCCACGCCAGCGAATGTAAACTTGAAGTACATTAACTACACTACACCGATCTCTTCGATTTCAGAACACCTACCATGTCCATGAGTACAGTCTTCCCCCCATCAACGGGAGACTTATATCATAAAATAAAAGTTATCCTCAACATCAGCTTTTCTCGACCTTTTTACCGCTGAGGAACCCTTGAAATCATTTTCGTGTCTCAGGGAATCCCTGCATAAAAATTATTATATATCATTATTAATTGGATTGGCAGTATCGGTAGAGGGTCGGACGCCATGATTTGACGCATAGAGTTACGCCCCTTGCCATTCTGAGTTCAAATCCCGCCGAGGTTAACTTTGCCTTTCATCCTTACGGGGTCGATAAAATAAAGTACCAGTAATACACTGGAATAATTACTGGCCTTGTGCCAAAAGTAGAAACAATTATTTCTGGCTCGGGTTAATATCCCCACAGTTCTGAAGCCGACTGGTTTATCCAGAAGTGATGGGAAGAGACCAGACGGTCTTACCCTTTGTCCCTGGGTGAGAGGTAGTTGTCTCATCTGGGACGTCATAGTCAGAGACTCGTTTGTCCCCTCCTACATCATGGAGGTCGCGGTGGATGTGGGGCTCAATGCTACCGAACGGAATAAAATTCAGAAATACCAGGACTTATCAAACAATTATTTTTTCCAGCCTGTGGCGTTCGAGACGTTCGGTGGAATTGGGCAGCTGACAGCGAAGTTCTTGTCTTCACCTCAGTAAGGCTCGCCTTACTGAGGTGTCAGATGATGCCCGTGCGGATGCCCGGTTATTTCAGTGTCTTAGCCTCGCCATCAACCATGGTAATACTGCAAGCGTGTTGGCTTGCCTGAAACTGTGCAGTTAACCCCCAAGGTGTGAGGTGTTGCAAATTGTCACACTTGGTGGTACCCCCCCCCCCCCCCTTCTTTCCTTTATAATCTTTGTTCATGAATTTATATCATTGTGTTATTATACGTGGTTTAGACATTTGTCTTTCTGAACGAATTGCGAGCAATTTTTAGTGTTATTTATGCATTTGTTATGTTATTTATGTATATATTTAAAACAGCGTTATTCTAATGTAAATTTATACAACTGTAATAACATTTTTCCATATACACAATGCAATTAGATTATTTATCGCTATTTCTCGCGAAACCCTTAGCGAACTCTTACGGAACTCTAGGGTTTGGGGTTACATCGGTTGAGAAAGGCTGCTCTACAATGTCGTTGGAGTTGCTAGAAACAACAGCTAAATCTCTTTCAAACAACACCTCATCGTCATAAAAATGGTTACAACATACTAAATAGCAGTTCAAATACTTCTTTCTATAGTTGAATACGATTTGAGGGAGATTTGGCTGCTATTTATAGCAGGTTAAGCGACGACATAGAGGTTCCTTCGTTGGCTTTTAGGATTGTGTGTCTATAATTTTCTCAATGTCAAGAATAGATGGACACACCTGACGATCACAGGTCCCATCGATTGAACCGAGAGGAACCGAAAATGTAAACTACTTTTATTAGAGAATACTTTTGTTTAATTCAATATATTTTCATTATCGAATATTTTCGTTCTTTGATGGGGATAAATATCTTTGAAATAATACGACATGCAACTTAATCGATGCACATATTCTCCAAAGCAATATCGTTTTTTTCTCGCCAGCGTCTTGAATTGTATACATATTTTTTTAAAAATCAGCGCTTTATTTCAAATAATCTAACATACATAAACATCAATCAACGAAGCAACTAACAACAAAAAAGGAGTCAGAAACACTCCCTTAATTACACACTACAACAGGAAATGCTGGCGTTTTCTCGCTAGAAACTGTTAAGAGTAACCCTAGACCCGGCTGATAGCGAGTCTGGCGTGCTGGAACAGCCAAGCACGTTCGCGAGTATCACTTCATATTTCACTTAATATGAGTCACCAACAATGACAGAAAACTTCGTTGATTGCGGCCCAGCTCCTCAAATGTCTTGGATGTCACGGGCTAAAAATGTAATTCACTGACAAATTTGATTTTTTTATATTTTATTCAGTTCGTTGGTCATTCATGTGACGTCCGAGATAAAATAATAATTGTTTCTACTTTTGGCACAAGGCCAGCAATTTTTCATTACATTACTGGTACTTTATTATATCGACCCCGTAAGGATGAAAGGCAAAGTTAACCTCGACGGGATTTGAACTCAGATCGTAAAGGGACGTAACTCTTTGCGTCAAAGCATGGCGTCCGACCCTCTACTGATACTGCCAATATAATAATTGTTTCTTCTTTTGGCACAAGGCCAGCAATTACCCAGTGCCTTACTGGTACTTTATTTTATCGACCCCGTAAGGATGAAAGGCAAAGTTAACCTCGGCGGGATATGAACTCAGAATAGCAAGGGCAGTAATGAAATTATTGTGTACAGTGCTCAGGTGCACTACAACTCGTCAAAGGTGCATGTATAGTACATAGAATAATATACAAATGTCAGGGAAGTGAATAGTGTATGAGTCATAATATACATGTGTGTGTGTATAAGGAGGGGGAATTTTAGGTGTAGTATTGGTGAATGTCAGGAAGCATGGAGGTTTTAAAGGATGCAGTGTCTGGACAGCTAACAACTGATGCAGGTAGTTTGTTCCATGGAGGTTTTAAAGGATCAGTGTCTCGACAGCTAACAACTGATGCAGGTAGTTTGTTCCATGCTTCAGCAACTCTAGGCATGAAAAAATGTTTCCGAAAGTCATGGGAGCTGTGCTGTTTTCTGACTTTGATGGCATGTCCACGTGTGTTAGACACATGGAGATCAAAAAGGTTCTCAGATGCTTGGTGGAGCTGGACTACTGACAGCGAAGATCTTGTCATCGTTGGCGGCTCGCCTTACTGAAGTATCAGGTGATGCCCGTGAGGGTACTTGGTTGTTTCAGCGGCTTAGCCTCGCCATCACCCGTGGTAATGGCTTGCCTCAAAATATTGTGTTGACCCTTGAGATGCGATGTGCGGCCTGTTGTCGCACTTGGTGGTGAACTGATGGTCGTTTGTGTTTTTTGTTTTGCCTCCTCCCCCTTTTTACTCTTTTCTGTTTATAAACGACATATTTGTAATGTTATTCTGAAAGAATTATGAGCAATTTATGTTATTTATACAACGGTGAATAAAATATCCCTTGGTAATTTCAACAGTTGAGCGAAGTGGACCCCACCCCCCAATAAACTTAATAAATACATTCATTCGTCACATCGGTAATAAAACTATTGCATTTTTAAATTTTTATTAAACCTTATTGATTATTCTAAAATTCTATCCTCACATTTAATAATAAAAGTACTTAAAAGAGGGAACATTTATTCTAAATAAAATTAATCTTCACATTTTAATTAAAGTGTTTACATTCTCGATTATATCTTTATTTTTAACGAGTGTCAATTGACGGGCTCTGTGTTTTACAGTTGTCCCATCAAATGTATTGCAGTTTTTGACAAGATGTCCTTGTTGAAGCAGTCCTGTGGTCAAAGGTGTTCCAACCTTAGACAACATTCTTCATTTTCAGATATACCGAGGTTTCATAATACAATACGTAGATTGAGAAACCGCAAAGAGGCTCCTTCCGAACATTATT
This sequence comes from Eledone cirrhosa, assembly GCA_964016885.1. NCBI lineage: Eukaryota > Metazoa > Mollusca > Cephalopoda > Octopoda > Eledonidae > Eledone > Eledone cirrhosa. Next base: position 12,290,574 of record OZ024740.1, read on the forward strand.
GTTTAGCCATGTCAAAGACATTCCAGCCGTGGCCATCACGTTTTTTTTTTGATTTTAGGAAACTAGAGCTGCATTATCTAATGTATCCTTTTGTTAAGAGAGAAGGATGTCATTTGAGGCAGATTTAGGTGTTATCTTTAGCAGATATATGACCAGGTTGCTAGATATATGTTCACTACTGAGGAGACTTTCATTTACTCTACGGTGCTCACCAAGTGAAATGCTTGTGATGCATGCTGGTTAATTTACACCGTATTGTGTCTATAAATCACTTTTCTAGCCGGTGTTACGTATCACTATAGCACCATGATTATTAACTTCCGTCATACGTAAAACCATCGTTATTGCACCACTGTTCCACACCAACATTCCACCACTTTGAAATACCAAGTTAGTATTATTCTTTCTTCATATAAACACTTATTAACTATCTCACTTTATTATATTATATGTAACTGCCTTCATTTCATTGTATTTGTCGTTAGTTATTCGTGTTTCTAATAAGTTCCGTCGACAGGAAAATAATCGAGTCTCATGGACTTTCAAGAGTATTTCAAAATAGAGGTAACTAGAAATAAAGTTGAAATGAAAAGTACATTATATAATTATATTAAAAGAGACAGACATACATACTTTTTATGTCCAGTTTAAATATATACATACGTATAGCGTATGTGATAAACTAAAGACATTTCAGTCCTTGTTTTAAGCTAAATACCTGTAGTTTACGGCGTATATATTCTCATTTTATGTATTTTATTTACATTTTATATATTTCTATATACACATCCTAGGTGTTATATATAGGTGTTTGTGTACGAATATAGAAATATTGAATAGTGTGTGTGTGTGTGTGTGTTTAATACGTTATGTATGTGTGTATTATAAAACGTGTGTGTGTGCGTATACTATACACGATATATATGTGTATATATAGACAGTATATATATAGACATAGTATATATATTATATATATATATAGGCATAGTATATATATATAGGCATAGTATATATATATAGGCATAGTATATATATAGACATAGTATATATATATATATATATATATATATATACACATAGTATATATATATATATATATATATATATATACACATAGTATATATACATAGTATATATATATATATACACATAGTATATATACATAGTATATATATATATATACATAGTATATATACATATATAAATATATATATACATAGTATATATACATACATAGTATATATACATATATATATATATATACATACATAGTATATATACATATATATATATATATATATACATAGTATATATACATAGTATATATATATATATATATATATATATATATATATATATATATATATATATAAAGAAAAAGAGATGAAATCGAAAATGCAACTGAAGTCTTATTTTTTAAAAAAATATATATATTTTTATTTGGTTCCTTTACCGGTTTCGCAGTTCTTATGCTTTTCAAAAGGTGAGAAAAACCATAGACCCTCCATCTCAACTCACCTTTTGAAAAGCAGAAGAACTGCGAAACCGGTAAAGGAACCAAATAAATATATATATTTAAAAAAAAAATAAGACTTCAGTTGCATTTTCGATTTGATCTCTTTTTCTTTATACTTTCACTCGTGTAGGACACCTCGGTTATTTTTCATTTTGTAAAAAAAAACCTCACTTTCTAATATATATATATATATATACATAGTATATATATATACATAGTATATATATATACATAGTATATATATATATATATATATATATATACATAGTATATATATATATATATATACATAGTATATATATATATCATCATCATGTTTAGCGTCCGTGTTCCACGCTTGCATGGGTTTGGACGGGGGTTTTCCCACTTGAGGCAAGACTGGTTGTCTTGCTCGCATAGGACTGTCTGGCGGGTTTTCTACAGTTGGATGCCCTTCCTAACACCAACCACATTTACAGTGTGGGGCTGGGAGGTTTTTACCGTGTTGCCTACACGGCCACATTACAGCGTGGACTGTCTGGCGGGTTTTCTACAGCTGGATGCCCTTCCTAACACCAACCACATTTACAGTGTGGGGCTGGGAGGTTTTTACCGTGTTGCCTACACGGCCACATTTACAGCGTGGACTGTGTGTTTTTTTTTGTCGTGACACCTACACGATCTCATTTGTTTCGGCCTGGATGTTGTGGGACCAACATAACTTTACATTGAAAGGGGCGGTGTGGATGGGGTGGAGGTGGTGGGACGGGGGGTGTGTTTTGATAGAGATGCCTACTGACTGTAGTAGGTTTTTACTTTGTATTTAGGTAAGGCGGGTCTTCTCTATTACTGAGTACCGCCAAAGGTCTCGGTCCAGTGACATTGTCTTGGAGAGGTGTAAGCGTGTGAGGTCGGAATTTATCAGCTCGTCCCATGTTTTTCTGGGTCTGCCTACACCGTGGCTACCGTCTATCTTTATTGCCCTGCACTTTGTTATACAGCTGTCGTCTTTCATGCGCATCACGTGACCGTACCAACGTAGCCTTCTCTCGAGTAAACAACATCTGATCCCTCTTATTTCTAATTTTTTCCTTAGTTCGTTTATGCTTTGCCGTTCACGTATATTACTATTGCACATCCAGCGGAGCATGCAAGCTTTGTTCCTCTCTAGTCTGCGTATATCCTCTGCACACAATGCCCGGGTCTCACTGCCATGCAGCATTGCTGTTCGAATGCAGGCATCGTATAACCTGCCTTTCATTTTTAGGGAGAACCCTCTAGCGGCTAATAGTGGTATAAGCTCTCTGAACCTTTTCCATCCAGTTCTGACTCTAGCTACTGTACTTTCAGAGCACCCTCCCCCACTGCTGATTTTGTCACCCAGGTAACGGAAGCTGTCCACTATTTCTATAGAACCCTCTGCGCAGTTGAAGGAGCTAGTATTTTGTGGGCACTTGCTGCTACTTATTGCACCAGAGCACCGGCCACATGTCAAATCTATGTTCTTAGTTAGCTTACCTGTGATCCCACTACATCTTTTATGCACCCATACTTTGCATTTGGGACATAAAATGGAGTTTCTACCTACGCCTTTCCTACACACTGAGCATGGCCATTTCCCAGATGGGACCGCCGCCTTATTTTCTTTCCTACAAACTAGAACTTTAGTCTTAGCCAGGTTAATTTTAAGGCCTTTTGATTCTAGGCCGTGCTTCCATGTTTGGAATTTCTTCTCTAGTTCGGTCATTGATTCAGCTATGAGCGTTAGATCATCTGCGTATAGGAGTTCCCATGGGCAGCCGGTCTTGAACTCCTCTGTTATAGCCTGAAGGGCAATAATAAATAGTAGGGGGCTAAGAACAGAGCCCTGATGGACACCAACTTTTACGCTAAACTCTTCACTATATTCGTTGTTAATTCTAACCTTACTGACTGTTTCTTTATACATGGCTTGTATAGCTCTCACAAGCCATTCGTCAACACCTAGTTTTCTAAGAGACCACCAGATAATGGAACGGGGGACTCTGTCGAAGGCTTTCTCCAAGTCGACGAAAGCTAAGTATAGGGGTTTACTTTTAGCTAGGTACTTCTCCTGTAGTTGTCGTACAATGAAAAGAGCGTCTGTGGTACTTTTGCCTGACACAAACCCGAACTGCATTTCATCTAGATCAATTCTCTCTCTGATTAGTTGCGCTATTACTTTTTCCGTGACCTTCATGACCTGGTCGATTAATTTAATGCCTCTATAGTTACTCCTATCTAGGGCATCTCCTTTTCCCTTATAGCAGTTAACGATGATGCTGCTACGCCAGTCCTTCGGAACAACCCCATTCTGTACGACTTGGTTAACTATCCGGGTGACCATGGTGTGTCCCACCGAACCAGATGCCTTCAGCATCTCAGCAACTATTTCCGAAGGACCAGCCGCCTTACCCGTCTTCATATCTTTGATTGCCTTGCTTATTGTACTACCCTGGACTAACACTGCTGGTCCCTCTATTGGGTCGATGTGGGGTAGACTGTCTTTCTCCCATTTGTTCTCCTCATTTAGAAGCCTTTCGTAGTGACACTTCCAAGCTACCTTCTTATCAGCGTCGGTGATGGCAAGTATGCCATCATCGTTAAGTACACACTTCTCCCTGACAATATCACGGTTTTCCTTGACACATTGCCTGGCAATCCTGAACACCTCACGTTTTTGGTCCTCACGTTGTAGAACATGCTTGAACTTTCTTTCCTCTGCTTCCCTTCTTGCGAAGTACACTTGTCTCCTAGCTTCCCTCCTGGCCACTTGATAGTCTTCTCTACTTCCCCCATCCCGCCATACTTTCCAAGCCTGCTTTTTGGCCTTAATTGACTCCTCCACCTTACTGTTCCACCACCATGTTACTCTCCTCCTACCTACAGGCCTGCTCCAGCCACAGACTTCGTCTGCCGCTGTCAGCAGGTTTGCTCTCAGGAATTCCCACTGTTCCTCTATATTATACGACTCTAATTGCTCTTCCTTACTGTTGAAAGCGTCAAGTAATATGCTTTGAAATTTATTTCTGGCTATGGGGTCCTTTAGCTTCCATATTTTTCTCCTGAGGATAGTCCTCTTCCGCTGTCTAGTACGTCTGGTCCTGACTATGAGGTCGCTAATTATCAGTCTATGTTGGGAGGTGAATTCTTCATGGGGGAGGGATTTAGTGTTAACAACAGACACTCTGTCACGTCTTCTGGTAAGGATATAATCTACCTGGCTTGTGCGTTCCCCCGATCTATAGGTGATCAAGTGATTGTCTCGTTTTTTGAAGTTAGTGTTACAGATAGTTAAGTTATTTGCGTCGCAGAATTCCAGGATTCTGGAGCCTTCCTCATTTCTAGTACCGAACCCGTAGCCTCCATGGATTCCGTCATAGCCGTCACAATGTTGTCCAACGTGACCATTTAGGTCGCCTGCAATAACTATATAGTCACTGTCGGTTATTTGGGAGGTAGCGAGCATCAGTGTCTCATAGAATCTGTCTTTTATAGCGCCGGGCAGTCCGGATTGGGGTGCGTACGCAGATATTACTGTCACCGTAGTTTTATTGAGGACAAGTCTTATTTTAATTATTCTGTCGTTCAGTCTATTTACGTCTATTATCTTATCTGCCCACTTTTCTGCTAACATGATTCCTACCCCACCCAGCCCATTGTCATTTCCCACCCAGAAAAGCTTATAGCATCGTTTTTTACCCACAATGAATCTAGCAGACCCGCTCCTCCACCTGGTCTCTTGGATGCAGCAGACATCGACCTCCTTACATTCAAGCATTTCTACAACCTCGTTTGAGCGGCCTTTTAAGGTCCCTACATTCATGGTACCAACTCTGAAGTTTTGGATTGCGTTTGGTGGGTGGGGTGCAGGGAGGGGTGTGGTTGATGGGGTTGGGGTTATGTTGGCCATCCGCGGCCGCAACAAAGAGGGTGGGGCTTTGCCCTTTCGTCCGGCAGCATGAGGTGAATTTGTCGTTATCTTTTGCATTGTCTTTGGGTGTCCAGATTCTTCTGACTCTCCAGAAATTCCCTAGTTCATCCATCATATCGAAAAAGCAACCAGAAGAGCTAGCATAGGTCCTTTACTTGTGATTGGTCCAAATAATGTGGAGAGTGGGGGCGGGAGGGAGGGGTATGGGGTAGTTTGCGAGGAGCAGAATTATTTTTAGAACAACGGTGAGAAAGAACAGAATTATAGAAAGCCAATTTTGAATACGATTTTTGATTCTGGTGGATTGTAAGATATATAGATGAATGAACCGAATGTGGAGAGTTGAGAAGAAATGGATATGTACGTTACATTTCGTAGAAGAAAACTGAACAAGCAACCATCAATAATAGGAGACACATTCTGGGTTTAGTCCCCTGTAGCATGGCTTATTTATATTTGGTTGGCAAGGAGTGAGGAGGAGTGTGAGACCAGCGTATATGATAGAGAGAGTGAGGGGGTGAGAGGCGATTTCAGCAGGCCAAGAGAGAGAGAGGGCGATCCCTAATTTAACCTGGCATAATTTCTTTTTTCGGCCAAAATGGGTGCAGGAATATTATTTAAAATTGTAGAAAGACAAACAATTATGAACATGATTTTTTTGCGAGGAGCAGAATTATTTTTAGAACAATGGTGAGAAAGAACAGATATATATATACATAGTATATATATATATATATATACATAGTATATATATATATATATATATATATATATATACATAGTATATATATATATATATATACACACATAGTATATATATATATATATATATACACATAGTATATATATATACATTATATATATATATATATATATACATTATATATATATATATATATACATTATATATATATATATATACATTATATATATATATATATATATATATATATATATATACATAGTATATATATATATATATACATAGTATATATATATATATATATACATAGTATATATATATATATATACATAGTATATATATATATACAAAGTATATATATATATATATACGTAGTATATATATATATATATATACA